>CM059342.1:6462375-6632375 GCA_030340685.1 Protosalanx chinensis | reverse complement strand
TGACACCAGGCATTAAGAGGAACCATTACTCAGAACAAAGTGCCAAGAATCTGTTGTGACCATCTCAACACTTTCACATATACCTTCATCTCTAAACCATAGACTTGACCAAGGCCAACATTAATTGAATACTTTTTAAGACAGCAACAGCTTGAAACATTGCGCAGTGAAAGACCAAATCATCTTATTCATTCATTCATTCATTCATCTCTCTCTCTCTCTCTCTCTCTCTCACACACACACACTATTTGTACTCTACTGTAGCCTACTGTACACACACACACACACACACACACACACATAGTGAACACAAACACACTCACAGCCAAAATCTCCCATCTGCGTTAACAAACATCTCAAGTAAAAAAAAAAAAAATATTACGTTAGTAAATTAAAAGAGCGCTGACAAAGCACAGTAGTCTTGTACTTACCTCTGAAGTCCTGCTCGAGCTGAGAAAAGAGACCCTGCTCAGCAGGGAGAGCAGAGAGCGATAACCTCTCTAAATTTAACAGAAACAGACATTGTCCTGGGACACTGTTCCCCCCTTACAGTCTCTAAACATGGACCGCATAGCTGGCTTTGCTGCTTATCGTCCTCCTTAGCGTGAGCTATAGCCATACAAGGCTCTACATTGGAGACTGTCACCACGTTGTGGAGGCAGGGGCCAGCTATCTGGCAGCACCCTGTCCACCACTGCCACGTGGGAGATAAAGGGTTCGGCCAGCTGGTACCTTTTGATTGTGCAGGGCCCTGGAGGAGGAATGTCAGCGTAAAGTGGTCCACCACCCTCCACCTCCCACCACATCCATCTCCCCCTCTCCCACCCCACCGCCCTCACCCCCTGCACCGCCGCCTGCTGATTTTCCACTGCGTTCATGCCCTCTGACGGCAGAGGTGCCTCTTATGATCCCCTGGTAAGTGGGGTGGGGGGGTGGGGGGGGGGGCGGGGGGGGGGGGGGGCGGTGGGGGGGGGGGGTGGGGGGGGGTGGTGGGGTGGCAGGGGGGGGTGGCAGGGGGGGTGGCAGGGGGGGTGATTTGGCTGGGGGAGGGTGAGTGGTGGCTCAGAGATGAATACACAGACATGCAAAGATGCATTTCCAGAATGTTTGAAGTCAATGAGAATATGATCCCCTTCTTGGCCCACTGTATGGCCATTATTCATAACAATAAAAAGAAAGCATACAACTTTTTTTAACCCATTCATCATGAATAATAATAATTAATAATATTAATTATTAACATTCATTGAGACAATCCCTTTCTTCACCACTCTTCCCTTGAAAGAGAGACCTCATATCTGTTCTATCTAGAGCACAGAATTATGGTCGAAGCTCTATTCCATTTTACCTGAGACCCAGTTCTACTTTCTGAACTCAATTTATTTCTCAACCAGCACCAAGTCATGCTCAATTAGAAAGGGTTCATGCCAAATGTCTACTACAACCTCCTGTCGAGGAAGCGGTTCATTAGTCTGTAGGACTTTTCATGAAGTCAATTAATATTCCCTTGAGACACACTATTATTTCCATTGCTTCTGTTTTTGACTGTCGTAACATTAATGACTTTACGAACATCTGTAGTTGGTTTGGCACTTACATTTTATTTTTAGGAAGACATTGAATTGATTGATTGCACTTAATGGAAACACTTTTAAATGTTATTGTACCATGAGACAATAACGAATAAATATGGTTGACTATCTACGATATGTCAATTGGATTCCTGTTCATTTTCAGCAACAGGCTGGAGTTAAGATGAAAGTGACTTTGTACAGTGTTAATATTAGTTATCTATGGACTATACAGATAGACTGGCCAGACGAATGGTTAGTTGACAAAATGTTCACCTGCTTAATCTATTAAGCAAGACACAGCAGGGATAATATGGATTCAAGTTTCTAAAAGCAAATCATATCTCAAAACATGGACAGTTCACCAATTTCTTTTTCCAGTATTTGGGATATACTTCCCTGCTTTAGC
The DNA here is from genome assembly GCA_030340685.1 of Protosalanx chinensis. Lineage (NCBI taxonomy): Eukaryota > Metazoa > Chordata > Actinopteri > Osmeriformes > Salangidae > Protosalanx > Protosalanx chinensis. The sequence goes on along the minus strand of CM059342.1, from coordinate 6,630,395 downwards.
ACACCTGATTCTAATGGAGGGTCATTATGAGGCTTCCACAGAGCTTGATAACGACCCTTCATTAGAATCAGGTGTGCTGGAGCAGGGAAACAGCTCAAATCTTCAGGACAGTGGCTCCCTAGGATCAGGGTTGCCGAACCCTGGTTAGGGTTTTTTTTATTAGTCCAGTCTGATCTGATAAACACAACATATAGTATTCCTCAAAGTGTTAATTATATTTAACATTCCTTTAAATAAGTGGATCCCATTTGTGAATAATAAAGTATACTTATTTTTTTTATCCATCACAGATGTTTCAGCCAACAACACTTTAGTACATTACTGATAACATCAGATTCATTTATTTAGTGCTTTTTGCAACCAGTTTTCCTGGAAATCTTCACAGTATGATGAATGAATATCTATGACATTCTGACAGTTATTTCAAAATAGTTTTGATTCCATCATGTCAATTTTCAACTTTCAGAAGGAAATATGAGGCAGTAAAAAGGCAGGAATCGCTGGAATAGAAAACAAATTCACTACCTCCTTTAGTATAGCAGCAGGCCTATTACTTCTTCAATAATGTAAGAGAGTCTGATGGTGAAGTTTGGTGAAAGAGCTTTGCACTGTTTCTATGAAGCCTCCCAAGGTTGACACTGTCACTGACATTTTACTTCATCAATTTAATCTTCAGAAGGATGGTCAACCAAAAGAATGAAACTACGTTATAAATAGAATTAATAAATTGATCACATTTAACTGACTACATTCAACCTTACAACTCACACACTTTGAACACAGGTAAAAGTAGAACAGAATAAAAAATATATATAATTGACTGTGTTACGTAATAGGCTGCATCCTATAGTGCATCCTGTACATCCTAGATGCCCAAAACAACATCTGCAGTCCTCTGATAATTCATGGTAATGAAAATCCCAGACTTCTAGCAAATGTAAAAGCTGAGTCGGCTGTCAAACTGAATCTTTTCTCCCAGGGGCGCCTTCAACTCATTTTATTCTGTCACAGTTGGAAGTTAATTAAAGCTGCAGTGAGATTAAACACTGGAATGACACAGGTAGGGTCCAAGTGCTAAAAAAAAAAAATGGGGGGGGGGGGGGGGGGGGGAGAGGTGATATTTGGTGACATTCCACTGGATCCCTTCATTTGTCAGCCGTGTCCAACTAGGGGGTGTGAGGACTGACTGACTGAGAGGTGTTGATGGGATCCAGTAAGCCTCCTCTCACACCTCGCCTGCTGTTCATTGTCCTACAGTAGGTGTCAAGAGATGGACGCTCCAGACCCTAATGACGCTGCATCATCACTGCAAATTGCTCACACTTGAAAGAGGTTCGGAAGAAACCATTGCGTTCAGAGGGGGAAAGAACGAGCTTGCGCTTTGTCTTCTCTTTCTATATTCCAAATAAACAATTCTTTTGACAGGTTTACTAATCCAGACCTTTTGGAAAACAAAGGTCTTTCTTATGAGAATAGCAGATATGCTAATTACCTCTGAACAGAGAAGATGGTATCTGTCACAGATCGTCTGGTGCAACTAACGGGATTCGAACACGAATACACTGCTGATATCAAGAATACTTTAATGATAAATACTCATTTAGCAGGCGCTTTTATCCAAAGCGTAGGATCTGCGACATATTAAGTGCAGTGCCTTGCCCAAGGACACAACGTCAAAGAGCAACAGCCAGGAATTGATCTCACAACCTTCCGATCATGAGGCCAATGCCCTAACCGCTCCGCCACGTGACTCCTTTAATTGCTTTCTGCTCGAAAAAAAAGACACTGTGTTTGATCTGTTACTGCCCAAAATCATGTTCTTAGTAGGTGCCGTCAACAGGTGTTACACAATTGTCTCCAAATGTCAAATGTCATTCCATAGTCATCAAACTGCCTGCATGTTTTTTAAAGAGTGCACTTGTTAATTGACATCTGTTATCATCAGGTATTACATTAATGCATAAAAAAACTGATACATTATTACACTTTCCTTATTTTTTATATTATTATCATCAAAAACAGTGTGTGCATGCACATGATTTGTGCGGGTTTGGAAGCACACTAGTACAGCACAAGATACAAGACACAGATAATTTAACTTATAAACACCATTTCACTTCATCCTTCCTTGTTTAGAATTGTTGTTTGAGATCATTCTCGAGATGTTTTGCATAAATCTAGTAAAATATAACTAGAACGTTTTTTTAAGGGACACAATTACGTGAGGTGAAGTGTACAGTGCAAGTGAATAACAGTGATGTAACCAGAACAACTTTGTTGAGGAGTGACATACTCATCGAGGAGTTGAAATACAGCTGTCACATTGTAGGTCTGTCATGACAAGAGACATTTGAAGAGACCATTTGGTGGGGGGGTGGGGGGAGGGGGATGGGGGTTATATCATCACTGCAGATGACATGCACAAATTGGTCTGCTTCCGTTCAGTCCAACGTCAGTTGCCCATTGGCTGTAAAACTACAGATCCGCTGGCTTTGGTTGGTGGAAAGCGATGCTATTTTCGGTGTTGCTGGTTGTTGGTGAAGTTTGTGCCGGGGGGGGGGGGGGGGGGGGGGGGGGGGTGACATTAGATTCAGCACATAATGTTTATCGCATCATACTATACTCAAACTATATTTCACAGAGATACTGTTGAGGGGAAAGAAAATAAGAGAGAGAGAGAGAGAGAGAGGATGAAATGAGGTAAAGGACCTGGGATGGACTTGACAACCTATGTAGTACACACTGGTGAGCCACAAGACAAAACTGTGTACAGATCTAAATAACCCACAAAATCTGCGGTGTCTCAATTGCAGTTAACCCTGTTTATATAATTGCCCACATACAATATTTTAATTTACATTTAGTCATTTGAGTAACTTACAGCAAGTACAGGGACAATTACCTTGAGGAAAGTAGCATGAAGTGCCTTGCACAACATCATGTTGATACAGCCAGGTTTCGAACCAGAGACCTTCTGATTAGTAAGCCAATTCCCTAACCCACTGCCCCACATGACTCACTATGAAGTATAATATTGAGATATTAAAGAATATTTTTAAGATATTCATATTATTATTATTATTATGGTGACTAGCCAGACTAAGAGCGGTTCAGAAAACCCTGATGATGACAAATCCAACGAAGTCAGTTACGTCGCCCGGATCGGCGAAACCGGGGCCCCACTCTGGAGCCAGGCCCAGAGTGGGAGCTCGCAGGCGAGCGCCTGGTGGCCGGGTCTTTTCCCATGGGACCCGGCCGGGCCCAGCCCGAAAAGGCGACGTGGGACCACCTTCCCGCAGGCCCACCACCCGCAGGAAGGACCGTAAGGGGCCGGTGCTGTGTGATTTGGGCGGTGGTCAGGGGCAGGCGCCCGGACGACCAGGGCCGCGCACACAGTCTCTAGCGCTGGGGACATGGAATGTCACCACACTGGCGGGGAAGGAGCCTGATCTTGTGCGGGAGGTCAAGCGTTACCGGCTAGATATAGTCGGCCTCGCCTCCACGCACAGCTTGGGCTCTGGAACCATTATCCTTGAGAGAGGCTGGACTCTTCATTTCTCTGGCGTTCCCCGTGGGGAGAGGCGGCGGGCTGGTGTGGGTTTGCTTATAGCCCCACAGCTCAGTCGCCACGTGTTGGAGTTTACTCCGGTGAACGAGAGGGTCGCGTCCCTGCGCCTAAAAGCCGGGGACAGGTCTCTCACTGTTGTGGCGGCCTACGGGCCGAACAGCAGTGCAGAGTACCCGGCCTTCTTGGAGTCTTTGGGAGGCGTACTGAACAGTGCGCCGACTGGGGACTCCGTCGTTCTACTGGGGGACTTCAACGCCCACGTGGGAAATGACAGTGACACCTGGAGAAGGGTGATTGGGAAGAACGGCCCCCCTGATCGGAACCCGAGTGGTGTTCTGTTTTTGGACTTCTGTGCTAGTCACGGTTTGTCCATAACTAACACCATGTGGAGGCCATGGAGAAGGACTATAGGTCGGCCCCAAGGAAATTCGGGCAAACCGTTCGGCGCCTCAGGAGGGGGAAGCAGTGCTTCACCAACACTGTTTATGGTGCGGGTGGGGAGCTGTTGACGTCGACTGGGGATGTTGTCGGACGGTGGAAGGAATACTTTGAGGATCTCCTCAATCCTGCCGTCACGTCTTCCGAGGAGGAAGCAGAGACTGGGGACTGCGGGGCGGACCCGCCTATAACCCGGGCTGAAGTCACTGAGGTAGTCGATGGGCTCCTTGGTGGCAGGGCTCCGGGGGTGGACGAGATCCGTCCTGAGTACCTGAAGTCTCTGGATGTTGTGGGACTGTCCTGGTTGACACGCCTCTGCAGCATCGCGTGGCGGTCTGGAACAGTGCCTATGGATTGGCAGACCGGGGTGGTGGTTCCCCTATTTAAGAAGGGGGACCGGAGGATGTGTTCCAATTACAGAGGAATCACACTCCTCAGCCTCCCCGGTAAGGTCTACGCCAGGGTACTGGAGAGGAGAATCCGGCCGATAGTCGAACCTCGGATTCAGGAGGAGCAGTGTGGTTTTCGTCCTGGCCGCGGAACACTGGACCAGCTCTACACCCTCTACCGGGTGCTCGAGGGTTCATGGGAGTTTGCCCAACCAGTCTACATGTGTTTTGTGGATCTGGAGAAGGCATTCGACTGTGTCCCTCGTGGTGTCCTGTGGGGGGTACTTCGGGAGTACGGGGTCCGGGGCCCTTTGTTAGGGGCCGTCCGTTCCCTGTACAACCGAAGTAGGAGCTGTGTTCGCATTGCCGGCAATAGGTCGGACCTGTTCCGGGTGCATGCTGGACTCCGCCAGGGTTGCCCTTTGTCACCGGTTCTGTTCATTGTTTATATGGACAGAATTTCTAGGCGCGCCCAGGGGGCGGAGGGTTTCCGGTTCGGGGAGCACGGGATCTCATCTCTGCTGTTTGCGGATGATGTTGTCCTGTTTGCTTCCTCGAGCCGGGGCCTCCAGCATGCTCTGGAGCGGTTTGATGCCGAGTGTGAAGCGGCTGGGATGAGGATCAGCACCTCCAAATCCGAGGCCATGGTACTCGACCGGAAAAAGGTGGTTTGCCCCCTCTGGGTGGGTGGGGAGCCTTTGCCTCAAGTGGAGGAGTTCAAGTATCTCGGGGTCTTGTTCACGAGTGACGGAAGGACGGAACGTGAGATTGACAGGCGGATCGGTGCAGCGTCTGCAGTGATGCAGTCTCTGTACCGGACTGTCGTGGTGAAGAAGGAGCTGAGCCGCAAGGCGAAACTCTCGATTTACCGGTCAATCTACATTCCTACTCTCACCTATGGTCATGAGCTTTGGGTCATGACCGAAAGGACAAGATCGCGGATACAAGCGGTCAAAATGAGTTTCCTCCGCAGGGTGGCTGGGCGCTCCCTTAGAGATAGGGTGAGGAGCTCGGTCACACGGGAGGAGCTCGGAGTAGAACCGCTACTCCTCCACGTCGAGAGGAGCCAGTTGAGGTGGCTTGGGCATCTGTTTAGGATGCCTCCTGGACGCCTCCCCCGGGAGGTGTTCCAGGCATGTCCCACCGGGAGGCGGCCCCGGGGAAGACCTAGGACACGCTGGAGGGACTATGTCTTTCGGCTGGCCTGGGAACGCCTCGGGATCCCCCCGGAGGAGCTGGAGGAGGTGTGTGCGGTGAGGGAAGTCTGGGCTTCCCTGCTCAGACTGCTGCCCCCGCGACCCGGCCCCGGATAAGCGGAAGATAATGGATGGATGGATATTATTATTCCGTATGGGTTCCTGTATTATCTACAGCTTTTCACGTCTGTCCTATTCCCTTTCTGGTCGGGCAGCAGTTGAACGGCACTCAGTTAAAAGGACTTCTTCATTTTTTCACCTAGTTTTCAAAGCACAACCTAAATGTTCAGTGTGTACTTTGAGTAGAATAATTACAATAGGGGCTCATATTGAATAATGACCGGCTTATTAAAGGTTTCATTGTTTATTATCAACCTGTTCTGTACCTGTTCTTTACCTGTTCTGTACCTGTTCTGTACCTGTTCTTTACCTGTTCTTCACCTGTTCTGTACCTGTTCTGTACCTGTTCTGTACCTGTCCTGTACCTGTTCTGTACCTGTTCTGTACCTGTTCTGTACCTGTCCTGTACCTGTTCTGTACCTGTTCTGTACCTGTTCTGTACCTGTCCTGTACCTGTTCTTTACCTGTTCTGTACCTGTTCTGTACCTGTTCTGTACCTGTTCTGTACCTGTCCTGTATCTGTCCTGTACCTGTTCTGTACCTGTTCTGCACCTGTTCTGTACCTGTTCTGTACCTGTTCTGTACCTGTTCTGTACCTGTTCTGTACCTGTTCTGTATCTGTCCTGTACCTGTTCTGTACCTGTTCTTTACCTGTTCTGTACCTGTTCTGTACCTGTTCTGTACCTGTTCTGTACCTGTCCTGTACTTGTTCTGTACCTGTTCTTCACCCGTTCTGTACCTGTTCTGTACCTGTTCTGTACCTGTTCTGTACCTGTTCTGTACCTGTCCTGTACCTGTTCTTTACCTGTTCTGTACCTGTTCTGTACCTGTTCTGTACCTGTCCTGTACCTGTTCTGTACCTGTTCTGTACCTGTTCTGTACCTGTTCTGTACCTGTTCTTGTACTTCTTCTAAATGACAAACCTGAAACTTGAATCTTGATGGATATCCTACGGTGTTTGATTGTTGAAATGATTGTTCCTGATCCACACTAACAGTATTATCTCTGTTCTTTCCTTCTCTATGTAATGTAGCAAGTCAAACACATGGTGGTGCATTAACTTCACTTCAGAACAGACTCTCAACAAAGATGGACTCTGAACTCTCTTCTCCAGTAGCACATCACATGTCCAACAGACGTGTGTTTTCTTGCTTAAGAAGATAGACCTCAAAACCCTCACATCGGGTAGAGACAAGTCCAATTTTGGAGAGCGAAGTGCTTTTCACAGTCCAAATAAAGATACACAAAGACTCTTTCACCTATCACAAACTGAATTAGTGACAATGGGTGGTTTAATAACTTCCTGTAGCTTGTTTTGAACCATATTGTTGCACATTCTTACTGTCATAAGGGCCTCTGTTCTGAGAAGTCTGGAGTCTATTAGGACCTGACATCCATGTGGATACCCTGGCCTATAACTTCTAGACATCTGTGGGAGGACATTACACCAGACTGTTTGTTTCAGCAACTCCTGGCTGAAGAGGTACATGAAGTCCCCAAACAAGCCAGATGGCCTCCACTCGCCCCAGTCTGATGGGGAGCAAGTCAGTGCTGTGATGGACCTTTTCAGTGGGCATCAGCCTATCATCCAGATGCTGCTGGACATGAATGCAAAGGACAAGCAAGTGTGTAAGTCACAGTAATTTACTTATTTTAGTATAATTATGTCCATTATTAATGGACATGTACATATGAGCCAAGGCAGCCTGTCTGTTTGACATCAACATCAGGCCTTCCTTTCTGTTTATATTTATCTTCAGGCTTAACCACTACCAGCCTTACCTCAAGGCCCTTCAGCAAACAGCCATGCTGCCAACATGACAAGTCTTTGTCCCAGCTCAACCTCCAGACCCCAGAGAGTCACCTGCCACCCCTGCCTCAACCTCCAGACCCTGGTGAGTCACCTGCCTCTCCTGCCTCAGCCTCCAGACCCCAGTGAGTCACCTTTCTCCCCTGCCTCAGCCTCCAGACCCCAGTGAGTCACCTTCCACCTCCGCCTCAGCCTCCAGACCCCGGGGAGTCACCTTCCACCCCTGCCTCAGCCTCCAGACCCCAGTGAGTCACCTTCCACCTCCGCCTCAGCCTCCAGACCCCAGTGAGTCACCTTCCACCTCCGCCTCAGCCTCCAGACCCCAGTGAGTCACCTTCCACCCCTGCCTCAACCTCCAGACCCCAGAGAGTCACCTGCCACCCCTGCCTCAGCCTCCAGACCCCAGTGAGTCACCTTCCACCTCCGCCTCAGCCTCCAGACCCTGGTGAGTCACCTGCCTCCCCTGCCTCAGCCTCCAGACCCCAGTGAGTCACCTTCCACCCCTGCCTCAGCCTCCAGACCCTGGTGAGTCACCTGCCTCCCCTGCCTCAGCCTCCAGACCCCAGAGAGTCACCTGCCTCCCCTGCCTCAGCCTCCAGACCCTGGTGAGTCACCTGCCTCCCCTGCCTCAGCCTCCAGACCTCGGGGAGTCACCTTCCACCTCTGCCTCAGCCTCCAGACCCCAGTGAGTCACCTTCCACCCCTGCCTCAGCCTCCAGACCCCAGTGAGTCACCTTCCACCCCTGCCTCAGCCTCCAGACCCCAGAGAGTCACCTGCCTCCCCTGCCTCAGCCTCCAGACCTCGGGGAGTCACCTTCCACCCCTGCCTCAGCCTCCAGACCCCAGAGAGTCACCTGCCTCCCCTGCCTCAGCCTCCAGACCCTGGTGAGTCACCTTCCACCCCTGCCTCAGCCTCCAGACCCCAGAGAGTCACCTTCCACCCCTGCCTCAGCCTCCAGACCCCAGAGAGTCACCTGCCACCCCTGCCTCAGCCTCCAGACCCTGGTGAGTCACCTGCCTCCCCTGCCTCAGCCTCCAGACCCCAGTGAGTCACCTTCCACCTCTGCCTCAGCCTCCAGACCCCGGGGAGTCACCTGCCTCCCCTGCCTCAGCCTCCAGACCCCGGGGAGTCACCTTCCACCCCTGCCTCAGCCTCCAGACCCCAGAGAGTCACCTTCCACCCCTGCCTCAGCCTCCAGACCTCGGGGAGTCACCTTCCACCTCTGCCTCAGCCTCCAGACCCCGGGGAGTCACCTGCCTCCCCTGCCTCAGCCTCCAGACCCCGGGGAGTCACCTTCCACCCCTGCCTCAGCCTCCAGACCCCGGGGAGTCACCTGCCTCCCCTGCCTCAGCCTCCAGACCTCGGGGAGTCACCTTCCACCCCTGCCTCAGCCTCCAGACCCCAGAGAGTCACCTGCCTCCCCTGCCTCAGCCTCCAGACCCCAGTGAGTCACCTTCCACCCCTGCATGAGCCTCCAGACCCCAGTGAGTCACCTTCCACCCCTGCCTCAGCCTCCAGACCCCAGTGAGTCACCTTCCACCCCTGCCTCAGCCTCCAGACCTCGGGGAGTCACCTTCCACCCCTGCCTCAGCCTCCAGACCCCAGAGAGTCACCTGCCTCCCCTGCCTCAGCCTCCAGACCCCAGTGAGTCACCTTCCACCCCTGCATCAGCCTCCAGACCCCAGTGAGTCACCTTCCACCCCTGCCTCAGCCTCCAGACCCCAGTGAGTCACCTTCCACCCCTGCCTCAGCCTCCAGACCCCGGGGAGTCACCTTCCACCCCTGCCTCAGCCTCCAGACCCCAGTGAGTCACCTTCCACCCCTGCCTCAGCCTCCAGACCCTGGTGAGTCACCTGCCTCCCCTGCCTCAGCCTCCAGACCCCAGAGAGTCACCTGCCTCCCCTGCCTCAGCCTCCAGACCCTGGTGAGTCACCTGCCTCCCCTGCCTCAGCCTCCAGACCTCGGGGAGTCACCTTCCACCTCTGCCTCAGCCTCCAGACCCCAGTGAGTCACCTTCCACCCCTGCCTCAGCCTCCAGACCCCAGTGAGTCACCTTCCACCCCTGCCTCAGCCTCCAGACCCCAGAGAGTCACCTGCCTCCCCTGCCTCAGCCTCCAGACCTCGGGGAGTCACCTTCCACCTCTGCCTCAGCCTCCAGACCCCGGGGAGTCACCTGCCTCCCCTGCCTCAGCCTCCAGACCCCGGGAGTCACCTTCCACCCCTGCCTCAGCCTCCAGACCCCAGAGAGTCACCTGCCTCCCCTGCCTCAGCCTCCAGACCCCAGTGAGTCACCTTCCACCCCTGCCTCAGCCTCCAGACCCCAGAGAGTCATCTGCCTCCCCTGCCTCAGCCTCCAGACCCCAGTGAGTCACCTTCCACCCCTGCCTCAGCCTCCAGACCCCGGGAGTCACCTTCCACCCCTGCCTCAGCCTCCAGACCCCGGGAGTCACCTTCCACCCCTGCCTCAGCCTCCAGACCCCAGAGAGTCACCTGCCTCCCCTGCCTCAGCCTCCAGACCCCAGTGAGTCACCTTCCACCCCTGCCTCAGCCTCCAGACCCCAGAGAGTCACCTGCCACCCCTGCCTCAGCCTCCAGACCCCAGTGAGTCACCTTCCACCCCTGCCTCAGCCTCCAGACCCCAGTGAGTCACCTTCCACCCCTGCCTCAGCCTCCAAACCCCAGAGAGTCACCTGCCTCCCCTGCCTCAGCCTCCAGACCCCAGTGAGTCACCTTCCACCCCTGCCTCAGCCTCCAGACCCCAGAGAGTCACCTGCCACCCCTGCCTCAGCCTCCAGACCCTGGTGAGTCACCTGCCTCCCCTGCCTCAGCTTCCAGACCCCAGTGAGTCACCTTCCACCCCTGCCTCAGCCTCCAGACCCTGGTGAGTCACCTGCCTCCCCTGCCTCAGCCTCCAGACCTCGGGGAGTCACCTTCCACCTCTGCCTCAGCCTCCAGACCCCGGGGAGTCACCTGCCTCCCCTGCCTCAGCCATCAGACCCCAGTGAGTCACCTTCCACCCCTGCCTCAGCCTCCAGACCCCAGTGAGTCACCTTCCACCCCTGCCTCAGCCTCCAGACCCCAGTGAGTCACCTTCCACCCCTGCCTCAGCCTCCAGACCCCAGAGAGTCACCTTCCACCCCTGCCTCAGCCTCCAGACCCCAGAGAGTCACCTGCCACCCCTGCCTCAGCCTCCAGACCCTGGTGAGTCACCTGCCTCCCCTGCCTCAGCCTCCAGACCCCAGTGAGTCACCTTCCACCTCTGCCTCAGCCTCCAGACCCCGGGGAGTCACCTGCCTCCCCTGCCTCAGCCTCCAGACCCCGGGGAGTCACCTTCCACCCCTGCCTCAGCCTCCAGACCCCAGAGAGTCACCTTCCACCCCTGCCTCAGCCTCCACACCTCGGGGAGTCACCTTCCACCTCTGCCTCAGCCTCCAGACCCCGGGGAGTCACCTGCCTCCCCTGCCTCAGCCTCCAGACCCCGGGGAGTCACCTTCCACCCCTGCCTCAGCCTCCAGACCCCGGGGAGTCACCTGCCTCCCCTGCCTCAGCCTCCAGACCTCGGGGAGTCACCTTCCACCCCTGCCTCAGCCTCCAGACCCCAGAGAGTCACCTGCCTCCCCTGCCTCAGCCTCCAGACCCCAGTGAGTCACCTTCCACCCCTGCATCAGCCTCCAGACCCCAGTGAGTCACCTTCCACCCCTGCCTCAGCCTCCAGACCCCAGTGAGTCACCTTCCACCCCTGCCTCAGCCTCCAGACCCCGGGGAGTCACCTTCCACCCCTGCCTCAGCCTCCAGACCCCAGTAAGTCACCTGCCTCCCCTGCCTCAGCCTCCAGACCCCAGTAAGTCACCTGCCACCCCTGCTCCAGAGGAATCAGAACCTCAAGCATGTAGCCACTGATATCAGCTTGGCTCAGGGTCTGGAGATCAAACAGGTTTTAAAGGATGTTGACAGTATCTTTGAAGCTCTTGATGATCTGAGAGTCCTTCTTGCGATAAGATGATACTTTATTCATCCTGCAACAAAAGAATTACAGCAAACTATTAAGGAGAATTGGGATGGAAGGGGTAGCAGACCTCATAAAAATACTCATACAGATGAGTAACTGACTAGTTAGTTAAATAACTAGTTGGAAACATTGTTTTAACATTTTCTTTATTCTTCTTATATTTATTACATTCATTTTATTTTTATTTATTTTATTTTATGTAGTACCTTGGTTAGTTAATTTGTTAATTAGTTTAAGTGTAGGGCCTTCAATAAAGTTATTTCCCTCTGGATTTTCCTCTCTGCTGTACCATGGTGCATTGGTGCCAATAAATGGGGAGATATACAAAATGTTTCCATGTTAAATGTGTAGCAGTAACAACAAGTTGTTTAAGAATGGCATGTACACTATTTCTAGGATTTATGAAAGGGTATTTGTTTTGTTTTGAAACGGTGAAAAAAACAAAACATGATCTACTCTAACATTGTGGAGGGCACTGCATGTCACATTTCACAAACTCTGGTCAATAAAGACTTGTACACATCACTGAGTTGTACATTGGAAAAGTCTGTGGTTTTTCTGTTCCTGTTATCATTATTTACTGTACATATTACTAATGAGGATCCAGATAAAGAAATAAAGGAAGACTTCTTCTCCTCCAGTTGTGTTCCAAGGCCATGGTTACTCTACTGTTTCATGGACATAGTTACGCATCATCGCCACCTGCCTTCTGCCATGAATTATGGATACCAGATACAGTTCACTCACCTCCCGCCACTGGTCCGTCTAATCTTCTCTTTGGGAGTGTTTGTGTGTGTGTGTGTGTGTGTACGTGTGTAAGTTTGTGTATCAGTATGAGACTGAATGGATGTGTTCCCTTCCAGGTTGTGTATGCCTGAAACTGTGTACACACACATCCAGGAAACACAAGTTTACACAAGTACACCAGCTCAATGCTTAATGTGCCACCTGTGTTTATGCTACGCACTTTGTAGAGTCGTTTTTCCAGTTTTTTCTTATGGTCCACGACTTCCTCTCTCCCTCACCCCCACTTTAACAATAGGGAATGAAGTTCACCTAAGAGCGTTGAGAACTGTGGGTTTAGAACATGCCTCTACCCAGTACTGCTTATACACTACCAGCACACTTGTTCTCCTTCTAAGAAAAACCTGAAAGATGGTTCATAAACACTTTGACAGTCACTGAACTAGCCCTGAAGAAGCCCCTCTGCACTTGGCAATAAATGTTTTAATTACATTTGTTCATCTGCTATATGGATTTCAAATATGATGATTAGTCTGAGAATAACACTGTACTGTATTTATCACAAATTCATCCAAGATCAATACCTTAGAAGATTTTTGAACACGCTATCTCTTGAACTGTAGTCAAGTGCTTCAAATACTAAACCTAAAACACTCACAGAAAAACTACCTCATTACATCCTGAAGATTTGAAAACCTTCACAGCTATGTTGGCAGGCATGTTGGCAGACTAACCCTAACTAATACACAGATTCATTTGAACATTTAGTATGAAACAAAATTTGGGTTCCCTGGATAATTTTGCTAGGAAGGAACAGAAAAAAATATGGCCTCTGTCACTACCCCTATTTGGATCTATTTGTTTTTATTTTATCTAAGGAATGCATCTTTGACGTACAACACTTAATACTTTAAATGCTTTTACATCTGATAACGGCAACATCAGTACATCATTGAGAGTACATCACCAGTATCAGGGTAGACAGACGTTTAATTAGAATTGATGAGACCCAAGATGTTCATTCATGTGAAATAAATAAATAACATACTTTGAATGAAGCTTCATCCTTCCTTGGCTGATTCCCTACACAGTGAATAAAAAATGGATAAGCTTCAAAACTAGGTTTTATCCCAATTTAAATTAAATCCTACTTGCTGTTTATACCTAACTACCTTCTACAAAAGGCCTGTACAATTTATTTGTATTGGTTGTGCAGACTGTTCAATAAACACGGCTGTCCATAGCCACTACTATGTTCAATATTATCATACTATTATGCAATATTACTTTACGTGCCATATTCCTCCTGGTGGTCTTGTTGTTCCAATGTACGACGTACAGTGTGCAATATTCTCTAATATTCTTTATATGCAATAAAGATTTTGTTTATATTGCATTCTATTGTATCTTCTTTATTGTGTATTTTACCCTGCCACTCTGTGCTGTACTGTACCTTGCTGCTGTTGTGGACTGCAGCAGGATGAAAGGATATTCTGATCTACAGCTCTTTTATAATTGTGAACAGCTCAACTACAGGATATAAAAATGCATCGATATACTACATTTCAAAATATCTTTATTGTAACACAGCATTAGTTTTTTTATGCAGTTTCCAAAATAATAACTGTAACAAGTACCAATAAAATATAAAACAAGCAAAAAGAAAAGCAATTTTAATACGTTTTTTAAATGTTATATACCAGTTTTGTAAAATGTTTCTGGTTACAGAAAACTATAAAAATACAAAATGTTGAAAAGTACAATCCATTATTCCTCTAACCACAAGGTAATTAATTGATTTTAAGTAGCCTTCATCTTACCAAAACTGTCATCATAACAGATTTCATGGAGCATCATGACAACTAACAAGGTCAGAAGTGTGCTGGCAGTATTCTGCAAGTACACAAGCCAGTTCACAGAAAGGACAATGATGAGAACTTATTGGTTGTCAGCTGTCAAGTTTTGAAAGTTATCCCAACAATATCAATGAACAGCATTGATTATCATGATCACTGTGGTGTGGACTCTGCTATTGTTTCAGATATATAACTGTATCTGTATAGTTCTGGTTATCATTCTTGGTGTGAACGAGCTATCAGCCTCTTAGTGTCTTAACTGTCATAGGGTTAGAGGCTCATGGTTGGACATTACACCTGTGATGTCATCATCATGTGATCCACAGGTTGATTAATGGTGTCATTTATGTTCAGTCTACATGCCATATGTTCAGGTTGGTAAACATTGAAGACTCTAACTGGGCTGTATAGACAGAAAGATCTTCCATGAACCTTGGAGGATGTTGTTCAGAACATTTCCCTTCACTTCAAGTCTTCCATGGGTGTCCAGTGGTTTGTGACAGAACCAAGAGCAGCCATTGTTTTGGTGTGGGCTCGCATTCTAGAAAGATTTCCACCTGATAGCTGATAAGATGGTGTGAATGAAGTAGAGGAGTGTAGCCACGTATGAAAACACCTTTAAAAGACAGAGAAAAGGGTTCATTAAAAAAAAAAATATATCTCATTGCGCAGTAATGACTGAAAACGTTGTTTGATCAGCACTTGTACAACGTTTTTATTAAAAAGACTTTACCACTGCAGAGATGTCAAGTTGGTAGTTTTTGAAGAGTCCATCTTCCATCTCCAGAGTCACTTTGGCAAGTGCAACCGAAGCACTGAGATAGAAGAAAGCAGCCAGGCCGTGGTAAATAAAGTCCTGAGCCACACAAAACAGAAAGAATGAGGAAATGGAAGGAAAAAAAACAATCTGTGGGAATCGGACATGGACTGAAAGTGCTTGAAACTAAAGCGTTCTGGGTCAAGGAATTAAGACATAACTGGATCTGTTTTCAAGTATATCGCCTCTCTCTCTTTTCAAACCCCAGGCTTGTAGATGACAACTGACACACTGAACAATGATCCCCTGAAATTGCCTTTGTTTTTCTTCTGTCTAGAAAACAATGCACTGCCCCACATTATCATGGCATAATTACTGTGGTGAAGTTGAAGGTAAAGGCCCGACATGGTGAAACACAAGTCTTAATATTAACAGCAGGTCAAAGACATGCTGTGAGGATCAGTATCTCGGCAGTCTTACCGCAGCAGCCCATTTCCCACTGTTATGATGGCCGCCGCAAGCAAACACTAAAAGCCAGATGAAGGTCATGATAAAGCAGAAGACTGACACGAACATCACCCAGCCCTGGGGGTTAGCTGGGACCACCAGGGTGCAGGCCACCAAGATCCACACCAGGCCCCCGAAGATCTCAAACACAGGTCAAAACATACAGGAAGGATGAACAAGAAGATCAAATGTTTTTTAGTTAGATTCAGTAATTTATCAGACCTATCAGTGCCTTGCCCAAGGACACAACATCATGTTGGCACAGACAAGGTTTGAACCAGGAACCCTCTGATTATTAGCCTGACTCCCTAACACTTAGCCATTATACTCCCTAGATTCATTCATAATGTCGGTTGCAACTATATTGGGACTGAACGTATAATAATTGCAACCACTTAAGTGTACATTACACATGGTTTAGATTTCCTTTCATCTTGGTATCCACACCTAATTTAAACCCAGTTACAATTAGAATTGTATTTAGAAATAATCTTTGCTGATGATACATTTCCTTTGAGATGTTTTTTTATTGAATTTGTAGTTCTGATATATCACACTAATGCACTAATGTTGTCCCCCATCACCTTCTGACATGAACATGTTACACTCTGTATGTCATTTGCATATAATCTACTGTATTCTGCATGCATTCGTGGCATCGTACACGTAAAGATACTATGCAGGTTTTTATGTATATATATAAAAAGATCCAAGCAAACTAAATGTTCTGCATCTACTGTTTAAAAACAAAAACAAAGCAGATACTATTTTACCAGAAATCAAACTGAAATCAGTTTTTCAACGCCATCACTTGTTCATCCATCATTAACAGATGACCTATTTGACCGACCGTTACTAACGTCTAACTAACGTTAGTGTGGGCTGCCATTCAGTGTTTCTACATTGTTAGATCTAACATTTGCAGTTGAACAACTATCAAACCTATGGCCTGAACCAAAACCAAACTCACTCGAGTGAAAAGTCATATTGACCATTTCTTTAATTTAACGTTTCTCAGAAGAAAGAAATCCGTTGTTGAAGAACTTCCACAATTGCGTATATAATCAAGTTGGTGCCAAATATAGCCATACGTACAATTAAAATTAAAAACAACTTACAAGCTCCGGTACGTAAAGTATGTCTGGAATAGTTGTGCATATTCCTGCTCCACTCGGCAGATTCCCTACAGTGGCAGTATTGGAGGCCATGTTGCTCCTGTCTCCACACCTCAATGAACTAACGGTTGAACAGGTGCTCACGTCTTAAGATATTACCGACTAGAAAAACCTGCTTTACCATCCCGACACACCCGTAGAAGAAATGAACACTTTTGTTGTTAGGTTTCACATGTTATCGGTCATCAATATTTTTTTCTGGAGTTCGTTTAGAGTTGTTGTGGAAACCGTATGAATTTTTGACCAGGTTGACTCATCAACCACCGCACCCTCGAAAATGGATTGACCACATGTTGGGACACTCATATAGACTGCATTCAGCTTTGTCAATGACAGACCACAACTACAATAATTCTAGTTTTATAACGTTCTATTTAATGATCTAAATTACACAATACACAATTAAGTTGTAGCTCATGACAAGTCTAAAGGCAAAGGAAAGTAAAATGACCACCACAACTCAAACTTTATGCACAACCAATGTGTGATGTGTGCAGATCCATAGTTCACCCTACTGTGTGCTGTATTAAACATTGTTTGTGCATTAATATTTTATTAACAACCATATTGTGCAACAGTTGTATAGAAAATATTGAGTTTTGTGGGACTAACAATCAACACCACCCCCCCACCCCCACCCCCCATCCAGTCAATCCCACTGCACTCTGCACAAGCCACTTTTGTACAAGCCACTTTGACACTTGATCACTTTGAGCAATTGCACTACTGTGTACATACTCCCCCCTCCCCCTGTAGTATATATCCGTTCTCACCCATATACTCCTTTGTATACTATTTATAGTTTTTATATACCCCTTTCTGTATAGCTGTTGACTACTTTTTATTTGTAATCTAAGTTTCGTATATGTTCTTTATTTGCTCCATCCAGCCACAGTAAATTCTGTGTTTGTGCAGCGGCGAATAAAAACAAATTCTGATTCTGATGGGATCCTGCTTCTGTATGTGGTTCACATTTTCCAGGATGGGTTCCTCAAAGTCAAGTAGCAATGTCCACAGAGAGAAAACCATTATTAATTGCATGTATAAGGAAATCCTTTAGACAAGACCTTGTCTTGTGAAATTGAAATTGCAGTTTATTGTTTGATGTGCGCTCATGTTCACACTAGTTTTCTCTGATCCTTGGTAAAGAGCTCAGGGAACATGGAGACACAGGACATTGTGACCCATGTACAGTTCATGGGAGAAAAAGTACTGAGAGACGTTCCTGGTGCTTCAAGCCTGATGTTTGACTTATCTGTCTGGCTATTTTCAGAAATGGAACATTGCCCCAGACAAGGCAAACTTGCCTTAAGTATTGCTGAAAGTAAATTGATCCGATTTCCAACCAATGAGAAGAACAAATTCAGATGAAAGCATACAAAAGACACTTTCTTCTTATGAAAGAAAGTTTGTTACTTTCCCAAAACACTACATGATATGTGTGTCAATGGGAGCAGTGTAAATACAGCTCTCCTAAAACATGATTTCCTGTATAATAATGTATATAATTTCCTGTAACCCTTTCTTCAGTCATGCAGAATATTGATACTGTCATATACTGTATTTGGTACAAAAACTATTTAAAAATGAAATAAAATGAACGACAACCTCTGATATAAACTTTTCCCTCTTGGTTTTTAAGCATCCAGCATCTGTTGTAATTAAAATCCCTACGGTTATAACAGCAAGTCTTCCCTTGTTGTTCCTGATCTTGTATTGTATTTTACCTGACGTTGAATGTGGTGTATGAGAATTGTGGTTGATTGTTCTTATTGTATCATGGTGCTGCCTTCTTGGCCAGGTCATTCTTGAAAAAGAGATTTGAATCTCAATGAATTTTACCTGGTTAAATAAAGGATATTGATTGATTGATTGATTGTAACAAAAACATGCTTGCAAATAATCTGCGTTGTAAAAGGGCACTTTGCAGAGAGAGATTGAAGGAGAGATTAAGAAAAAAAGGGAACAATCAGGTTTAAATGTCAGATGTGAAAATACTGATACAGTGGAACCTTCTAATTCCAAGTTTATGTTGTGATACCACCATAACAACCAACTGCGAAAAAAACATTGCGTCTGACACAGTAAACTGTATTCATGATAGGCAACACAAGTGTGCTGTCTGTGCCGCCTTAACGCCATGGCAACAACAGCCCTAATTTGGCAGGATGAGGCAGGTCATCAGCTTGACTCTGTGAGACAAACACCTTAGACAATTGGAAAGTAAGGTCCGGTTACCTTGTTGTGTCACATTATCTGTTCTCCATGGTGAGTGTAGCCACTGCGTTAGCACAATAACTACCATATATCAGTAACCTAATTATGACTTCTTCTTTTAAAACCATTTGGGGTTGTGTCTTCAGTTTCATAATGTGTGTATAAATCTCCTCCTCAGAACATATAGGCCATATTTTGTGCATGGCTTGTATCTGAGGTGTCATGTACTCCTACTAGACTGGTTCACCAGTGCAGTTGTCTTTCCTATGCCAAGTTGAGGTATAATTATGTCATGTATTTCATTGTCTCCATTACAGGATCACAAGTGGGCACCATCCCTGTACCAACAATGCAGAAGGTCACATTCCACCTTGTCTCTGTGTCACCGGGACACTTTTTCTGCCTGTCAACCGTTTCCATGGGATCCGGTTTCCGAACAAAGTGATGTAACCCAATCCTTGACAAAATGTTGTATTTTTTTCTTCTTACATATTATCCTTTCTATTGTCTCCATGCTGAGTTCAGATAAACAGATAATAGTTTGGTACCTGATAATTAATTTTGGTTTCGATTGACTTAAATTCAGTTAGCCATAAAATTATAACTCCCAACGGATTACATTTATAATTTTTTTTTAATATAAAGATGTATGTCTAGACAAACCTTATAGCCCCTATACGGTTATGTTAACTAAAACAGGGAATGACAGTTAACTCAAGAGAACACAGGAAATAAAGTAAAAAAGTATTTTTTAAGGACCTGATCAATCTAAAAAGACACATCTGTAGGACCTTTTGATGTATTTTGTAGTAGGACATAATGTGAGTGTCATGCAAGGTTAAATATGTTGTTTGTCAGCACAAACTGGATTTTTACATTGATTAAATGAAATCCTGCAATGCACAGCGAGGGCGATGGTTAGATTAGATTAGATTCAACTTTATTGTCATTACACAGGTACAAGTACAGGGTAACGAAATACAGTTAGCATCCAACCAGAAGTGCAAAACAGTTAATCCAACAGAATATAATAAATATGGGTATACTTATATATATATAATATATACATAGTATGAACAGTATAGTCAGAATATACAGTGTGTGTACATAGCTGTATGGTACAATATACTACAGTGGTAAACAGAAATTAAACAGAAATTACCAGGTTGCATGTATGTACAGTTAGTGCAAATGATGCAATGAGAAAGTGTGCAAAATGAACAAAATGTACAGGTGGTGCAGTAACAGATGTGCAGATGTGCAAAGTGGACGTGCAAAATGGACAGATAGTGCAATACGCAAAATGGGTATGGGTTGGATGTACATATGGGTGTGAAGGAACATGCTCTTCTGAGAAAACACAAATATGGTTTCTGGAATGTATTGAGACTAATTACTGGTTCAGCGTTTCCCTCAACACCACAATCACGACTTTGATTATCTGTCTTTTGGTCTCGAATGACGTCTGAGTCACGTTTATCAATCAGATGGTCACTGAACCTAAGAAGGTGTAACCAGGGAAGATAAGAAAGATACAGGAATGCATTCATTAGATATGGGTTAGACTGCTTTCAGAAAACCCTTTTAAAAGAATCTACCTAGGAACCAACAACCCAACACACAATTCTGTCTACCAATGAGATATTTGGCTCCTCATAACAAGCAGGAGTCAGGTGGCTCAGCGGTTAGGGAATCAGGTTGGTAATCAGAAGTTTGTAGGTGTGAATCCCGGCCGTGCCAACGTGACGTTGTTTCCTTGGGCAAGGCACTTCACCCTACTTAGGGGAATGTCGCTCTGGATAAGAGGGTCTGCTAAATGACTAATGTAAGCTGGAGCGATGCCTTCAATGCTCTGAAGACAACTAATAACGTTGAATGTAACTGGCCTCTCTAAGATTACAACTACTCCCCCTCCCCATTTGAAATGGTTTAGAACCTCCCCTAATGGTTTAGGGTCATGCCCTCTACCTAGCCGTGTTTTTTTGTTTATTTCTGTCTCTCTCTGGTGGTGGGTGTGGCCATGGTCTCCGGTTCCCAATTCCCCAACTCCCTGCCTCAGCCTTGTCTCCCATATTCAGCCCTGCAGTGGATCAAATCTGGTAATGATGCGTCACGGATCATAGTTTCGTACACCTTAGTAGCCATTCTCTCAGTTAATGCTGATATAGTCAGTTAAATGGGTTTTGTGATATCATCATTTATTTAGGTAACTTTCTTTTTGTACCTGTGTCTCCAGGATCATCAGCCAACCTTGCCACCCAGCCTGCAGTCTACCCTGCCTGGCCCACCTGTTTTGTCCCAGCCACCCCACTCTGCAATAACCCAGGCATTAAAACCTTTATCAAACCATACCTCATCGCTATGTTAGTTTGTGTTTTGTGCGCTTGGGGTCCACCACCCTAATAACATTTAGAACCCCCCTTCCTAAGGGTTTAAAACCTACCCTAATAATAAGGGTTGTTTCAATGGAAGTTTAAACTCATAACACCACATTAGTGACTATTACTGCCAGATACTCATCACCACTCAAAACATGACAATCATTTCAGGTGACCTGTACTCTAAAACAGACTATACCAAAGCTTGTGTGATTCAGGCCTTATGCTTGTTGTTTTAATTTGACTTGTGGGTAATTAATGTCATGAACATGGCTGCTGATTATCTGCTTATGATCTACACAGATTTGCCAACTCTCAGTTATTAGATATCCAGAAATGACATACGGGCATATTAAACACTGACATCTAGTGACAAAATGTGTTACTATAGACATTTAAAAACATAATTGTACTATTCCAACCAATACGGTAAAATGGCTGCGCCTTTTCAACCGTAAAATCCCTTACTGGAAGGAAGGAAAGTGCCAGCAACCATAGATGAGGTGAGCAATGTTCCTAAATTTTTTTGTGCTCTCGATTAGATCCAGTTAGCCAAGATTCCATGTTTTCCCCTAAACTATATTCACTAAACGTATTCAGAGAGTATTTATGGCTTATTTACTGTAGCCTGTGTTTCATTCTGTTGACACGATTTACACTCAACGCGTTGCTGAATCACCATATAGGCAAAAGTGTCAGAAGTAACGAGCTATTTAGACGAGAGGAGCGGTAAAATGGGCGTTTATGTTATTTATCCTACATTCTCATTGCTACAAGCATACATGTCGAGTTAAAAAATGAGATGTCGGAAACGTATTTGAGAACCTTATTCCTACTGGGTGTTGAGCAAGCCGTGTTCACGGAGTTATTTGGGGTTTATGGACATCGATGCAAAAACGTGAAATGGCAACAGTTGAGCTACAGTTCAGCTAATGTAAAATAATGTAATTGAATAACTGTATCCATTGTCATTTCACAGATTCAGGGAGGACACGGATATAACCGCCTCATGGAAACAACAGCGTCTGGGATTCGGCAGTGGAGCTGAAGATGGAAACTTTACACCTATCCCTCATTTCAACCTTTGGACACTCTTAAAAGCCCAACTCCATATTCTGTAACTCTCCTTTATGCCTGTGCTTTTTTCTAATCGTTAGTCATTCACAACCATATAAGCCTATGATTTGCAAACGCCTTTTTACATATCCAGGAAATGGAATGTTGCCCAACCATTTTTGTAAACTAGTTTATACTTGTAAGTCACAGAGTAATGCACTGAATAATAATTTAATAACCTTAATAACTTTTATCCTATTGTCAGTCTGTATACCCATATTCCAATCCTTCACAAATGCCTCGTTGGAAAGCCATTGCCAGCCAGCATTTGCGTTGGTCCAGCCCTGTTGCTCAGGCACTAGTCCTCACTGTTTTCACTTTTTGCATTATTCTGCCTCTTGTGTGCCACAGACTGCTCTATTCATATTATTTCATGAAATCGCTGTACTTAGATTCGATGAGCGATGACGTGCTACAGCAGAGTTACGAAAGGGGCCAGAATGCTTTGCGATATTGGGAGAACAGTTTTACAAAGTCCTCTTCCCACTTCAAAGACATCGCCAAGGAACCTGAGCTGTTGGTCACCGTGGTTACAGCCAGGCGAACAGAAGGGAGCGATTTCCACTACCTGCTTCAGGTGATGCAACGCCTTGCCGGTCTCCTGAGAAGCTGTAGGGGGCAGAAACAGTGCGCGGAGGTGTTGGTGTGCGACGTGGAAAGCGGTCCCCTTGACAACGAGGATGCTGCCTTACTAGAGAGCCAGTTCCGGGTCGTGAGACGCTCCGCGGAGGAGAAGTGGAGAAACAGGGGTCCCGTGAACACCTTCGAGCGGGAGAAAAGAGACTACGTTTTTTGCCTTAGAAAAGGATGGGAGCTGGTGCGACCTCAAAACGTAATTGTCATTGAGGACGACGCCTTACCTCAAAGAGACTTCTTCCCTGTCGTCAAGAACTTGCTTTCACGACAGTTTGCCCTCCACACCCTTTACGTTAAGCTCTATCATCCCGAGAGATTGCAACGGTACTGGAACCCAGAACCATATCGTATCCTGGAGTGGATCGGACTGGGAATAGTGGGGGCCACGTTTATCCTCCTGATGTTGCTGTGCTGTAACCCTTTCTCCTTCTCCTTCTCTTTCTCGATCAGCCATGTTGTTTTCTTTACCTTGTACTTCATGGCTGCTGTTGAGCTCATTGGCAGGCATTATCTCCTGGAGGTCCGCCGAATATCCCCCCACCTCTACGCTGTTTCACCTGCCACTGAGTGCTGCACCCCTGCGATGCTCTATCCTGGAAACGCCTCTCTCAGAACAGCAGATTACCTCGATGGATCATTCTGCATCAAGGGCAATGCTAAGGATATGGTCCTTTATCAGATGGCCAGGACCATACCTGGGGAGAGAGGTCACAGCCTCGAACCCAACCTCATCACCCATATCGGTGCCTATTCCTCTGTACGCGCCAACCCATCTAGGCCTAGACTTCTGTGAGCAGGCTGTTCGGAAAACAATCACTCTGTTCTTTACCTTTTGCACTAATGTAGACCTGTGATGATGACAATAATGTCAGCAATATTGCCAGTGTCCACCACACTTTTTGAAAGGGAAGGTGGGTAGCTTGTTATCAATCTTACTACATGAAGTGACCAGTGCTCCAAAGTCTAGACCAGGGGTCACCAATCCTGGTCCTCGAGGGCCACTGGTCCTGATGGTTTTAGATGTTGGGTCGTTATCAAGCTCTGTGGAGGTGTGCTGGAGCAGGGAAACACCTAAAACTTTCAGGACAGCGGCCCTTCAGGACCAGGATTAGTGACCCCTGGTCTAATGGTTCTCTATTTTTTTGACTGGCATCCATTACCCACTGTGCAGAGAGATGTTGCTACCCCATACAGATCAAACCTAGATCTACTGTGTGGGTCTAATGGCGTATTTTGAAATATTTAAGACTAAATCAATACATTTGTTACATTTCAAAATGCGATTTAATATCAGTGCTGTACTAGGGTTAACTAACCCAGGTTGGGACATTATCCCTCGAGGTTTGAATCAAACATGCTGTAGTCTGGTGTTTTCTATATGGATTTTCTCTACGCAAGACATCTGAAACGTCTTTGTACTTTTGACAACATGTTTTTAGTGGTTGATCCGCCTTTTTCCAAAACTCTAAATCATGTTGTTTAATGCCCCCCCCCCCCCCCCCCCACCCCCTCAAAAAACGCTTGACACCTTTTTTAATGAGCACAATGTACACTGTCAACTATTACCCTATTATTGAAAGTGAATACATTTATCATTTGATTTTGTTTTGCATATAAAATTGACTTTTTCAAAACACTGACCATAAGAATGTTAAATCTTTCTACTCAAATCAAGTAAATACGTATATAAAAGATGTTTGGGTGAGTTTCTTTGTTGTTTGTTTATTGTCTTCATGTTTTGAATGCAATCTGGTTGTATATGCATATAATATGTTCTATAAATGGGGAACGCTGCAAACTGATTTGCATCACATCAAGGGCAGGTATACTCAGTATGACCACCTCATGCATTAACTAACGTCTGCACTATATAATGCCAAGTCAGGTCAGAGAGGTTTCCTCTCGGCTTTTGTCTCCATTTCCGCTAGATTTCTGTCACATGACTGCACAAAAATCATGGCATTGCATTTCAGAAGAACTTGGGAATCACTTGGAAATTCTCCGTGCCTTTCAGAACTGTAGGACATAATGCTAAAGTTGCTGCCAATTCTTTGGGAATGTCTGTAGTTCATCAAGAGGAATCTAACGGATGCTGCTGACTAAACGAAAAGTTTGGAAACGATCTTCCTTATCGGGCACAGGGATATCGTGTTCGTTTGAGTAAATAGTTTAGCTATATAAAAAGTGAAAAGAGTGTGTTTCGCTTCAAACAATGTCTCAGTCAGGAAAAGAAAAAAATGATCAAGAAGAAGAAGCTCCAGAAAACGTCACGGGATTGACGAACGGGAAAAAAACCTTTGAAAACTTGAGTGGAAAAACAAAGGACGTAAGTGATGCATTGAATCAATTTCTGGCGTTCACTCAGTCACCAAGTGACGATGCTAAATGAAAGAGGATAAAATCTTCTCAAAGTAAATGTGGTTGCATCATGTCAGGCTGTTCTTCTCTCCAGTTTTTAGTAGTTTGTATCAAGTCTGAGATTTGCATTAAAACTTTAGGCAGACGAGTCACGCGCATAGTCTGCTGTCATGGAACCTGCTGGAAACTTCATCATGTGTGATAGATGACAGATAATAACATTGTTTTTAAATGCATTACATCCGCTTTGTGAGTACATAGGTTAAACAACTATTAACATTGTCTGAACGGAAAAAAACTTTTGCTCAATGGTGGCTTTAACCATAATCTTTGTATCAGTTGAAATAATGCATCCTCACAATGTCAACGCAAATCAAACGTCTTCTTTCTACTATTCCTTGGCAGGATTTTGACCTCGCCGCTGTGTACGTGTCGGACGCTCAGTACAACAGAAACATCTTTTTTGACACAACACCCCAAGCTGTGAGGTAGGGAATCTTTTCTGGGTCCGTTTCAATCCGTTTCCGTTTTGTTGTGGGTTAATAGAATACACTGCAAGATCAGTTTTGAAAAGGCCTAACTAATGTAATTTTCTGTCTTCTTACCCAGGCTCTACATGCTATATAACCACTGGGGTTTCCAGTTGTTGGTTTACACCTTCATTGTTGTTGACCTGTCTTTGGCTGTCTTTGAGGACCCTGCTGTCATCCCTGTACCAATATGGGTACAGTGCAATCATGTTTTATACATACAGCACTTCCAATCAATCCTTTGAACAAATGTCTTTTTAAATAATCATTAAGATAAATATAAGTACAGGGTGACACAGACCCGTCATCACCTAAACTTGAATAACTTTTGAAAGTTTGGCAAGTACTGGACAGCACTTGGTCGACAGACATCAGTCGTCAGGGTCCTCCAGTGGTTCAAGCAGGATGGTGCCACCCCCCACATCTCAAACGAATCATTGGCATGGCTACAGCAGCGTTTCCCTGACCAACTGATCAGCCGCAGGTGTGACCCGGAGTGGTCGCTGCATTCACCGGACCTGAAGCCCCCAGATTCTTATCTCTGGGGGTACATTAAGGACAGGGTATATGGCAACAATCCCCAGACTATCCCTGACCTGAAGGCAGCAATCACAGCAGCAATAAGAGTGATCCCAGGGGAGGAATGCGGCTCATCGAGAACTTTGCCCGCCGGATCCAAATGTGCCTGCAGCGCCAGGGAGCTCATTTAGAGCACATTTTGGAGAGTTTTTGTTGTACAGACTTGAAACTTTCCAGATGTCTGCTGCACAGGCTTGACCTAATGTAGCTAAAGTTTTTTGTCGATCTAAATACAATTTTGGAAGTTATTCGTTTTTTGGTGATGACCGTTTTTTTTTGTGTCACCCTGTAATTGGAGAATGTTTCTATTGTGGACTGAGTTTTAATAATTATTGTATGACGAAGTGTGAAATTTCTGTGGGAGTTAGCTAGCCTACACTATGTAAATGTAGAATGAAACAGAAAGAAGTCCTGTTTGTTTTGCTGTTGTCTGCCCACAGGTGACCATGCTGGTTGAGCTCCTCTGTCTCCTGGCTTTTACAGCTCGTCTTACCCACTATGCCAGAGTCATTCCCCGGCAAAAGTTTTGGAAAGACCCCAAGAACATCTGCATCATAGTCATCATTTTGGTAGTATTTTTCTTTCCAATAGCAATTCAGATTAGATAGGAAAATAAAGTAGGTTAAACCTGACACTACTTTATGGGTGTTGACAGTCACCTGATTAGATAGAGCTCAGCGATTATATAAAAAGTGCATATGTGATACGCTTTGAAACTGCATTGATTTGGAACCAATTTACCACACATTACATTTTTGTAAGAAAAACTTAAAGTAAGACTTTAAGTGCTTAGCACATTGTTGTGAAACAACCTTTAGCCTGCATTGTTCTTGAGTCAGCATTTCCAATCATTTTCTCTTTGTTCGCGAAATACTTTTACTTTGAATTATGTTACTCTGAACGAGGGAATGATTTATTTAAGTCAAAGTTAAGTTGCTTGCATGCCAACAGGAGTCAGGTGGCTAAGTGGTTAGAGCGTCGGACTAGTGATCAAATGGTTGTCAGTTTCATTCCCAACTGTGCCAACATGAGTTGTGTCCTTGGGCAAGGCACTTCACCCTACTTGCCTCTGGGGGGAATGTCCCTGTACTTACTGTAAGTCTCTCTGGATAAGAGCGTCTGTTGTTTGTCACAGCATTTTTTCAGACAGTGATCGTTGCCAATAGTATGACTGTGGCTTACTGTATGTGTTTGCTGTAAAAGAAAGATTATGTGTCAGAGGACAGAGCATTGCCATTCCCCAGATTCATTGTTTTTATATGACATTGAATTTCAGAAAGCTTTTTCATTTCAAGCAATTTCCTAAATGCAAAATCTGCCACTATTTTGAATCTTTCCATTTTGAAAGACAGCCACCCAGTTTAATAACCTTTCATTCCCCCCTCTCAGCTCACCATGGTCGACATGGTTATTTATGGAGCACTGAAAGCATCCAACTTTTATGCTGTTAGATGGTCCAGAGTTATGAGACCTCTTCTTCTGGTCAATGTCACTGAAGGACGACAGGTAATCATCACTGACTGTCATTGGCTTGTGTTGTTGTGACTTGATTTCCTACAGGTACACCCGTCAAATTTGCAAAATTGCACGTTTGAGGTTCATGTTGTTTAATTGTTTAACTGTATGCTCTTATGGTTCTTCCCTTTGGCACATGTTTGGTTTCTCACAATCTATACTTAATGTTTTGACTACTCAGAATGTTTGGGGCTCATCTTATTTTTATGACAAGTAACCAATACTCTTTTGTAAAGCTCTCTCTTGGAAGTCTCTTGGATGTGTAATTATTAGTATGGGATATTACATTTGTAGTCACTGTACAGAATGAAGATGTATTTTAGTGTCGTCAAACTCGTGCCATCGCGGGCCGAGAGGGTGCAGGTGTTCATGTCAACCAAGCCCCTACACCAGCTGATTTCACTAACGAGTTTGATTTCACCAAGTGGAGAAACTCGTTAGTGAAATCAGCTGGTGTAGTGCTTGGTTGACATGAAAACCTGCACCCTCTTGGCCCGCGATGGCACGAGTTTGACACCCCTGATGTATTTTCCCCAATTTGCTAAGTTTCTAAACCAGGGGTGTCCAACCCTGGTCCTCGAGGGCTGCTGTCCTGAAGGTTTTAGATGTTTCCCTGCTCCAGCACACCTGATTCTAATGAATGGGTCGTTATCAAGCTCTGTGGAAGCCTGATGATTAGTATCATCAGGTGTGCTGGAGCAGGGAAACATCTAAAACCTTCAGGACAGCGGCCCCCGAGGACCAGGATTGCCCACCCCTGTTCTAAACTATTTGTGAATGGATTATTTTTTTAAATCAATCTCTTGCTTCCTCTTCTTCCTTCAGCTTCGCAGAGCTTTCAGAAGCATTCGAAATGCTTTGCCACAGATCCTGTACGTCTTCCTGCTCTTCATGTTCAGTCTTCTCATGTTTTCTCTTATGGCTCTGAAACTGTTTGGGAAAAGGTGAGTTTGCAATTCCTCAACAATTATTTTTTGGGTGATGGAATGATGTTATTTATGCCATAAATTTGCTTCATTGTTTTGGTGCTTCTATTTTAAATGCAGAATTGTGCTGAGATTGTCAACGTTTTAATATTTCCTTGAATTCAAGTGATTATTCTCACCGATTAAATAGGTGTTAGTCTCACCAACATACCTCATAAAACTAAGCAAAGACCAGTTCTCCTATACATGTTCAAATACAAATTAAATACTGATATCTAATGCATCAGTATTTCAAACCTCTGAGTACATGTGCATCATTATTGAGCCAGGACCCATTTATAATAAAATGAACAAAAATGTATCTGTAGTCCAATAGAAACAACACTACTAAGAGTTCAGAGTACGATTAAACATTCAAAACGACTAAAATAGTGTAAGTTAGAAGAAGGAAAAAATTCCTGAAAGAACCTAATGTTTTTCTATAAAATGTTTAGCTAGATACCGATCTTAATTCAGTTGTAGTTCATTAGGCAGTCATGAACAGGATCAGATCACTAGAATCTGACCCTGGACCAGTTCTTAACATCTGCTGCAGACATCTGCTGGTACGTTGCAGAGGAAACAGCAGCCTCATCATGGTTGCAGTTAATGTAAACCAGATCATCTGCTTCCACGTGTCACTCCAGGGAACTGAAAACAATTGATGGAAGCTCCTATTTCACCAACTATCTGGAGATAGTTTTTGATCTTTATGTGCTCGTCACCACTGCTAACAGTCCTGATGTCATGTGAGTGTTTATGGATTTTCAATGTGCCAGTTTATGAATGATAATTTTGCTTGGACAGGACCTACCCACAGTGCATTGGGAAAGAGTATCAAATGTACCTGAATGTTTTCGTTTATAAAATGAGAGATGATATTACGTACAAGTAAATCTGTTTATTTGCCATTTCAGTTACATTGTGTAGCGTTTTAAAACACTGATATTTCCATCTTGTTTACATCCTTATAGGATGCCAGCATACAACTCCCATGTGCTCTTTGCTGTTTTCTTCATCCTTTACATCCTCATCAACACCTACATCTTCATGTCTGTCTTCTTGGCGGTCGTTTACAACAACTACAAGAAATACCTAAAGGTTGAGTGAAGAACTTCTCTGCTCCTCTCCTTGGTTTAGCTTAGTTATGTGGAGAATGTAGATGCTGATGTGGCTGGTGAATGATTTACAGAGTGTTTGAGGGAGCCAGCAAACTGAACACATGCTTAACAATGTCATAAAGAGGGAGTCAGGTGGCTGAGCGGTTAATGCGTCAGGCTCGTGATCGGAAGGTTGCGAGTTTGATTCCTGGCTGTTGCAACCTGATGTTGTGTTCTTGGGCAAGGTAGGGCTGGGGGGGGGGGGGGGGGGGGGGGAGGAGGAGGATGTCCCTGTACTTGCTCTAACTTCTTCTGGATAAGAGCGTCTGATAAATGACCAAAAAATGTAAACTTAAATAAAGCACACCAACCCAGGAGAGTCAGATGGCTCAGCGGGTTAAGGCGTTGGCCTCATGAACGCAAGGTTGCGGGTTCAATTCCCGGCTGTGTCTGTGATGTTGTGTCCTTGGGCAAGGCACTTCACCCTACTTGCCTCAGGGGGATTGTCTCTGTACTTGCTGTTAGTCGCTTTGAATAGAAGCATCTGCTCACTACCATTGTCTGTCTACAGGAAGAGGTACGGCAGCTGGTCAGGACCAAAAGACACAAGATGGTGAGAGCGTTTGGACAGCTGCAGGAGAGACAGGGCGAGGAGGAGCCAGTGGTGACTCGGGCCTGCTGGAACCAGCTCGTACAATTGGTCCAGCCAGATATCAGCACCGCCCACCGGGAGCTTCTCTGGAATGTCTGTGATGACGGCAGCAAAGGCTGCATAGGTCAGCAGTTGTGAGCTTTAGTAACGTGTGACTTGTGTATTTAAATTTATTACGTAATACAAAGCAACATGTTTTGTAGATTGGACACAATGCCACACTACATACTACACTAAATACTACTTAGTCAAATTTGAAATGAATTGACTGACTGACTGGTTAACACATTCACACATTCATTCATAAGTGAAGGAATTTCATGATCTATCAATTGATGAATTCCCAGGCAAAGTGATGTTTGTGCAACTGGCAGACCTGCTCAACATCCAGGTTATCACAGTGAAGTCAAGGCCTCATCCACTGGAGAGCTGGCTGCCCGCCCTCTACTTCTCCTCTCCTAGCCGCTTGCTAATTCGCATGGTCCAGCACCGGTAAGGGGGGGCGGGGACGGGGGGTGAGGGGGCAGGAGGGGGTGGGGGGACAGATGGGAGCACTGCGGTAAATCCTTAACAACTGATAGCAAACTGAGATTGGATTATTTCCGTTCTTGTCTTCTATAATTAATGCTTTCAGAGGGCAACCATAGTTTGCTTTGGGAAACCATTTACCTTGATCAGTACAGATCAGTACAGTATTTTCTATTTTATTCCCATGGCAACATTAAAAAAAATCATTTATTGCTTTTGCAATGAGCCTGGTAGGCACTTCATAACCTTGGATGAGATGTGAGAGTAGAATGTTTTTTACTTTCATAAAGGTTATAAAAGATGAGTGATTACATTCAAGCCTCTAAATATAGCCTGGCTAGAGCATGACTGTCCAGAGTCACACTGTGGACTTGTGTTTTATTGCTTTTGTCTGTGTGAAGCACGTGAATAGGACCGTTTTTCCACCTTTGAACTAATCATGTTGGTCCAATGTTGAGTTTGACATTTCCAACTAGAATATACTGGAAGTAATTAGTCTAAGGGGCTAGAGAATAACCCCTGCCTCCACGGTTTGTTTAATTGCCTATTGTTCTAAAATGTCACATTGCTTTGTCTAAACATTCATTTGTGAATGTGGGAATTTGTGAATATGCTTGTGTGCAGGAGTGTGGGGGGGGGGGGACTATAATCTGTGCCAGTAAGTGTTTAGAGGTGGCTCAGTGATATAAACTGTATATTCCTGCAATGTGCTTTGTACCCACCTGTAATCCACATACTAAATCATGACATTGTGGGTTTGAATCCCACTCAACCTAAATCTGTACAAGTTATAAATGGTTCAAGTCGCACACCTCCTGACGATTCTATGACATTTTTGTAAGGGCGGATAAACTTGTATACTGGATCATGCGTGATCATGCCCTTGTACATGCTCACCTTGCGTGTTTTCTTCCCATGCAGGGTGTTTATTTACACGTATGACCTGATCATCCTGGTAAATGCTGTGTTCATCGGTCTGGATGAGGGGAACCCGCTCATATCTAATGCAGAGTGGGGCTTCCTGGCTCTCTACCTTCTGGAGATTCTTCTCAAACTCTACACCTTTGAGCCCCGCGCCTTCTTCTCAAGACATCAGTTCTGGAATTGGTGAGATCTCAAGATATGATAGGATTTTTGTTTTACAATGTAGTTTATTTGCATTTAGAATGTTTAAGTAATCCATGAGCAGGATTGTTTGACCCTTTTGGATCATATGAAGAGGTACCGTGATTCAATAGATAAACATGTGAAAAGACATTCATTGTCTTTGGTTTATTCTGCTCTGACTGATACAGGTTTGACACGATCATCGTCATCTCTGCATTGGTTGCTACGATCATCAATTCAGCAGTGAAGTCAAGTGAGTACTCGCAGTTTGTCATTGTTATCATTTGTGAGGATTACACACAAAGTTATGATGCATTTTCTTCTTCTGAACATTGTGTGACTGGAATATTGTCATATTGTACCTCAGTTAAAGTAAAAACCAGCATCTGGTTTCTTTGTCAAACGTTCACATTTGTCATTTCTACAAAAACAAATGTTTAATTCTTCATTTCCCATTACTCTTCATTTTGCCCAACGATATAGGAAAGCCAAGTTTCATTTCTGAAACTTAAATGTCAACTTCATATGGGTTTACTGTGTATTAAAGTGAAGAACCCTTATGTTTCTATTTACACTATTATTCCATCTCCTCAGATGGGTGTAAGAAATGTATAATGTGAGGAAATGTAGGTTTGGAATGAGAACACTTCTGCAGGTGAGGAAGGCCATAAACATGCTGTTCCCTCCTGCTATTCTGCCCCCTAGTGGATGCTGTGGTTTTGGTGGGCTAGCTTTGCTATTAAAGGGGTCCTTGGTGTAAAGTTACATTCTTTATTTGTCTTGTAGGGGTGTATTGTGCTTGAATGGAACTGTGTGTGTTTTTGGGGGGTGTGAATCAACTGGTAGGGTAAACCCTGACCCTAACCCTGATTTGGTCTATTTCTGAACTCTGGCATGGTCTTTCCTCACAGCATGCTATTTCAGAACAGCTCAAAAGATTAACTGTCTCTTTTGGGATTTATCACAATGATGTTGCCTTGTCACAGCTGGAGGGTACACTAGCCGGCAGATCCTGGATATAGTCTTCATCCTAAGGGTTCTGAGGCTCATACGCATCGTGGACAGCATCGAAAGGTGAGAACTTTACGTTTTAGGAGCAGATATTCAGAGTTGTAATGTCCATATCTTTGCCAACAGTGCCCAACGCCCCTCGCCCTAAACCTCTATGTGAGGCTGTAATCTTCTTCATGTTATTATCTTATCTAAACAGGTTCCGTGCCATCATCAACACTCTCATCAAGATTGGCCCAACTATACTTACATTTGGACAGCTCATTGTTGTAAGTGCTTTGTCTAATTGTAATTACAGCAACATTGGATTTACACGGCTGAGGATTATTTTATGATGTTTTGTTTGAGCTGCATTTAATTAGTGACTTCAGAAAGCAGATAAACTGAATATTTGAGGTAATAAGTTTGTTGTTGATGGTCATCTCTTTAGAATGTTGCCATGACTGAGCTGCACAAAGCTAACTCGCACAAGCCACACATTATTAAGTATATAGCTAGAAAAAAACAGCCACAGAACCAAGATTACATACATCAATTTGCTGAAATACTGGTCAGTTAACGAAGATTTTTTTTTTACTTAACCTTAACGGGTTATTTCAGGTTATTTACCACGATCCATTTTGTGCTGCTTTCAAAAGCTGCTTTTTCCTTTATAGATGAAATGCTGGCTAGCTAACATAATGATGTAATGTGGGCTCTGTGCACTATCTATAGGATTTATATTTGTGTTTTCTCCTGGCATCTTGACCACCATGGTTAACTTAACTGTGCAGTAGGAAAATGTGCCTAAACAAAACAGTCATACCTCCTATTTGTTTCTTAGGTTGTCTACTACATATTTGCCATGGTGGGAATGGAACTATTCAAAGGGAGAATCCATTTTTTCGCTGAAGGCTCCACCGATCCTGAGAGAGAGTATTGTGGGAACCCGCTGCTGAAGGGCACAGCGTTTGCCAAGAACAACTACTGCAAGAACAACTTCAACGATGTGATTTCGTCTTTTGTTCTTCTGCTGGAGTTGACTGTGGTCAACCAGTGGCATGATATCCTTTTTCTAAAACGCACATCAGTAAATAGGAAACATGAGGTCAGAAACATGAGGTCAGAAACATGAGGTCAGAAACATGAGGTCAGAAACATGAGGTCAGAAACATGAGGTCAGAAACATGAGGTCAGCTCATTCTGTTTAGTTTGTCCTCGTGTCTTTTTCATTCGTCAGCTGTTTCGTCCTTTTCTAAATTGAATGGTCAAAAGAGTCTATGGTCTACGTAGTTTTACACGACCGTACTCATACAGTAGTTGAATAATGTCAATTTGAAAATAATGTTGACGTAAATTATTGTAACCACAGCATCAGATTCACAACTGAAATGCCTTAAATTGAAGTTCTCAGTAAAAACTTCATTTGCAGTTCCTTAATGGTGTTCTACTGTTGAGCAGTGGATATACTGCTGTCACCCATGTCTCTGCCAGAATATTCTTCGTCCTGTTTCATATTGTCGTCGTCATCATTATCATCAAGTAAGAACCAAAACATCTGCTCACATTTACACAAACCAAGACCTTGGGTCAGTGTTTTTCCAAATTGCCATTTTGAAATTGTAAGAGCAATAATGGCTTTTTCCAACTAGTCTCTATATCCAGGTGTTTTGGCTGAATTTCTGATATTTTCTTACAGCATCTTCATTGCCTTTGTACTTGAGGCATTCTTTGTGGAATACACGGTTGACAAATGCCACCTGCAGACGTCATTGGAAAAGAAAATTGAAGAATTGGGGTTGGGTGTTGAACAGTACGTTTAGTGTTTGGCAGATATCTCATTGCACTAGACAAGGTTCCAATATTTCTATTGTTTTACATGCTAATGTAATGCTAATGTAATGTTTTTTTACTTTTCAACTTAGTCTTTACTAGTTATCTTACAAGAACTCTCATACACTCGGGTCATTCACAATGCACTGACCAAACATAAAATATTGCCGTTGAAATAAATAACATTTCTCTCCACTTAGGGATGGGCCAGATGGAAACTTGGTGGATGCAATGGAAACAAATGATAATGACATGGGTCCCTCAGAATCTACAAAGGCCAAACCAGCACTCATGTTTAAGATAGCCTCTAAGAGTAAGTAACACTCCAAAATCACATTCTGTTCTACAATGTTCCCAATTGCCTTGCATCTTATGGCTGGCGTGTGTCTGAATAATAATAATAATAATAATAATAATAATAATAATGAATAATAATAAATACATCATTTATATTTTTACGCAATCAAATTATAACACTACTCACACACAGCAAACATACTTAATTATTTGCAAAGAGAAGCTTTTTTCCCCCCTAACCAGTAACAATAGACCATTCTGAAGCTATAAGACAGGATCATTGGTTGTAAACTGAATGACTGTGGTTGATTGTACTGACACTAGTTGGTTGTTCTCAGGATATAAAACAGTGGACGGCTTGTTACAGAGGATGTTTGAAGCAGACTTGAGCCCCGAGGACTTTGCAGAAGATGAAGATCCTGACAACCCATCTAACCTGAACTTCCCAAATCCTTCCTTTGACTATATATAGCTATGATGACAAAGGGATCACCAGATAAACCTACTCTATGTAACTTTATACTTTTGTACTGAAATGAATATAGATGCCTTTATATCATGTATCATTCCATATGTAACATAAAATACTTTATATGAATACTATGAAATATATTTTTAAAGGTTAAATGCAAATAAGCTATAAACGGGTAATATTCCTTGAATGTGATGTCTAGTTATGTCGCTTTCCTATTAAACTCGGTCAGTATCTCGATTTGTAAATATCTTGAACCTTAAAGTACCTTGTTGAGCTATGTAAAAGAAGCTTCATTGTTTTTTCATCGGTGGAAATTAAACGGTCAGTTTGAAGGTGATTTTGAGAAAACACTCATCCCTGATGAAGTAACTTTGCAGTGGTAAAGTCTTGCTGAAATACAAACCGAATCAGACTTCTGGCTTTGTTCAATAATCATTTTTTCTATGACAGGGTTGTGTGTGTTCAAGGAATCATTGAGCTGTAGTTTGTGGGATGCCTGTTGAACACTTCCACCCCTTCCCGGTGGGGGGCGGTGTTGCTGCCTGGAAATACCACACGGGCTCCACAGAGAAAGGTGCATGAAAGAGGGTGTGCGTTGTTGGCAAATGATGCTGATGCTGAGGATGCGAATGGAGGCAAGCAGGAGAATGATGCTACTGTAAAAATGGCGGTGGACGGGGCGAACATCCTTGTATGGTTTTGACTATGGAGGCAAAACGATGCCCCTCGTCAAAATCTTTACGATTTGTATGTCATGTCGGCGGAAAAGAATTAGGTAAGAAGATAAGCTTCCATATTACCTTCTATATTATCTCGACAGAATTGAAGGTTTAGGAAAAGGTCGCTTTGCAAATCTATTGTTTCTTGTGTAGGCCCACATGATTTAGGATTAGATTTAACGAAGGGTATGTACATGCGTTAATATGAAATGATATCATTTTGTAAAGGAAATGTTCATGGTGTTTTTATGTTTTAACTGAATCGGGTGTCCGATCCACGTTGGAATGTCAGCTCCATTATTTTAAGGATGGTCTTGTCAATTTTTATGTAACGGCCATCACTTAAATGCGATATTGAATTAATCTAAATAGGCCTCATGAACACCCTATCCTATATTCCCGAAGATAAGAAGCATGTCGACATTGGGGTTGATGATTTGTAGGCTGGGACAATCATAAATTATTCTTTTTCGCCCTTCATTATAAGGGGTGTTGCGTGGCGCCACCTTTCGCCTGAAACGTGGTAAGAGAAGGTGCGTCTGTCTGAGCTGCAGTGCGGACAAACAGTGAGAATAGAGCGGGGACGATGCGGATAAAATACCGTATTATAAACGGACATGTGAACATAACTTTGCATGACTTATGGAAACTGTAGGTTAAACTACTAATAGCCTAAACCAGACTGCTTTTCCATCATCGACATTGACAATTAAGGCAATTCAAGCAAAGCCTGGCACTTGACCACAGGATGTGAAACAGCATTTGTTAGGCGTTACTTCTAATGTGAATTACATTTATTTTTTTGGGGGGGGGGGGGGTGTAAAAGGATAACCTTATAGATGACCAAAGCGCGTTTTTGTAACTGCTTCTCTTGAGGTAAAATATTTCATTGGTTTTTGAATTTTTGTCTTGGATATCATAGCAGAATTCAAGAAAAGCCCCACTATTCACATTCAAATGGGACATCAGAGATGTTGAACTTGACGCGGTCCTCAAGATGTTGTTACCACTGTGAACCTAAGTGTCGGGCTGCATCGTATTGGTTCATCATACAGGAAAAGTAGCGTTTGTCTTTGACTTTGAAGGACGTTTTGTGCCACTTTAAAATCCCAAATGAAGATTCAAAAAAGACGGAAAAGACTAACCTGCCTTCTCTGCGCCAGGTAACGAGCGTTTGATGAAAGGATGGTTGGCATCACTCTATATGTTTATGGGATGGTACTGAAATGCAGGCAAATTGTGATGTTGGAGCCTCAGATCCTACAATGCATCAATGGTGGTTGAAATGTTAATTGCTTTGTCCTAATTGATGCAGCCTTCAATATTTGTATTTTTTGGGGTAGGCCTACTCACTGTGTGCACCCTTCTTATTAATTTAGAGTAAATAAGTAAATTAATTTCTATGATGGTTTTGGTAAGTCAAACAATACAGTAGGTCTCTAGGGTGTAGCCTAAACTTAAAGTCCTCTCTCACTTCAGGTATTATGTAGCTATGATATATTTTGTCTGGTCCATTTACTTTTTTTTCATTCAACTGTCATAGTTCTGTAATTGTTGTTGTCTCAGCATGTTTCTCTTTATAAGTTTTGTTGAAAAAATTTGTATTATACATTTGTCAATTCAGTTAAACTGCAACACTTAGCCAAATAGTGCAACTATATGTTGAAACGTCACTTGAATGTCGTGAAAGCAGCTGTGACCTCTCTGTATTCTGTATTTTGACTTCTCTTGGATTGTAGGCTAACAAAGGAAGGGTTTGGCGTCGACTAAATTTGGCAAGCTCAGGATTTTTTCTCAGACGTAAGGTTTTCGAAGAGGTTTTAAATATGGTGAGAGGTTTATGTGTTCTTCAAAGTCCCTTGGATGTGTGGCTGCATCTATATACCAGTTTGAACACAAAATGGCTGCAGCAGCTCCCTTCCCCAAGGATTTCAAATAATTTCCTAATTTCGCTTTAAAGATCTGGGAAACTTGAATGCAAGCACTTGGCTTTTTGCAGAGTAAAAACTCCCTCACTTCCTATAAGGCGATTTGTATTTGATCAAGGCAGAACATCCAAAAAACAAACATATTTTTTATCCGTCAAGTCTCTCACTATTTGCAAATTGTGCACAAAATTTTTTGTTGTTCCTTTTTGCCTTAACATATCACCGCTCCTAAAGGCTTCTGAAAATGTGATGAATATGCTGAAAACAATTTTTGATTTGAAATATTATTTTAAATAAAAGAGGAAAGACTAGCAGCATTTCCCCATGTATTCATAATAGGGATCATGCATCTCATAGCTTATTCACTATAGGATAAACCCAACTGTAAACTGTATTATACAGTCCAACATTTCCTTAGAGACTTTCAACACAAACTAAACTAGCAAACATCCCGTTGTTGACCAGTTGTGCTGGAGAGCAGTTGAAGTAAGTTTATCAAGTAAGTTTACATTTCCTAGCGGGTGCATTGACTTACAGGAAGGTGTAAGTCAAATTGGGGAAATGCTTCCAGTATGAACTCAAGTTCTATTACTCTGAATGCTTATTGGTCGGTCACATCTGCTTGATCCCGCCTCCTCACCCTAACTGAGTCTGTATTGCCGGTTCTTGTGGCTTTGAAGTAAGCAAGTAGAGAGCACCATGGTTAACTACATTTGCAGTATAACTGCAGTCAGAAATATTGTTGTTGAGTTTCCTGTACAAACAAATGATTATAGTCACTTGTGACTATAGTGATTATACTTTATTGGGTTGTCAAGAGGAATTACAGGAGATACTCTTCCAGCAGAAACACTGCAAATGTTTAGAAAACCGTTCTTGGTGTGGGGTGACAGATCTTGCCTTAAAGACATAAACATTGGCAATACCCTCCTTGCTCACCCAGCTGAATCCTGTCGTATAAGATATTGTGCATTTTGCCACTGATTCTATCAGAGAAGGGAAATATAAAGTCAACATCAGTTGGAACAACGTTGACCAGGGCATGACTGAGTACTTTTCCTTCAACTGAGCTGAGATAAGCTGTGCATGGATAACCAATGAACCGTGGCACTGCATGCAGAATAGCATGGTTTTGGTACTTACTTGCATCACTTGAATGCTACTGTTAACCCTAACAGCTGAACCATACATTTGAGTTAGTGAGTGTCAAATACAGTTTTGGGATTTACAAATAGTGCATTGATGCATCTAGGCTTCAAAAAACATCCTTGAGTATTATTTAGTTCTTTGTAGTTGGGTATTGCATCTGTTGTTAATTAGCTAAGTGTTTTTGAGTAAAATTTAAATCTAAAGATACCTATGTTATCTGATCGTGCCCTTATTTAATGGAGACATTTAAGAAGTTGTGAAACAGGTTAGTTAACAAGCATTTTCCTGCAGCATAGTGCTTGTTTCGTTTTTCTTTGTGACATCTGTACATCTTTGATCAAATATTTGATTAATATAGGATAGAAGCAAGTGGCAGACATGATGCATATCTCTGTTAGGACTTTGCTCTGAAAAGCATCTCTTACTGGTAAAGTAGGGTAAAAGATGATGTACATTTTGGAATGGTCTTTCACATAATTCAGTTCCATCGGCAGTCTCTCTAAGCACTTACTCAATGTCTAGTCAGTCTTCTTTAAGTTACAGACCCTATACAACTATTCATTTTGGTCACCATTGTTTATGTTCATGATATTTGCCTCTACAACAGCAAATACCATTTCCCTTTCCCCTTGCAGTGACCCGATCTAACACTAGGAATGGCTTGTTCTAATAAACCCCTTTTCGTGCTTTGACTGCGATATGTAGTGCCTGGCTTGGTGTTTAAGGATGATACACTGACGTATGTCCTACACAACCCCGCACCCCCACCCCTTTTCTTTCTCAGATAAATGGCTCGTTTAAGCTGGGAGCAGCTCGTGTTCTGTCCGGCTGGCAGATGCAGTGCCTAGTGCCTGGCCTTCAGGACAACGCCAACATGAATGGGGCTGGAGATCAGGCAGACATATTGCCGCCCAACTGCATGGTCAAGGATCGATGGAAAGTGGTGAGTTTGCATTTGTGAAAAGGTTGTTAGGTTGCTACCTGTTTTTGTTCGTCAAAGATTTACATTATATTTTACACTTATTCATTTAGCAGACGCTTTTATCCAAAGCGACTTCCAAGAGAGAGCTTTAGAAAAGAGCATCGGTCACTGATCATAACAACGTGATAGTCTCCAAACATTGTTGGTAGTCAGATTATGAAGCAAACATTATGGGAAACCAAACAAGTGCCAAAGGGAATAAACACGCAAGTTAAACAAGTTACGATTAGATAAATTGAACCTCCAAAAAAAAAGTGCAATAGTGCACCTGTAGCCCAGGAAAGCAAGTAACAATTATATACCTCACAGCGAGGGCAAGAATTTCTAAATGGTTAAAACTGACCAAGAAAAGCATCCGTCCCTCATTGTGATGTTGGAGGAAACTAACATCAGGTCTAGCAGTCTTTCCTAAGTACTGTTATACTTCCGGAATAAGTGCTCTTGAGTGGTGGGACCACCACATGGTTGTCAGAAGAAGACTGTAGGTGGCGAGTGGGGGTGTAAGGCTGGAGGAGAGAGTCGGCTGCAGTCCTGTTCACTGCCCGGAAGGTCAAT
Source organism: Protosalanx chinensis (assembly GCA_030340685.1). NCBI lineage: Eukaryota > Metazoa > Chordata > Actinopteri > Osmeriformes > Salangidae > Protosalanx > Protosalanx chinensis. The sequence goes on along the minus strand of CM059342.1, from coordinate 6,589,216 downwards.
ACCAGGGTCTTGAATCTGATACGGGCCCTGATGGGAAGCCAGTTGAGAGAGATGAGGAGCGGGGTGACATGGGAGCATCTGGGTAGATTGAAGACCAGATGGGCTGCTGCATTTTGGATCCTCTGGAGGGGGGTGGGTTGTGCATGCTAGGAGACCAGCAAGCAGCGAGTTGCAGTAGTTCAGCTTTGACAGGATAAGTGCTTGAACTAGCAGCTAACTAGCAAAATCCAAGCACATCTAGAATAAAGGAAAGAAAAACTACAGTAGGTTTCCAACCCAAAGTGAATGTGTGTTGAGACACTTACTTTTCCTTGACATTAAAACTGTTAGAATTGCACTTGTAGTCTGTGATTATCTCCTGCACTGAACTGTAGGTGCTATCAACACATCATTCACATGAAATCCTCAGATGATGTAGATGCCACCAGTCATGATTACCCTAGTCCAAGACTACGAGAGCGAGGGAGACAACCATGACAGAACCCACGAGAAACAGTCAGACGTACCCCTTTAGTTTTTAGATACAATCAGCCATTTAAATGATTCAATTTAGAATAACTCGTGAATACGAGAAGATTGGGTACAGGAAGAGAGCAAGGTATTGCGTAACGGCAGAGTCACTGCTCTGCTGACTTGATAGGCTCGACGACACTGTCAGAATCCATCGAGGATCGACAGATCTCCAGCCCCAAAAACACGGCACACGAAAGAAGAGGACGATTGCGCATGGCTGGTCAATTTGTCTCGGCCAATTGGCTGTCATGGTCAAGCGATAATACGATGGCTGGGAGCACTTTAGCTCTGAAGAAGCAGCTCTGTGAGACGCACACGCAGCTGGGAAGCGTGCTAACGGCACATCCACACTGGATGTAAAGGCCTTGTCAGGCTTTTGATCAATAACAACCACCTCTGAATTCAAGGGCATCTGGTCATGCTATAGACAGTGATATTGCCAACACATAAAAACAAACGTTACAGCTAAGATCTTTCTTTATTAGTCTTGCAATGGAGAAATGTCAGTTTACAAAAGCTATGTACAGTAGAGCACTCAGGGTACTAATAAGATACATCAAAGAGGGAGTCAGGTGGCTGAGTGGTTAAGGCATTGGGATAGCAATTGGAAGTTTGCGGGTTTGATTCCTGGCTGTGGCAACATGACTTTGTGTCCATGGGCAAGGCACTTCACCCTACTTGCCTCAGGGGGGAATGTAATTGCTGTAAGTCGCTCTGGATAAGAGCGTCTGCTAAATGACTAAATGTAAAAGCACAGAAATGTATATACAAATACAAAGGACGTAAAGGATGTAATGAGATCTCTTTCTGTTGACGAATGAACAGACTTCAGGTCAAGATAATCTTTGTGACGTGACGAAACTTGTTACAAGGAATCTGGAACCGCACATTTAAATTTTCATCGTGCAAAACTACATTAACACAGCGGATGTTTAGTCTCGTATATGAAATCCTCTAATCTAATTGAATGTCGGTAAGACAATAAACATGACACCTTCATCCTTTTCAGCTGAAGAAAATCGGAGGCGGAGGTTTTGGGGAGATCTACGAGGCCTTAGACTTGCTGACACGGGAGAATGTGGCGTTGAAGGTGGAGTCGGCCCAGCAGCCCAAACAGGTTCTGAAGATGGAGGTGGCCGTCCTGAAGAAACTGCAGGGTAAGAAACTGTGTTTGGTAGTTAACCTGTTGTTGAATACAATGTGTCATCTTCATGAAAATGCTCAACATCAGGTTAAGTGACAAAGTCGTATTTGCACCAAACTTGTATATTTGATAGATATTTGATTTCTTGTTCATCTCACAGGTAAAAAGGTATAAACGTGTTCTGTACTAAGATACCCCAGAGAGACACCCTGCAGGCATTTCCATCCATCCATCCATCCATTATCTTCCGCTTATCCGGGGCCGGGTCGCGGGGGCAGCAGTCTGAGCAGGGAAGCCCAGACTTCCCTCACCGCACACACCTCCTCCAGCTCCTCCGGGGGGATCCCGAGGCGTTCCCAGGCCAGCCGAGAGACATAGTCCCACCAGCGTGTCCTAGGTCTTCCCCGGGGCCGCCTCCCGGAGGGACATGCCTGGAACACCTCCCGGGGGAGGCGTCCAGGAGGCATCCTAAACAGATGCCCGAGCCACCTCAACTGGCTCCTCTCGACGTGGAGGAGTAGCGGTTCTACTCCGAGCTCCTCCCGTGTGACCGAGCTCCTCACCCTATCTCTAAGGGAGCGCCCAGCCACCCTGCGGAGGAAACTCATTTCGACCGCTTGTATCCGCGATCTTGACCTTTCGGTCATGACCCAAAGCTCATGACCATAGGTGAGAGTAGGAATGTAGATTGACCGGTAAATCGAGAGCTTTGCCTTGCGGCTCAGCTCCTTCTTCACCACGACAGTCCGGTACAGAGACTGCATCACTGCAGACGCTGCACCGATCCGCCTGTCAATCTCACGTTCCGTCCTTCCGTCACTCGTGAACAAGACCCCGAGATACTTGAACTCCTCCACTTGAGGCAAAGGCTCCCCACCCACCCAGAGGGGGCAAGCCACCTTTTTCCGGTCGAGTACCATGGCCTCGGATTTGGAGGTGCTGATCCTCATCCCAGCCGCTTCACACTCGGCATCAAACCGCTCCAGAGCATGCTGGAGGCCCCGGCTCGAGGAAGCAAACAGGACAACATCATCCGCAAACAGCAGAGATGAGATCCTGTGCTCCCCGAACCGGAAACCCTCCGCCCCCTGGGCGCGCCTAGAAATTCTGTCCATATAAACAATGAACAGAACCGGTGACAAAGGGCAACCCTGGCGGAGTCCAGCATGCACCCGGAACAGGTCTGACCTATTGCCGGCAATGCGAACACAGCTCCTACTTCGGTTGTACAGGGAACGGACGGCCCCTAACAAAGGGCCCCGGACCCCGTACTCCCGAAGTACCCCCCACAGGACACCACGAGGGACACAGTCGAATGCCTTCTCCAGATCCACAAAACACATGTAGACTGGTTGGGCAAACTCCCATGAACCCTCGAGCACCCGGTAGAGGGTGTAGAGCTGGTCCAGTGTTCCGCGGCCAGGACGAAAACCACACTGCTCCTCCTGGATCCGAGGTTCGACTATTGGCCGGATTCTCCTCTCCAGTACCCTGGCGTAGACCTTACCGGGGAGGCTGAGGAGTGTGATTCCTCTGTAATTGGAACACATCCTCCGGTCCCCCTTCTTAAATAGGGGAACCACCACCCCGGTCTGCCAATCCATAGGCACTGTTCCAGACCGCCACGCGATGCTGCAGAGGCGTGTCAACCAGGACAGTCCCACAACATCCAGAGACTTCAGGTACTCAGGACGGATCTCGTCCACCCCCGGAGCCCTGCCACCAAGGAGCCCATCGACTACCTCAGTGACTTCAGCCCGGGTGATAGGCGGGTCCGCCCCGAAGTCCCCAGTCTCTGCTTCCTCCTCGGAAGACGTGACGGCAGGATTGAGGAGATCCTCAAAGTATTCCTTCCACCGTCCGACAACATCCCCAGTCGACGTCAACAGCTCCCCACCCGCACCGTAAACAGTGTTGGTGAAGCACTGCTTCCCCCTCCTGAGGCGCCGAACGGCTTGCCAGAATTTCCTTGGGGCCGACCTACAGTCCTTCTCCATGGCCTCCCCGAACTCCTCCCAGACCCGAGTTTTTGCCTCTGCGACTACCCGAGCCGCGGCACGCTTGGCCTGCCGGTACCGGTCAACTGTTTCGGGAGTCCCACAAGCCAGAACGGCTCGATAGGACTCCTTCTTCAGTTTGACGGCATCCCTTACTTCCGGTGTCCACCACCGGGTTCTGGGATTGCCGCCGCGACCAGCACCAGAGACCTTGCGACCGCAACTCCGGACTGCCGCATTGACAATGGAGGTCGAGAACATGGTCCATTCAGACTCGATGTCCCCAGCCTCCCCCGGGATCTGTGAGAAGCTCTCCCGGAGGTGTGAGTTGAAGATCCCTCTGACAGACGGGTCTGCCAGACGTTCCCAGCAGACCCTCACGATACGTTTGGGCCTGCCAAGTCTGTCTAACTTCCCCCCCCGCCAGCGGATCTGACTCACAACCAGGTGGTGATCGGTTGACAGCTCCGCCCCTCTCTTCACCCGAGTGTCCAAGACACACGGCCGCAGGTCAGAAGACACGACAACAAAGTCGATCATCGACCTTCGGCCTAGAGTGTCCTGGTGCCACGTGCACTGATGGACACTCTTGTGCTTGAACATGGTGTTAGTTATGGACATACCGTGACTAGCACAGAAGTCCAAAAACAGAACACCACTCGGGTTCCGATCAGGGGGGCCGTTCATCCCAATCACCCTTCTCCAGGTGTCACTGTCATTTCCCACGTGGGCGTTGAAGTCCCCCAGTAGAACAACGGAGTCCCCAGTCGGCGCACTGTTCAGTACGCCTCCCAAAGACTCCAAGAAGGCCGGGTACTCTGCACTGCTGTTCGGCCCGTAGGCCGCCACAACAGTGAGAGACCTGTCCCCGGCTTTTAGGCGCAGGGACGCAACCCTCTCGTTCACCGGAGTAAACTCCAACACGTGGCGACTGAGCTGTGGGGCTATAAGCAAACCCACGCCAGCCCGCCGCCTCTCCCCACGGGGAACGCCAGAGAAATGAAGAGTCCAGCCTCTCTCAAGGATAATGGTTCCAGAGCCCAAGCTGTGCGTGGAGGCGAGGCCGACTATATCTAGCCGGTAACGCTCGACCTCCCGCACAAGCTCGGGCTCCTTCCCCGCCAGCGTGGTGACATCCTGCAGGCATTTACTGCACAAAACCTTTTTTAAGAAAGCAGGTCTTGTTTAGTGGGTCAATGCAGAAAATACCAACTGTTCACTAAGGCTAGAGTAGTAATGCAAGCTAATATAAACCTTTCTAACTCTGTATAAACGTTGACCTATTTGGTTGAAACTCACCAGCTGCACTAAATGAAACTCTGTGCACATGCTAATCAGAAGTGAGTCACTTGGCGTAGCTTGTTGGTTGAGGCAGAACTAACTCTGTGAACGTGACTGAAGTCACGTGGCTCTGAAGTCCCTCTTCAGTGGTACTCTTACATACACACACACATACACACACACACACACACACCACCTCCCCCCCTCCACACACAAACCACCTCCCCCTCCACAAACACACACACGAACACACACACTCACAGACATGCACCACCTCCCCCCCTCCACACACACCACCTCCCCCTCCTCCACACACACACACACACACACACACACACACAAACAAACAAACACACACACTCACACACACAAACTCACACAAACACACACACTCGCACACACACACTCACGCACATGCACAGTTGCATACACACACACACAACAGCATGCAGGGGACCCATATGACTGGCAGGGAGTCATACTAGAAAGAGAGAAGGATCAGTGTGTGAGCTGTCTCATGTTAGCTTGTCTCATGTTAGCTTGTCTCATGTTAGCTTGTCTCATGTTAGCTTGTCTCATGTTAGCTTGTCTCATGTTAGCTTGTCTCATGTTAGCTTGTCTCATGTTAGCTTGTCTCATGTTAGCTTGTCTCATGTTAGCTTGTCTCATGTTAGCTTGTCTCATGTTAGCTTGTCTCTTGTTAGCTTGGCAAAAACATATAAGCGACTCCAAAGTGTTTCAGTTGTAGAGCAGCTGTCTCTCTGTGTGAGTGTGTGTTAGTGTTGCCACACGTCCCGTTTTCTCCGGGATTGTCCCGATTTGTTGTGGTCTGTCCAGGAAAATTGAATAACCTTTCCGGGACACGTTTTGTCCCGTTTTTTTTTTACTTCCTCACATCATCTCCCGTTGCAATAGTCTAAACCAGTGGTTCCCAAACTGGGGGGCGCGCCCCCTAAGGGGGGCGCGGAGGTATTGCAGGGGGGGCGCGGCAAGGTTTAGAAACAAGGGATTTGTATGTTTGTGTCAGTCATGGGCGTCGTTAGCCCTGTTTTAGGGGGGCTGAAGCCCCCCTAAAATGTTCTTTAGCCCCCCTAAATAATTATCGGGATTATTATTATCGGGCCGCCGAAGAAATACGATAATTAATAACAATATTTTATTTCGAAAAATTACCGGATGCTCTCGGTTAAATGTCGATAACTTGAGCGTCAAACATGTAACCCACAAGTTCGAAAAACGAGTAAAAAACTGACGTCTTTGGGAATCGCTGGCTAGCTCACTCGCACCCCCCCCCCCCCCCCCACCCCCCCCCCCCCCCCCCCCCCCCGTCGACAGAAAATGCCAGGGGCTAAGCCCCCCTTCTCTTTCAATCCTAGCAACGTCCCTGGTGTCAGTGTGGGGGGGCTCGAAAATATTCTAATCTTCAGAAAGGGGGGCCCTGCAGAAAAAGTTTGGGACCCACTGGTCTAAACGAAGCTAGACTCATAAGCAACTACGACAGACTATGGCAGAGTGGCCTCATTCTCACTGAATGAATGTGCACGCAGCCAGTCGCCGTTGCTAGGTGATCGTGGTCATCAATACAACGGAGGCCGGCCGCGCAATAATTTGTGTAATAATGTTTATAGTGCCCATTTGGGTTAAGAAAAAAATATTTGAACTTAACGCCTAATTGCACCAGTTGAACCAGAGATTCTTTCTCTCTACTCTCTCTGGTTGAACTGTTTTATTCTTAAACATGAACATTCACATGGTATTGTGAAAATGCGTGTCCGCAGCTCTCAACCCCCGCACACGTAAGCGCGCGCGTACGATAGTGCGATAGCCGCCGTCCGATGTGTCCCGGTTTTTGACAACTCAGATGTGGCAACCCTAGTGTGTGTGTGTGTGTGTGTGTGTGCACCAGTACCCATGTATGACACATGCAGGTGTGTTTGGTATGTGCATGTGTACATACTATACATGTGTGTGTTTGATGTCTGCATGTGTACATACTATACGTGTGTATTTGTGTGGTCAAGATACATGACATTGTTTTTAAACGTGAACATACCATGGATATTTGTCACACGAAGCTCTTTGCTAAGTCACGTTTAGGAGTGAAATAAATAATTATGACAAATTGTCTCCGTCTTAGCCAAATTGGCAGGATACTGTATCATCAAAATTAATGGTGCCTGATAAAAAATGATTATGTCTGCACTTCTGGGCATCTGTTGTAGGTATTTACTGTCGAGAAAAAGAGGAATCTTGAACATGGCACTTCACAGATTCGTCCTTTAGTTAGTGTGTGCTTGCCTTTGGCAATAGCACAAACTATTGTAATCTCACATATATGTTATATTATTTGTTTATTTATTATTATTTTAACGCTATTAAAAGTAAATTATAATATATTTTTGTCATCAGATTTCTTATGGATAAATCAGAAGAAAAAAAAATTTCGCCATGAAAGTTACACAAGCACTTCTTTTACTGTGGCAGGATGGAGCAAACAAAGAACATATATGGAACTTAAATAAGATGTGAGATAAAGATAAAGGAGAAGAGAGATAGAAAAGCTGCTTTTGTGTTGAGGTTCTCTTGCTTACATTGGTTTGATCTTTTTCAGGTAAAAACCATGTTTGTAAGTTCATTGGCTGTGGGAGAAATGACAAATTTAACTACGTAGTGATGCAACTTCAGGTGAGTGAATCAATGTACCTGCAGCCCTTCAATCAATAACATAAATAAATGGCTACTGACTACTACTCTTACAATCCATCACTATACCTAATAATAAAGCAGACCACAGTATATGAGGTATAGTACCATCAACATATTTGAATCACTTTATTTAATTCAGAAGTAGTTTGACATTACCTTGACATGATAAGTTTTGACTTGATGTATTGCATTAAGTTGACCAAGCTACCTACTTTATTATCAATACAGTCCCCCTCCTGACTTGATTGATGCTTAATATATCGTTAAGAAAAAATCTGTTGACCTGTTCCCCTTGGTGGTTGATAGGGGCGAAATCTAGCTGACCTGAGGAGGAGTCAACCGCGAGGGACCTTCACCATGAGCACAACCCTCCGTCTGGGAAAACAGATCCTGGAATCCATAGAGGCCATCCATTCTGTGGGCTTTCTGCACAGAGATATCAAACCAGTACGTATGCTTCACTGTGCTTAAGTCTGCTTCATTCTGCTTCAGTCTGCTTCATTCTGATTCAGTCTGCTTCATTCTGCTTCAGTCTGTTTCAGTCTGCTTCATTCTGCTTCAGTCTGCTTCAGTCTGCTTCAGCCTGATTCAGCCTGATTCAGTCTGCTTCAGCCTGATTCAGTCTGCTTCAGTCTGCTTCATTCTGCTTCAGTCTGCTTCATTCTGCTTCAGTCTGCTTCAGTCTGCTTCATTCTGCTTCAGTCTGCTTCAGCCTGATTCAGTCTGCTTCAGTCTGCTTCAGCCTGATTCATTCTGCTTCATTCTGCTTCAGTCTGCTTCATTCTGCTTCATTCTGCTTCCGTCTGCTTCCGTCTGCTTCCGTCTGCTTCAGCCTGATTCAGTCTGCTTCAGTCTGCTTCAGCCTGATTCAGTATGCTTCAGTCTGCTTCATTCTGCTTCAGTCTGCTTCAGTCTGCCACTCTTCAATATGTTGCTTATTTTTTATCAGCTCTATTTAACCAGTAGTGATGCATTCATACTGGGTCATGAATACATCCCTAAGATCACGTGTTATTCAGTGCAGCTTCCATCAGCACGATATGCTGTGGTCATCACATCCTAGTCTGGTGGATTTCCTACATCTTAAAAAAAATCTACATTTGTGATCCGGAAATTATAATATAACATTACTGCGATGTAACGTTACCCCTTGATGTCCTTTCAATCTGTCAATGTGATTAAAGTCTATGTGTTTCATATTTATTTCCTCCAGTCCAATTTCGCTATGGGAAGGCTTCCTTCAACATACAGGAAGTGTTTTATGCTGGACTTCGGTCTTGCTCGTCAGTACACCAACACTACAGGGGAGGTCCGACCGGTAAGTCAGCTCTGCTTTCCTATAGTTTGGCTGGTTCTGTCATTTTAATATGATTTTGGGTGATTTTTGTTAAATGATTGGGGTCTTTAACGACCACCACCCCCCCTCCCCACCCCTCAAGATTAAGTCTCTACCTTTTTTTGCGTACTTATAACAGTATAAAGAGCAAGTGAAGGCTCATAATTAATATTCCTGGAGTTAATTGGGATTACACCAAGAGGCACTGCTAATGTTTTGTTTTTGACAAGGGTCTTGGGTGAAATTGTAAAACCTGTTAGGCAGCACTGGTGGTTCAGTGGTAGGATTCTTGCCTACCATGTGCAGAAAGCCTGGGTTTCATTCCCGGTGGGGGTTCGAATCCTGGCCAATGCATAGAATAAATGTGTGCTCCTCTGAAATGTCCCCATTAGGGGACTAATAAGGGATAATTTCTTCTTCTAGGTAAATCATAATCAAAGTACTCTGCATTCCCAGCTGGGTTGACTGTTATATAAAACTCAGAGTTAGTCCCTCGAATAGACTAAGTGGCCACTGTTTACTTATATAAAGACATGGGTTTTGGTGCATTGCAGTGCAGTGCATTCGATAGTGTATTTATCTGAGAGAGCATCAGGTCTGCCCAACTTGAATGAGAAGAGAGGGTTTGACAGTAACGTCTTGTAAAGTTTAAGATACGGACATGAAAGTATCAGCTTCTTAGTTGATAGTATATTATTGTCCCTTTGCCAAAATAGCTTTAGATGTTCCAAGCTCAACTTTTCACAATTTAACTGTGGCCTATCTTAATTAAAATAGCATGTAATAAAAGAATCAGAAAATAGAAGTACTTTTGTAAGGTGACCTAATGTTTCACACTATGTTGTTCTTTGTGTGACTATGTTTGAAAAAATTATGATTAAATGTTACATTAATTTATTCATATTGCTGTTTGGAGTCCACTGTTAAGCATCACTCTTTTTTTAATGGTTCTGATCAAGTGAAAAGCAGTGCTATCTGTTTGACATTGAGAAAGCAGTCGTTAATCCGTCAAAATAGATGAATAGAAGAAATGGCTGCATTGTTACTCTTATCCTAATCCTTGGCCTTTGTTGTTATCTTCCATGGTAATCAAAGCCTTAGCTAACATCTTACTGGAACTAATCTGGTGAACAGCATTTGGAGAGAAATAGACTCCTCTGTTCAGAAACAGTCTTCCTTTTCCCTCTGTCATCTCTCCTCGCCCCTAAAATTGCTCCCACCACCAAAATTTAAGAATGAAAATGAAACAACAATAGGTAAATTAATACCAATGATTTGTCCATATAGATATTTAAGGTACTCCAAAACACACAGATACATGTTATAGATATGTTTATGCAGAGTTCTTGTTATCTGGCTAAGGTGTGGATTTGTTCGTTTTTTTAGCTCATGAGAGGTTTTACAGTAACTCCTCTAAGTCTCCCTTCTGTCTCTGCTCGCATATCTCAAAGCCGATCCTCTTCATCTTTTTCTTCTGAAGTTCTACTCATCCGTTGTCAGTTTCTTCTATTTTTTGTCTCTACTTTCCTTTCCATTCTGCCGTTCCTCCTTGTCAGGCAGGATCTGTTCTCCTCTTAATGTCTGGCCAATCCTCTTGTGTTCACTTCCTTCCTCCCATCCCAGATTCTCTGCCTCCTGTCTCATTCGCACCTCTTTCTTCTCTTTCCTTGTTTCTTTATTCCGTCTCAGTTTTCAAGATGAAACAGATGTCTTTGTGTCAATCTTGTCTTCATTAGAGCCAATGTCCTACAAGACTGAGAACTTTGTAAGGAAAGGGATTGTGTAATTTTCATATTGTCACTATTTTGAGACTTAAGCAGGCGTGGAGGCAGAGACTGTCAACATTCAGGGCTCCAACCACAGACGTATTCAGTGTCTGATGTTTTAGGGACTTGAATATGTAATGCAAGTGTGCACACACAATTATTTTAGTTGAGCACAAAATAGTGTCATGTCATGTCTGGTTCCAAACTGTCGACAGCAGAAACAAAAGTCGTCCACTAAAGACCGATATGTCATAACTTAGAGAACGAGTAGAAAGAAATACGAGGTACATTTTACTTTCCTTTTTACTTTTACCATTAAACATTGAGGGTGGAGCCCTAACCTGCTTAGCCCATTGGCAACCACGCCATCGTAATCATAAAAAAAAGCCTAATACTGGCAGCTCTAACTGGCAGGCAGCAGCTCACATTATTCATTTCAAATAATACTAAGAATAGTTTCTGTGAAGGGCAAAAAAAATTCAATTCCCTTGACAAAAGGGCACTTAAAGATCATGGGGCAAAAGGGGCAGCTTCAAACCAGCACCATCCGGTTTATAATTTTTTTACGCGTCCCCACTTCATTCGTATTGATCTCTCTCTCCATCACCTCTCCTTCCCTCTCTCTTTCTCTCCCTCTCCCATTAGCTCTCTGATGAGGCCACTACCCGCCCCCCTCTCTATGTCTCAGCTCCCCCCCCCCCCACCCCCCTCTCCCCCTTCCTCCCTCCTGTCCGCTGTCATCTGCAGACTGTGGCTCTGTCAGTGTTTACAGTGCAGGTCTCTTGCTAGAATTGCGAGTACAGCGGCGTGAGATGAATATTTGATGAGCCCGCCTGCGTCATTGGGGGTTGATGGCCCTCAGCAAGGCCGGGGAGGCGGCTGACTCCCCCCCCCCCCTCCCCCCCTTTTCCTCCCTTCATTTTTTCTCTCCTTTCTCCTCAGTATAGCCGAGTCAGCTTCAGCTCATTGATTCGTGATAAATACAGGACTCTGTCTCCTGCTTTTTCACTGTTTTTTCATCCTGTCTTTTTTCATCCTGCCTTCATCTCTCTTTCGCTCTCCCTCTTTCGCTCTTTCTCTCTTTCTCTTTCTCTCTCTTTCTCTCTCTTTCTCTCTCTTTCTCTCTCTTTCTCTCTCTCTCTTTCTCTTTTAGGGCGTTCCTACAATGTTTTCCTCCATCAGCCACTCCCTCCCCCCTCCCTTCTCCCCCTTCCCTCCCTCATGTCTCTCCCTCTCCCCCTCCCCCCCAATCATGTCTCCTTCTCCCCCATCCCTCTCTCATGTCTCTCTCTCCCTGGTACTTTCCCAGATCGGCTTTCTTTCCTTCCTGTGCTCCTGTTTGTTCCCTTGCTCTCATATCACTCTGATTACTTCCCTTACTTACTCCACCACTACTTTCCTGCTGCTTCTCTATCTTTCTGTCTCTCTCTCTTAGATACAGCCCTTTCCCTCACGTACACAGTCCAGTCCACTAGGCTTCTTACAGTTTTCTTACAGTTTTCCTCGATTGTTTACACACTTCTTCTGAAAGCAAGCAAGATGGGCGGTGTTGTACGGTCCAAGGGTAGAATGGGGATGGCGGACGCCGTGGGCGGTAATTGCTGCGCACGTTGTGATGTTCCCTCCGCGCTGGCCGGGGACATCAACAATGACGCGCTGGCCTGTGATATTCCTTCTCCTCTGTCGTCTCGAATCCAACATGATCGATGAAGATGAACTGGTGCTCCACTGTAGCCATCTCTAGCTCAAGGACTCTCTGAAAACACACATGAGACTGTCAGAAATAGATGGAGTGGACACGATTGTGAAGCACAATCATTATGTGTAAAATAGTTAAATAGATTACAGTAGATTAGATTCAACTTTAATGTCATTACACAGGTACAAGTACAGGGTAACGAAATACAGTTAGCATCCAACCAGAAGTAACATTTATACAGCGTTTACATTTATTCATTTAGCAGACGCTTTTATCCAAAGCGACTTACAGTAAGTGCAGGGACATTTTCCCTGAGGCAAGTAGGGTGAAGTGCCTTGCCCAAGGACACAAATTCATATAGCCACAGCGGGGGCTCGATCTCACAACCTTCCGATCATGAGGCCAACGCCTTAACCATTGAGCCATCTGACCACCCCGTTGAGAGTATGCATCAATTGTGGGATTGTATAGGACACACTTGCACATAGTTATTCCACAATTCTTTCTGAGTTGCGTTCCGTTTTATGCTAAAGCTCTGATTGGTGATGACCTGACAGGTGTTTGCCCATATGATGAGTCAGTGTGCATATTTGAATGGCAGTGTGTTCCTTGTGAAAACAAGATATTTTGTACATGAAAGTTGTGCCTAATGCAGAGAACTGTGTGTCGTGTTTTGAATTTCTTTGGGTTTTAGAACTTCAATTTGAGTGTGAAGCAGTAATTGTTCTTGTAGTTTAGCAGAATTGGTTCAGTAGGGTTGGTGCATCAGCTTCATGTTGTGGTCAGTGTGTGTAAACAGTATTTGTGTGTAAACAATTGAGAGAAAACCTGTAATAGAGCCACTCAGCATACAGTTAGCACTAAGACTAACGCACCGAATGCTAAACGTAAGATTCAGTTGATTCCGTGAAAGGGGTCGTCATTGCGGATTCTCAGTAACGTCCCGGACCTTCTGAATAAATCATTTGCGAAGAATAAATAGCAGTGCTTGGTTTTGAACCGAAGTATGGCACGCGTTCTGCGTTTCTAGTGTTTTTAAGATGTTCGCTTCATTGCTGTGCAAGGCTGGGAGGTCTGAAGTTAGTGCAGAGAAATGCAGTGTTCATGTGTAAGGAGATCTTCAAAATGTTATGTTCTATCTTAGACTCTTTGTGACGTAATCCATGTTAATAGTTCAGGGTAAATATAGCAAAATATAGAGACCACCAAGAATGCTGTTTTACAGTACTTTACACATCAGAATGATGCAAATAGGGTGTAAAACGGATTCGACCACTTTCTGACACATGATCCCACTGTACTGTACAATGCATGACAGTTCCCATATCCGGTCCATCCTCATGTTTGATTTGAACATTTTGGACAGATGATTTCTTTCGTATCCTCTGCTTTTTGTGAACCCCTGTGTTATTGACCTGCTGTTTGTTTTTCATTCCTCTATGTTTCAACGTTTGTTTTGTTTTGCCTTTTGTTTTTGTTTTTTTGTGTTCCAGTTCCTTTGGATTATGATTTTGAAGTGCATGCTCCGACCTGTGTCTTCATCAGCTCCCCGCCCCCCCCCCAGAGGGACGTGAGTGTGGACACCCAGCCTCTGTTCTCCTTACAGCTGAAGGGGGTCACACCAAGGCATTATTATACTAATAACGACACAATATTTAGGGAAAATCTTTTTTGGGAAAGTATTGGGTAGGTAACGTTTCTTCATGGGCGCACACACATACGTATGTTATTTGTGAGTGAAGTTCAACACTACTGTGAAAAAGAGTGTCAGTGACTGTATCTTGTCATTCTAGAACTTTTCTTGGTATTCAGCCTCTCCGTTCATATTTGTCTGTACTGTGCATGATGTTTCTGGTTAGACTTGGTTAGATACAATCAGTGTACAGTAAACATCTGTACACAATCAACCAATAAATAGTGAGTCAGCATCTTTTTTGCAGAGCTCCATTTTTAATGGCTGCCAAAGAGCTGCTCCAAAACAGTCATGAATTAACCTGATTTATTTAGTATTTTTGTTTTAAAGGGGCTAAACTTTTAACAGCACCTAATCTGGAAAGATGTCTTGTGTTCGGTTGTTTTTTAAACATGAGATTCAAAATTCTGACTGGCTTTTAGTTTCTGACTATAAATGTTTCTGTGAATCTAGTCAGGGAACATCATTTATGTGGGAAATTGAATCTGATTACGCTTCTAATTTGTTTCTTCATGGACTGACTAAGATGGTGCTGACCTAGATCTGGGTAATAATACTGTTATCGTTTCATCCCAATCGTTTTATCTCATGCCTATTTCCGAGCACATTGACATTCTTGGATGAGAAGTCCTAAAATTAGAGGAGTGTTTTGCCCAATGCCTGGTGTGACCCTTTGCTGGCCTTTCTGATTATTTCATTATTTGGGGGTATTGGTTGCTTTAGTTGTTTAAAAACATGTTATTGACCCAGTTTACCCTTGGAAGAACATTCATGATGTTTTCATCAAAGCATGATTTATTATCGTTTTGATAGACTGAAAGGTGCAAGATGTTCCTTTAAGGCAATGGACTGTTCAATATGTATGCTATTATTAAACATTCATTGTGGTTTATCCATTACACCATATTTGCTGCAGTGCTTATGATGCAGTGCTGAAGGTCATATCTGATTCTATACATAATAAGATATGTTGACTGTTTAATATACAATATTTTCATATTCGTATGTAATATGAAAGAGCCATTAAAACTATTATTAATGCGTTTAAAATGCTCAATTTAAAAAAGATTAATGAAAAGGTATTTTTCCTCAGTACTTACCCTATATAATACATGGACAGTGTTTCCAGTGTTTATGATTTATAGTATTATCTTGAAATACGTTTATTTTTGCCGTATAATGTTATTTTATATTTGTCTTTTTAGCCTAGAACAGTTGCAGGATTTCGAGGAACGGTCCGATACGCCTCTGTAAATGCACATAAAAACAAGGTGAGCGTCGCTTTTTAAAATGTTTTTGAAACCTTGTTGCTAACCTATTAATGAGTCCGTTTTTGTCCTTTAGCAAGTCGATTTTTCCAGACTGCAAAATGATGCGTCAGTTCATGTATTTTTTTATGTAAATGTCCTTTTATTGACCAGGTTGGCTTGTTACTATAGATGACCACTCTCTCTTTAATTTCTTCTAGGAAATGGGTCGCCATGACGACTTATGGTCATTATTTTACATGTTGGTGGAATTTGCTGTTGGTCAGCTACCGTGGCGGAAAATCAAAGATAAGGTAGATCGTCTGCTGTTCAATAGCATGTCATCCTTATAAACACATTACGATCGTTCCAGTTGGTTCATTTAAATCAATGAATCCTGTTTTCATGTATCAAAATACCTGAACAATTTGAAGATGGTGGTTTGTTGTGATATTCTTCAAATAATCGATTCTGTTTTGTCTTCAGGAACAAGTTGGACAGATTAAAGAACGATATGACCATAGGATGCTGCTGAAGCATGTGCCTTCAGAGTTTCAAATCTTCCTGGACCATGTATTGGGCCTTGACTATTACACCAAGCCAGATTATCAGGTACTCTGACACAATTATATTTGTAATTCTTATTATATAATAACTACAATTCAATTACTTTGAGAGAAAAAAGAAATATATATATATATAAAGTCTTAGCATTAATTAATGAACTAAGCATTTGTTTATGCTTCAAGCATTTCCTCAATGTCTTCAATGTTTTCTTTACCTGCCTGTTGGAATGTCTTTTTCCATGTATCAGCTCCTGATGTCAGTGTTTGACAGCAGCATGAAGGAACGCATCATCACAGAGAACGAGCCGTTCGACTGGGAGAAGGGAGGGACCGACTCCACCCAGTCGACCAGCACCTCCACCCAGCAGCAGCACAACACCCGACCCACCGCAGCCATGGTGGGGTAAGAACTCAACCTGGTCTGCTCAGCACACCAAAGGCTCCTAGGATCTAGAAAGAAAGATCATCCTTTATTAGTCCCACAGAGGGGAAATTGCAGACACACTCATGTTCAATGCATTGGCCATGAATCAAACCCATGGAATCGAACCCAGGGAATTGAACCCAGGGGATCGAATCCAGGGAATTGAACCCAGGGAATCGAATCCAGGGAATCGAATCCAATAATCCTATTGGCACCTGCTGCCACGTTACCATGTGTACCACTGGGTTCTGTTTCTGCTCAGATTGAGATTGAGGCTGGGAAGCTCAGGGAAAGCATAGGCAACCCCACAAGCTTGCAAACAAGCAGGGACGTTATTGTAGATTCAGTATCGCTGCTCCCACCACACGCATCACACGCTGCACGTAGGGCACCGAGTGATCAGGGGGGGCTCCAAAGTGGTGAGGGGGGGCACCAAGTGATCAGGGGGGGCTCCAAAGTGGTGAGGGGGGCTCCAAAGTGGTGAGGGGGGGCACCAAGTGATCAGGGGGGGCTCCAAAGTGGTGAGTGGGGGCAACAAGTGATCTGGGGGGGCTCCAAAGTGGTGAGGGGGGGCACCAAGTGATCTGGGGGGGCTCCAAAGTGGTGAGAGGGGCACCAAGTGATCTGGGGGGGCTCCAAAGTGGTGAGGGGGGCACCAAGTGATCGGGGGGACTCCAAAGTGGTGAGGGGGGCACCAAGTGATCGGGGGGGCTCCGAAGTGATCGGGGGGGCGCCAAGTGATCGGGGGGGCTCCAAGTGATTAGGGGGCGCCAAGTGATCAGGGGGGGCTCCAAAGTGGTGAGGGGGGCACCAAGTGATCAGGGGGCTCCAAAGTCATCCAAAAACTATGACCGAAAACGTAACTGAAACGATAATGAAACACAAAATGGTAAGTATATGCCGATATGTAGTCAATATAACGGACTCTGAATCTCCGTCTCAGGGGAATGTGCAGGGCACCAAAGGGATAGCAGTGCCACTGTCTAGATGGAAGCAGGTCAAACACAAGGACGCTCTGTGTCACATGACCAAATTGCAGACAGCCGTCTTGCCCTCTTCCATCTCAGGTTGCATCATTAGTGTCATGGTTTTTGTTACACACTGAGCAGCCAATGAATAATGAGAGACTATCAGAAGTAAAACCCTCATGTCCCAGCTTGTTTTTTAACGGACAATTTAATACACTAGATGGTATTTCAAACATTGCGTCTGTTTAGCTAACAGATAATGTAGTAAAATAATCCTGCTTTTAATACTTTTTTATTGAGATTAAAACAATAAAGATCAACAAGGGGTAAGATGACAATAAACGCCAGTCTTGGCACTCATCTAACAGAATAGTGCAGGACATTTAATTGGGAGATTTCAGTTAGCATCTTTGCACATCAATTTCCCATTTATTTCCACATGCTAACCGCGCTCACCAGCACACACACTCTTCCCTCACCGTTCAGAGCCATCAACGCCACGCTGGTCCCCGGTGACCTTCAGAGGGAGAACACGGACGACGTCCTCCAGGATGAGCACCTCAGCGACCAGGAGAACGCCCCTCCAGCCCTGCCTGGCAAGCAGGGGGCCGAGACGGCCAGCCCGGCACCCAACGAGGGGGAGAACTGGGAGGACACAGACTTCAACCGCAACAAACTCAGGATCAGTCTCAGCAAGGTGTGACAGAGATGCTGCCTGGTTTGAGGGAAATACTACGTGAGAATGAGTAGTTGATAGGTGAAGATATTTGGACATATTTTAGATGTAATGTCGATCAAGTCAAGTCAAGTAGTTTTATTTGTCAATTTCTTCACATATACTAGACATACAAAGGGATCGAAATTGCGTTTCCCGATGATGAGCAGGTTGAGAGAAAGTTATGAGTAAATATTGTTAGAATATGGGAACTATGCTACATATTGGGTATGGTATGAAGTGAATAAGTGGGTAGAGAGATTCAGAGAGTAGAGGTCTAGAGGCTCAGGCTGATTTTAATCAGCAATAACAACCTGAATAGCAATAGCATCTCAAAAAACCAAGCATCGACCACCAGATGGCACCGGAACAGAATGGTCACTTGTGTCTTCTGCCATGGTGTGTCCTGGGAGTCCAGGAGGAAGACCCAGGTCGAGGGGCTTGTCCTGTATCTCCTGGCCGGACGGGGGCCCCTGATTCACCCAGTGGCCAGGTACGCTCCTTGCGATACCGGCGTGTCAACAGCCCTGAGTCAGATCGCTTGTCTGCAGCCGAGGGCAGAATCGATGGCTACTGCCAAAGGTAAGACACCTCCAGATAATATTTATGTGGTGACATAACAATTAAACTTAAGAATACATTTATATCTGGCTGTTGTTTCATCTTAATGACCGTTGAAGTTGATTTTAAATCTAAAATGTGCCTGTGGTTAGTGTCAGGTCACGCATGGACATCCTTGGCTCGCCCTCTCGCCACGTTTACTCCTCCCAGCCGGCCCAGATGCTGTCGGTGGACGGCGTCCGGTGCGGTGACGCGAGGCGCCACGAGGGCTCCATCGCCTCCGTGGATCAGGAGGCACACAGCAACGCCTTCATCCGCTCCGTGCCGCTGGCTGAGGAGGAGGACTTTGACAGCAAGGAGTGGGTGATTATCGACAAGGAGACCGAGCTGAGGGACTTCCAGCCCACGACATCAGGCACCACTGATGAGGAGCCCGAGGAGCTCCGGCCCCTGGAGGAGCAGGAGGAGAGGAGGAGGCTCCGGGCTGCAGGTGGGGAGGAGATCAAATGTTTTATTCTTCCTGTAAACGTAATTGTAGTCATTCTCTCAATCAGTTGGTGTTTAAATACACTTCGTCGTTTATTTAAATTCAGTTTGTTCTGAATAACATCGTAAGCATTGCAGCTAGTTTTATTAATGATTAAATCACCTTAATACTCTTCTCTACACTAGTAATTCATATTTACTATAGCATATATAAGCATTTCTGTGTTATGTAAAGGTATCATGGTATTTTAGAACAGTGGTTCTTAACCTTTTCCCCCCGAAGGCCCCCCTTAGCTATGACCAAGACAAGCCGCGCACCCCCACCCCACCCCGCCTGGGGGGGGGGGGTGCGCGAGTGAGCTAGCCAGCGATTCCCAAAGACGTCCGTTTTTTACTCGTTTTTCGAACTTGTGGGTTACATGTTTGACGCTCAAGTTACCGACATATAACCGAGAGCATCCGGTAATTTTTCGAAATAAAATATTGTTATTAATTATAGTATTTCTTCGGCGGCCCGATAATAATAATCCCGATAATTATTTAGGGGGGGCTGAAGAACATTTTAGGGGGGCTGAAGAACATTTTAGGGGGGCTTCAGCCCTACAGGGCTAACGACGCCCATGGCTGCACTGTGAACGGCTCATCGTCATGGTAACAATACACGCATGCCTACAACTAGCTCTTCCTCGAAAAATACGTTCATGAAATTGCATGATGGAGACTTAACTTGTTTGCAATGAATTTTTAAATGTTTTAATTTTGCGCACACCATTTGGATGTGTTGTTAGGATTCTGTAATGTAACTTAAGAAATATAATTTTGGTAACGTGACGTCAAAACCTCACAGCAGACAAAATTCTGCGCACCCCCTGCGATCTCCAACGGCCCCCCAGGGGGTGCGCGCACCCCAGGTTAAGAACCACTGTTTTAGAATACCAGGGATGCATCAAATTTTATCGTTTATTGTACAATGACAACCAAGACATAGATAGAAATGTCGTTGCTAGGAGATGTTGGTTCATTCTATCACACTATCATAACCAGTTATTATTTGATTAGGTACAGATAATACGAAGGATCGACCGACTGTTAATGACCTCGACTGTCTGAAAGTCAAAACATGCTGAGCTGTGTGGTTGTTGAACAGCACCAACCCTCTGTGACTGTAGAGCTTCCCCCTCCTCTTATCACCAGCCTTAGAAGAAAGATCCTCTTTGAAGACTTGCTGTGTGTTTGGTCCATCTTTACATGTGGACTAAACCTCCATCTTCTTTTTTCAACAGTTCAAAAATACTATATACATTTTATCGCAGGTGTGCTCCTTGACAG
The DNA here is from genome assembly GCA_030340685.1 of Protosalanx chinensis. Classification (NCBI taxonomy): domain Eukaryota; kingdom Metazoa; phylum Chordata; class Actinopteri; order Osmeriformes; family Salangidae; genus Protosalanx; species Protosalanx chinensis. The sequence continues at coordinate 6,568,785 of CM059342.1, read as the reverse complement.
TTTGGCTATAAATATATTATATATATTTACATACATTTAAAATAGTAACATGAGAGATGGAATGAATAGGGTTTCATTGTCAACAAACAAATGGTAGAGTCCTAAAGATGTGTTTTGTTTAGGTGCTGAGTTAGTGGTACGACCCAAGACCCACACCAGGGACAGCAGTCGAGGCATGCTGACCTTGACTGAGGAGGAAGCCTCTCGCAGGAGCAGCAGCAGCCCTGCCCAGTCACCCTGTCACTCACTCCCATCAGGGCGCCCCCGGAGAAGAGAGTCCGAACCCATTGGACCCCAAAGACCGGTAAGAGACCGGCTCATCCAATCAGAAAGGAGAGAGCATCTTCTACTCTTGCATGTTCATGGGCTTGGCTTTCGAGCAGGTCACTGCAGCACAGCTCCACACGTCTTTTCATCATATGGATGGGCCTAAGTATTTGCCTGTTCATGTGGTTAAAAGGAGATCTGTACTGTCAGCTCTGGTTTAGTGTCCGCTAACATGCAGCACTCAGGTAGCCCCTGCGGAAGTGAGTAACTGAGCTAACCATGATGCCTGCTGCCTCTTCTGGTCACATTTCCCATGAGCCCATTATCATGAAGTGGTTGTCATGGACATGAATCCATAAGCAGCCTTGCAATTTATTGTTGGTAATAAAACTTTAAGGAATTAACTTGACAGTTAGCAAGTTTCCAGGTTTTGTGTCGACGCCTGAAGGTAAAACAGATCTGGCTGGAGTAAGAATACTTAGTACTAAGTATATTTACTCAGTGTACCAGTTTTCTGTTAATAAGTTTGTTAATAACACATCCTTTAGTCATAGATATATTTACTTAGAACCCTGTATAGTACATAAATCGAAACATGTATTTAATTTAACATTAAGAAGAATTAAGAATTAAGAAGTTACAAATGACTATAATTTGAAAAGCAATTCCACAAAAGGTTGTTTTGAGAAATGTCTTATCAGCTTTTACATGTTGGATAGCAAAAATGGTTATTTTCCATCAGTTTGTTTTTCCCATTACTTTTTAGTTTTAACCATTTTTATTTTGGTAAATCTAAAGTATGAGTGGGAAACTAACAGCATATTACAACATGATTGCATTTTTAAATGATGAATGACGGTGTAACGCAATGTACTTCCATGAACTTGTTTCAAAACTGTTGTCTACGTTTGACCTTTATTGGTTGACCATTAAAGTACACATCTGAAGTATTTTTAATTAAAATGCATTACAGCCATTGTTTTACATGGCATTGCTTTAATTCCATTGGAATTTTTGATAGAAACACAATTTATTAAGATTTCACAGTTAAATATTTTCTCACAAGTGGGTGACCAGCATTCACAGAAAAAAGTGGAACTTGGCAAAAGACCAACTGAAGTTTGCGTCACCAAAACTAGTTACATTTTTTAGATCCTCCAGCCCCTTCAAAACCCCATTTAATACCTTGTTCCCTTTGTAGAATACAATACAGAATATATCTTTAATACCAAAACATGACATAACAGTTCTTATCTAACAGGAAGCGTTGTGTTTACTATTTTTAACATAGTTTAATTGTTGTTGCTTATGATTTGTGTACACTAAACAAAGTTTGACAAGTTATTTCAGTAAAATGTTGTAGAGGATTTTCCGTACTTATTTCTTCAGACATCGGAAAGCAAAAATTCATGTAAAAATTCAAGTCAAAGACAGTCAAGTACATGTTGTACCATTGAATTTGACTCAACTTGCTTGAACTGTAACACAATTGACGTACACAAATCAACTGGCCCTGGTGGAAAAAGCAAGCATAGATTTTTTTTTTTCAAGGTTAAAGTCTACTGTTCCACTCACTTAACCAAGTCATTCCAATCACCTTGATCTGATATTTATCACAGTTGTAGGTCATTGAAATTGTACTCTTTTACGTCACACAGAACATTTATTTTAATCAACATCCACCTTGAACGAGTTTCAAGGACATGCAATGATCCTTCACCATAAATCGCTGCTAATATTTTATAAGATATTTCAAAGCATCATAAAAACAGATAACTAAACAGTCAACTACTTATTGAGGTGCTCCCTGATAGTAATGTTATAGTGAGTATTCAGGGGCAAATTGTATTTGTCTTCCTCTGACCAAACTGCACCCCAGAACTGTAGATGATTGAGGAGATGTAATAGAGACCATATGTGGTTCTGTATTCTGAGTATTTTAGGGATTCAATTGAAAAGTCAGCAAATACATTTATTATAAATGTGTGATTAAAGCAAAGTTGCTGCACCTACAGTATATATTTACCCCAAAAATCATATATTATGATTTGACTGGTTTGCTAGTGATTTGAGTCACATGGTACAAACTAGTTTGGCACTACTTGTTTGTGTGTTTGAAGACCAGTTTAAAATGATTCTATGCTCTGCACAGTATTTTCAGTGAAGCATTCTTATCAAAGCTTACCAGGGTATTCACGTCATTTTTTGTCATCCTTTTCTTATGACTGTTGTTAAATCAAAACGGTACACTTATAAATTTACATTTATTTATTTTTGTCTGTTGTCAGCATTGTATCTGGCCTAGCACTAGATGGGGGAACACATCTTCTCTGCTCTTCACGGTTACAGTTATCCCATCTTTTTCATATAGCTGCATTTCACAGGCTTATTTCAGCCAGGTCTCCAACTTTAAACATAATCGACATCCTCACTAAACATCCGTCATAAACAAGCGGTAATTATTATTATTATTATTATGACTTTTAAGTGGTTTCAAATTAAGTTAAAAAGAAAAAAGTGTCGTTGATTCATTCGAAAAGATAGAGGCAGTTCAGGGACATTTCTTTTCATGGATCAGGTTTCATATCTATGGGACTTAGAGCAGATTATCGAAGGGGCTTCATCAGACCACTGCATCAGTTTGACTGAGTCAGAGGTTCTCCTTTGTATGCAGGTCAAGCAGACACTCACAGCTTTTACCCACGTCTATACACTATATATCTTTAATTACTGGCTATTGTTTCAAACTTAAATCCTTTTCTTCATATAGAGAATTTAACTTGTCAATGATTGACCTGAAAAAAATTTAAATAACATTAATAAAAGATTGACCAATAAATACTTTTAAAATAAATTTTTAATGAGAGAAGATGTATAAATAATTAAGACCTGCATATTTAGGAGTACTTGAACCCTACTTGCCTTATCTTGTATATTAATGGTAGGGAGGAACAAAGCTGTATCATCTTCAGTGAGGAAGCGGATAGCTGGTCCCAAATGTCATGACTTGTTTTATATCAATTTCACACCTCGGAAATGATTCCTCAATGACTTTTGGTGCCTTCGTATTGGCTACTGCGAACGTACCAAGTCAGTCCTCCAAAAGACACGGCCATTTTCTTTGCTCTGCGTTCTTTCCCTTGACATAACTGCTGCCTTTGCCCAACCTATCGCTTAAAAGTACAGTATTTCAAGTTGCACATACCCGAGGAGAAAAAGTCGAGGGTGCCATGGGAACAGCAAGAGAAGAAGTAAAGTGGTGTTTTGGGGTAAGCACAGTTTAGGATAGTCCTTTACCTCTGTTTTTTTTTTCTTCTTCTCAATTGAGTTTTTGTTTCCGAACTCCTTTTTAGTTTGAGCCATATATCTACCCCCTCTTTTTCCTTCGTCGTGTGTTTGTGTTTCGTGTGCTTGATGACATCATCTATATTTTGTATTCCTTCTTTGCATTTCCAATGGTGATTTCCCTACTAACATCTTTAAAACAAACACATTTGATTCTACAGGTTCAGTGTGTTTACAGACTAGTAGTACATGTGCAGTGCTGGTGGCTTGTGTGTGTTTTTAAGTGCATCTTTGGGAAATCTTTGCAGTATACATTGATTATCAGATAAGGACTTTCCTAGTCTCAGTTGCTCCAACTTAGCAACCTACAGAGACATTCATCTGCATTGGGAATAGCGCGATGTAAAGCTTCCTGTTGTAAGCAACCTAGCTGCAACTGAAGCGATTCTCCCTTTCCCTGTTTCAATTGTTTTCTCTGCAGGCAACTGCAGTAACTCATGTAATATTGCACAAAGGGAAGGACCGTTTCCAACAGATGTATTCCAACACTTCATATTGGCTTCCTTGTTTCCTTTCCCTGAAGCCACTGACCTGAAAGGCTGTTGATGAGCGAGAGCACAAGCTGATCTTGCCTATCTAAATCCTTTCAGATCATCAGTCGGACAGGGGAGGAAGACTAGCACAAAAGCCATGTTAGAGTATTGGAGCGTAGCCGTTAACATGTTTTGTTAGACGTCTCCCCTCTCTTCCATCCGCGCTAACGTCACCGCCGTCCTGTTTTCTGATTGGTTCTCCCCCGCAGCTGGATGAAGACAGGCCGCACCCGAGGCCCAATCAGCTGAGAAGGCTGGCGTCCTACGTGTTCTCGTCGTCCACCCTGGAGACGGAGCAGTACCCCCACGCTGGGGGCTCCTTCATCCAGCGCAGCCGCTCGGCCGAGAGCAGCCCCGCCCATGCTAACATGAGCAGCCGCCGGCGCCATGCTCCCCTCCAGAGCCCTGGGAGCCCACGGACCAGACACTCAGTGCTGAATGCTTCTCGCACGCAGATCCAGCAAATGCTGGCTAAGCTAATGAACAAGAATGCAAGCTAAGGCAACCAGGCAGGCAGGAACACACCCAGAGACGCACACACACACACACAGTTTACATGAACCACACACAGGACACACATAAGTGGAATTACGCACTACTCAATAAGCAATCCTTTGGCGGGCTAATGAGAACGCAAGTGTGACGTAGACACACACATCCAGATTGACACAAACACACACACACACATGCTGTTTTTTTCCCAAATCACTGTAATATTACTATTTTTCAAAGGAGAGAATACAGTAAGAAGAGACTTATCGATGCATTTTTTCATACAATAAACTCTTAAAAGGCTTCTCCTTGCTAGTTCAAAGTTGCCAGGAATTGGAGGATTTGAGGTTAAACTGGTTGAAGTGATATTTCTGGGGTGGGGTGGGGTGGGGGGTGGGGGGGGCAGGGTGTCGTTATTAGGCTGTGTGGCTATAAGACCGTAGCAGTAGGATTGTTCTATGACTGTTCCAGCTTTATTAATTTTATGTCATGCAAAAAGCTTGCGGCCGTGTCGTTGAATGCAGGTCATTCCAGCGATAAGTAGACATAACAAAATGATAGTGTCATTGAGGATTCAGTCAGAAGACTTAAAATAACGAACAATGCCATATAAAATCCCAAAGGAAATCTTTTTAAACCTGTAAGACTGTTGAGAGCAATAATTACAAAAGGTTAGCAAATTATTTGCATAACCAAGACAAATCCTAAAATCTAGTGACACAGTAACACATTTAACAGTGTTGTAATCTTTAAGATTTGAAGTCACAGTATCCATGTCTGTTTTGTTTTTTAAGGTTTAACCCATGCATTATTTATCTTGATCTAAAGTTGCCTGAAAGCCTAATACCGTTGTTGGAAATGGCCTCACGCTATAGTGAAAGTGATGACAGAAAATGTGTTCTGGTAATTTAATTCGGTTAAGCTGTTACTCAAGTCTGAAGTTCTGCTTCCAATCCTTCCAAAAGTCTCCAAATGTCACCTACATTTCTCTACATTGGTTCTCTCTGCATTCATTTCCTGATTAACTGTCCACTGAACTATTTGACTTCAGTGTGCTCAGAGTAAATTGCGTAACTGGTTTTATGTGTAACACTGGAGTGAGATGTAGATAACTCACTTTGAAGAGCATCATGATGTATGGGTTGATACACGTTAAAGTGTGTGCCTGTTTCAAATCCTATCATGACATCCAGTTTATTCAAGGCATTAGTTCCAAACTAAAAGATTCAGGTAAAGAACTGTAAGCTTAGCTGCTGTGTGAGGTATTTACTGGGGAAAAGAATGTGTGTACAGGCTTGTCTAACTGCATTGCTTAATTCTCCAAAACGACAGATTTAGATCATGTAGGGGTCAGAGACAGATTGTCATTGAATCCTCCTCGCCAATCTGTTGGCCGTGTAGCCAAACCAACTGTGACTAGATCTGGACTGTGACCATGTGGATCACAGTCATTCCTGCTTCAAATGCTAGTGGACCACAGTGTTTAAGGCACGTCCACTCCTGTAGTAAAGTGAGATATACGTCTAGATTCACTGTTGTTGCTTTACCTTGTCAGTGTGCAGTTAGTCATGAACATTACTGAACGCTGCTTTGTGGTATGTCGTTCTGCATCTCACTGTTGCACTTTAAGGGTTTTAAATGGCAAAAATGAAGTAACGCAATAAATGTTAAAGAAGGTTGGGATAGAAGTTATATATTATGGCGAAGGCCAACTGATATCAGGAAGAAGGAATACTCACTTCCTGTTCGTTGTATCATGATGAGGTGTTTGACACTTCAGTGGGCAGCAGTTGTAATGTACTGGCATGTATTGTAAATGTAGCCATTGAGTAATGCAAGGTCCGTGTGATCTAGAATTGCACCTCAGTTGAGAATGACTTAACCGTAAGATGGAAAGCTTGACTCTGCACTGTAAGCTTTTTCACCAATGTTTTTGAACGTCTGCTTGTTACAGATTTTATTTTATGGATGTCGACTAATAAGATGTCTTGTCCTCCCTGTTCTACTAAAGCCAATGTCATATTGGTCTTCTGAAAAGGCATCATCACATACAGCCTTCTTATTTAATGTTATCAATGACATTGTCACACCTATTATTGCTTTTTTTAAAGGCGTTTAAGGGCTACGCTAACAAAATATGCACCTTTTATGCTTTTGCCAAGGTTGCATTTTTAGGGTTTACATTACAGGAAGCACACTTTTACATTAAAATCTTATCAGTTATGAAGAAAGAAAATACCAATTTTCTTTGTCTGTTAATATAACTGGCTGCTGCTTGATCCTTCTTTTAGTTTGGTTTTAGGCACCTTATTGATAACACTCCTCAATGAACGCACTGAAAGTGAATTAGCTGCTAACCCTTTTGTGTTGCAAATGTTTCATTCATGCAATTTCCAAAAGATAAACCGAAGTCCTTTTCTTCTTGTCACTGAAACATTTAATGGCCGTACTGTACCTCTCTCACTAGAAGGATCTCAAAGGAAGTGACTGTACCGCTTTTCAAAAATGTATTGAATGGAAAAATATATATACATATATCGAGCAGAGAGGAAATAATATAGTTAAAATATGTGGATTCTTTTCATACAGCTAACAATATTTGCATGACTTATGCCGGGGGAAAAAACTGCTGTAAATGTAGAGTCATTTTGTCATTTATTTTACTTTTGTATATCGTTGGTGAGGGGACGCTCACGGATCATAGACAAAACTCAAGTAATATTGTGTAGTTTAGTTAGGTTAATACTACACAGTATTACTTACAATGTATCCATTGTAGATTATATTGCTCACCGATAAAGATTTATCTGACAGTTAAATCGCTCCTTAGTGTAAATTCATTTGAAAGAAACTGCTAACCCATACAGTTGCATAACTTTGGCAGTTCAACATATTTTGTTGAAGGAAATAGCTTGTGATCATTGTTAATATGGTAAATTCTGTGTCCATAAAAGAAATTTGACACACAAATATAACAAACATATATCTATGATGGAGAAATTCCTGTAATAAAGAGTCTGTGACATATTTATCATTTTTTAAATGTAAAACGTACCAAAACGTTCACCTACTAATTATGTTCTTAAGGAATGAGTGACAAATGCACTTAAAACACGAGCACGTTGTCCTACGAAATTTAAACAAGACTGTTAAAACAGGGCTGTTTGTCAATTAGTTAATTGATCTTTCTAGTATAGGTCATTGTTAGACTGTAAATGTATTCTGTGTTGCGTTGTCCTGCATACTGTTTTCCTTCCATCATTTGTGAAAAGTGTATTAATGCCAATGTCCATGTCTATGGATGAACAGGGTAACAGAGAATAATACAGTTGATGTCCACTTCTCACTGAGTCTAAGTGATAATAACACTGATGATCTGTTGTGACTGTTTTTAGCTGATTCAGTCCATTGTGTTTCCATTCACTACATTGATTTCCTCCCTCAACTGCACCAGTTTTTCCTTTCTAGTCCCACACACACAGTAAATGTGATTCACCAATACAAAGCTAACCATTGTGTTTCATTCCTTCCAAGTACTTAATCACAGACAAAGGATTCTGGGTGTGATGTAGAATGTGTGATTGATATAGTTGTGCCGAGATAAACATCTTGTCATATTTGTCAAGTGTGATCCGTGGGTGTCTTTAAGACGTAGATTAAGATCTGTATCATGTAAGCAGTTTTGTATCACAATATAATTGTACAGTCTGCTTGTAATATTTACAGGTAAAGCATGTATTTTAAAGTTTTTGTAAATCACCAAAATTCCATGTACTGTACATATATAGAAATCTCACAAACTATTCAGTTTTTGAATGGTAATAGCATGTTAACCAGCTAGTTGGGTTTAGCGTGTATATAATGTGCTTTATTTCAAATTTGAGAGGAAACACTTGAAGATTCACAAGATATTGGGCTGCGTGCTGTCAAAGAAAAAACTCTGCAATGCATTTTTGTGCCTTTTCTATTAATGTATGTAATCTAGACAATCTTGAAGAGCTTGGTACAACCAAAACAACATTAAATGATTTGGGAAAACTGTCTTGTCCTTTAATTCTTTCTGGGTACAGGCATTGGTGTTTTTCCATCTCTAAAGGTTCTTGCTGTGTCACCCTGGTTCCATGGCGGGGGGGCGGGGGGGGGGGGGGGGTTGGAGAGCTTTTGTTTCTTCCACCAAGAGAACCGATGAATAAAATCTGTGACTGTTATCCAAAACCAAAGTAAAATGTAAAAAAGAATTACGTTACTGCCAATATTGTCATAGAGGTTAATGTGTATGTTATGTACACAGAACATTTGGTGCCATGAGTTGGCTTAGTGTAGGGCTTAACTTAAGATAGCTATAATATATATACATATATACGTATATATAACAATGGAAATAACGTTTAAAAAAATTACGTCAATTCAGTTTTTCACTTAATAATGTTTATTAACTTTACATTCTCCTTTGTTTCTATTTTTCTGTATAAGAGAAAGTAACACTTCATATTCTCTTTTGTAGGTGATAATGTCACCCACGGAGCAAAATGGCCCATCTTTACCATCTCCAGACTACAGAACCAAGGCTCAGACTGATGAGAAGGAGCTCTTCCATATCCTCCCTCAGCTCCAAGTGAAGAGGGCAGACTTCCTCCCAGTCATGCTCACCGGTACCCTGCCTCAGCGCCGGACATTTTCGGGTCTGCTGCCGGAGAATGAACTACCGGAGCCTCAGGGGCCAAAGGACGACGACGTGACCAAGAGCGAGTCCAACAGCGAGGCCAGTCAGAAGAGCACTGAGCGCAGCCAGGACGGAGCACCGTCCACACTGATGGCCGAGGACCTGAAGGGCCCGAGGGAGCCTGTCTCGGGGGCCGACGCAGACCCTGACATGGAGGACGCCTCCAAGACCCTGGTCCTCTTCTCACCCGGGGACAACCGCAAGTCCCCGTGTGCTGGGTACCCTAACCTCGAAGCGGATTTCGGGTGTGCCATAACCCCCCTAAAGGAGAGGTCCGCGATGGGTGAAGAGATTCAGGCAGACCCATCGGAACCTGGAGGTTTGACGGTCGCGTTGAGATCGGACTTGAGAGCCACCACCCCCATCGCTCCGGCCTCTCCTCCCTTCACGAAAGTTGAACGTACTTTCATCCATATCGCTGAGACATCCCACCTGAATATCATGTCCTCCAGCAGCCAGACTCCCAAGGAAAGTGATCGAGACCTCTTTGCCGTTGTTCAAAAGGCTTCAGTAGACGGCGGCACCAACGAATGGACGAATATGGTTAAACAGGGTGACGCATCTTCTGAACATTCACTTGACCTCCAAGTCCAGTCTGCACTTGCCGGGCACCTACAAAATGACTTGCAGCCCAAACCTGACAACTGTTCAACATTTGTCTTTGCTAAGTCTCTTGAGTCTGTCCCCGAAGCCACATTGCCTATTCTGGCACACGAAGCTTTATGCGTCAATGATTCCCAAAAGAAGCTTCCTAAAATCAAAGACATTACAGGTCAACAAGAAAATAATCTAGAACCAGAAGCACCAACACCTCCCAAAGCCCGGATCAGAAGCAGGATCCCTGTGTTGGTCTCAGAGGAAGACACCGGATCAGAGCCCTCATCCTCCCTTTCGGCCCGGACACGGCTCCAGAGAAGAGTGCGGCAGCTGGACTTGGCAAGACTTGTGGTGGAGAAGCAACAGGGGCAGTGGATGAGGAAGAGGATGATTTCGGGGACCTCATCTTCCCTGTCATCTGGGGATGATGAGCGGAGGAGGGCATCAGAGACCCTCTCTACCACGGGCTCCGAAGAGGACACGCATGCCTCAGACGAGTCTCTGGCGAGGAGGACTTCTCGTCTCAAGCTGACGGGGGAGGAGGGGCCTACAGAGTGGCGGAGCAGGATCCCCAGGCCGGTCACACCTATTAAAAGACCCTCAGGGCGACTAGTGGCGGCCGCAGCCCCCTCCCCTCTCACTCTGCCCGGACCGGGAATTTCTCGAGCAGCCACCTTCATCGGAAACGGGTATGTTGTTTTGCTATCCATCTGTAATATAGGGGTATATGAAAATTATGTACAAAATAATTTCAATGTGATTTCAATGAATCACAAATACTGTTGTGATTCATTAGTTTATAATACAAATTCAAACATCCAATTGTTTTGTACGTTTTTTCATAATAATTCGCATGTGACGTTTGTCTTCTCTTCAGACTTCAATCTCAAAGAGTAGGACTGAGCATCCTTCACACCCAGAAGAGATCCAAAACGATGCCGATTGGGTCTGCCTCTTCCTCTTGCCCCCGGCCCTCCCCCGGTCCTTCCCAGCCATGTGGCAGCCCCCGCATGCCGCTGCGCTGTGTGTTTGCTGCCCGTCGTAGCCTCAGTACATCTCACTGCAGGACAGACAGCCCCTCCCCCCAGCGCGTCCGCCCAATAAGGCAGCCCCTCTCAGTCCGACCCACAACCGCTCCCCCTCCACGACCAAGAACTACAAATACCCTCCAACGAAGCGCTTCGCAGGACCCCACAACGCTGTCATCCACTGCCACGCCTGCCAAGGTCAGGCCTAAGTCCACAGGGCCAGCCAAGGGGAAACAGAGCACAGGGGACAAATTAAGTTCTGCTAGATAATACAGAGAGACTCAAATGGGAGAATAGATGTGTAAACATCCATATGGTCTTCAGAAAAACTCAATGCCTCAAAAGGACCCAAGCTGACCCCAAAGCAAAACTGATGCTTTAAGTCTTTTTGATCTCACAATGACCTCCTTTGATCCAAATCATTTATCTGTATTAAAACAGTATATGTGAAAGAACAACTTCATACAAAATTATCCTCACGAGCTTCCAGGAAATAACAAAAATTACTTGATAAGCCACGCTACCTTGGTGCTATGTGTGGGCTGTGATGTGGGAGAATCATGTTCATGAAAATGTTATTTGAGGAATTAAATATCTACATAGGACGTTCCTTGGATTCTGCATATTATGCAATAGCAAGGTCGATACCAAGGTGAAATGTTTCACAAGCAAACTCACAATGATTTTCAGAACAAAGTATAAAGCACTTGAGAAACTAACAGTTTCACCTCATCTACAGGCCAGTATCTCATTGGTTCACTTACACTTACATGGTATACAAATCACCTTTGATTAATTGAAAGATTTCATAAAATTCCATCTAGAGTTTCCAGTATCTTCCAGTGGTGAAATCTTCCTCCAATTCAGATAAAACTGACCTGGCCAAAACTGGAACTTCCCAACTGTGTGGTCTGAATGAAGATTTTGACATGGTAGAAGAATTGACTAAATTCACGTTTTTGGACAAAGGGGTTGGTGTGAAAGCAAAGAATTCTGCTAGCCTCCTTGTTATTGTGTGTCAATGGGCATGCTTTGTATAATACTATTTTCTGGATGTTCAATTATATTTATGCTTTGTATATAATGATACTTTCTCCAAAATACATCTTTATTTTTGTCTTGCGAAGCAGACAGACGTTTATAACATTGGGTTTCAATTGGATGGCACTAAGTCTGTCTCTTTTTTTTTGGCGCATGAAAAAACAAAACAGGGTAATGTGGAAATGAGAGAGCTGCCTTTAATGTTCTGCCGATGCAACGATTGGCGATCACTGGAACCCATGTTGATTTGAATGTCTGTATTGGGTAGATAAGACCTGAAGTTACAAGGCACTGAGCTATAAAGTGAAGTTATGGTCATGTGGAAAGATGTGTATTGTGTTAACTCCTGTTCTTTTCATGCACAGTACTAGAGTACCAGGTGGAACGTTTTCTAATATTAGGGGACATGGTTTCAGAACACTCAAATCATATCTAGGTTACATTATTATACAACATGTGATAAGACGTTCGTGATTCAGCACAGTGTCTGACGCAAAAGCCCATCGAGTCTCATGCATTTGAGCAGAGATACTGTGTATGGCGTGGGCCTTGTTAAAAATGTTCTTCCCCGAGGCTGAGGCTCATCTATTAAGAACTGTGACGAGGGAAGTCATGGATGAATTGTTGTCAAAACTCTAGTTCATAACTACTAGAAAAACAATACTGACATCATGTCGAAGCAAAAACAACATTGTGCTAAGACTTTAGGATTTTGTGTGGAATGTTGTAAACCAATTCTAATGCATATTAACAGTAATTGTAATTCTAAAAAAGACACAATTGACTTACTATGGCTGCATAGGTTTGGTTGACAATGGTGGTATCGTTGCCCTATTTGATAATACTACCGCTGCTCTGATGATAATCATTGGTGTGGATTCCTTAGTCTTTGGACAATGGTAAGCACCTTTCCCTACTGTCTGCCTCTGAACCTACAGATATGTTTACATGACGAAAATATTTACTGAAAAATACATACTAGTATTACATATATACACTTTGACTGCAGGATTTCATGGTTGAAACTAGGGGCATTCTGAAACGTTCTCTGTAAAAATCTTTATTATCACAGTCTGTGAAGATTAAATGCTCAAACACAAAATAAGAAAAGTATGTCTGTAAAACACGCATCCTTTATATTTTTGTTAAATTAAAGAGTTTTGTTTGCATAGTCCTAAAGTTATATTTTTTCAGCTCAGTCAATTTGACCTTTGTAGAGAAAAGGTCAAATTAAATTGAAAACATTGGGAGGAAACATTATTAAAACCACATGTGGGTTTGTGCTGACGAGGTGTGCAGCATTGCAAAGGTATTCTCTCCTGTTTGTTTAGTGTACAAACATTTTGCTACACATTGTTTTGTTTCTTTTCAATCCATATAAAATATCAATTTGATTCAACTAGAAATTTGTTTCTAATAAATCACAGTTATCATTATCTGAAGTGCATTTCCACTCATTTAGGACTGCAATAATGGACATTATTAAAACAGAGTTCAATTTTAAATAGAGAATTCACATAAAACGTGTCTCTGTAGCTTTGTTCTGATTTGTTTAAGGAATGTTCTGTTATTGGACACCCCCAGTCCTGGACCTAACCCTAACCCTAACCCTTATATTTGCATGTGTGGCTTGGTGAAAGTGAATTTAACTAGCATCAAAGTCAGGGGGCACAACACTAATAAATCTCCTGTAAACGCAAGAATCACATCTTCTCTTAAAATGCAGTTGTACTCTAAGAGTGAAACATGCTGAAGAGGACGACCACAAACCAGAAGCCATCTTACATCGTTCCCTGTTCTAACGGTCTAGAAGTCCAAGGAGTTCAAGGTTCTCAGAAGAAATCTCTCCGAACAAAATGCATTCGCTCTCATTTTTTTCCCCTATCAGGTGAGAAGCAGCGTTGCAGAAACCCATGTGAGGCACATTTCACAGATAGAAAGTCTGGCAACAAAGACATTTTTGTCTTTCACAGTTTCACAGACTGACCGTGACAGAGAAAAAGATTGACCTGTGGGATGGGACAAGACACAACCATCACACTAAGACCCTCCCTTCTGCCTGTGCTGTTCTTCCCACGTTGAGAGAAGACGCTTCTCAAAGTAGCGAAAACTGAGGGGAAGGAGTGAGTGAAGGTTTGAATGAGGCACTGCAGGTCAGAAAGACGGAGGAGAGACTGTCAAAGACAAGGAGAAAGTACAGTTCTGAAAACAGAATTCTGTATCCTTTCACACGATATTGGATCAAAAGGGGAGGAAGAAGAAGAAGAATAAGGAAGGAGCTAGTTTGTCGGTCCACCTCATCAGGCTCGACACACGTAAACTCACCCCGGGTCAGGATGAGGTTCGAGGAGATCCTCGACGACGTGGGCGGCTTCTCCAAATTCCAGTTCCTGGTTTTGCACTTGCTCTGCCTGCCCAGGGTCATCCTTCCTCTCCATTTCCTCCTCCACAACTTCATTTCGGCAGTGCCACCCCACCACTGTGACCTGGGCGACTCCAGCCTTGGAGGACGAGGGTTTTCCATGTCTTCTGCTGACCCGGAGACGCTGGCTGGGAGGATCCCACGTGAAGCTGATGGGACGCTCAGTTCCTGCAGGGTGTTCGCTGCTGATCATTCCAACCACACCAACCTGACCCTCCAGGTCCCGTGTCAGCATGGCTGGGTGTATGACCAGTCCCAGTTCAGCTCCACCACGGCTACACAGGTACTGTATGGTGACTATGTAGACTGCATTTGGCTTTTATCAGAGTATCAGAAAGATATCAGACTTATTTTGTCTTGAGATGGTAGTCACGTGTTGGCATGAATGAAGAAATTGCACAGTTGCACAATTTTTGCATCAAGTGTGATGTCAAACTTTTCTTATTTTCCCAAGTACAACTATGACCTTTTTATGAAACCAATACTGTGTGCATCTCAACAAAGACATAATTTGCTCTCACTAGACTCATTATGAGGTGCATCATGACAGAATGTGAAAATGCTTATTGCATGCTGTACGAGACCCTAGGATATGAATCAAATCTATGATGGATAATGAGATGTAAAATATATTTACATAATATTTGTTTTATTCAGTGGGATTTGGTTTGTGATGACAAGAAGTTGAACAATGGTCTTGCCACCTTTTTTTTTGTTGGTGTAACAGTCGGTGCAATTCTTTTCGGACAACTCTCAGATAAGTATGTTAAATTATAATAGATAAGTATTTGATACAGAAGAACGTGAACAAAATTATTCAGCAATATTATTGTATAGCATTGTATAGCATACATTATATGTGTATAGCATACATTATGTATGCTACCCATTTACCAACACAACCAGATGCTAATTAAATACATGCAACTGTTTTAACATAACAAGCTATCAATTAACAACTAATTCAACTTGGATTAAACACCATGTATGAAAAACTTTTTTGAGGCAGGGAATAGTGTTGGCAAATCCTCAAATGCTTTAAGGATGCTTACAAACGTTGAATTAGGTTTATTATTAGCCTTTTTGCAAATTCAAATTATATGTGTGCTGTGTGCTGGTTCATGATGTTCAAAAATTGCCACAATAGTGTAAACGATGTTGTTAACTAAGACAGTCGCAATAACAGAAGAACTTTGATAATTCTGTCATTCAACAGTTTGTACTTTTAGCACGAAAATATCCCACATGGTTGAATCTTATCACAGCGTGTGAAGATTAAATGCTCAAACACAAAATAAGAAAAGTCTGTAAAACACACATGGGTGACTCTGTATTCTAGATTAGCCCAAAGTCATGAGTTATAGATGGAAGGATGACAAGTGTTAGCGTACACGAATCATATACAAATCAACAAATCAACATTTATTTGTATAGCCCTTATATATACAGTGAAAGTAATTGTTTTCGCTTGTTCCCTCTTGACAGGTTTGGTCGTAAACCTATGATCTTGGTGTCCTTTGTAAGCAGTGCTCTCTTTGGGGCCATATCTGCCTTTTCTACTTCTTATCTTGTATTTGCTGTGACAAGGACACTCTGTGGAGTGGCTCTAACAGGAATGTCCATCACCACACTTGCACTGAGTAAGAAATCCTTATTTTTCAGCCCTGATGTGTTGTATGGTCTGTCCAATTATACCAGAGAGAAGTTTCAAATATTTTACCCGGAACTAAACTGCAGTCATGCATTCTTCTCAACTGAACCTTGCTCATCTTTCAAAAAATTTCCCTGTAAAGAATCTGTCACAATCTATCATGTTGTCCTGTATATTTACACCACCAACCACCATATCCTATCTCTTTTTTTTTTACCTCCAGGCATTGAGTGGACAGACATTAAGCATCGTACCTACACTGGGACGATCATCAGCCTGGGTTGGAGTGTGGGGAACATGCTGCTGGCCCTTCTGGCTTATTTTATCAGAGACTGGAGATATCTCATGCTGGTGGTCACTTCTCCCTGCATCGCTGCCATTATCTCCTGGTGGTGAGTTGACACTCAAGACTGGAAAAGTTTAAATATTACCCATGTTTCCCATCTCTCTGTGGTCTTTGTTGTGTAGATGATCAGATATCTCTCTCTTTAGGTGGATACCAGAGTCTGCTAGATGATCAGATATCTCTCTCTTTAGGTGGATACCAGAGTCTGCTAGATGATCAGATATCTCTCTCTTTAGGTGGAGACCAGAGTCTGCTAGATTATCAGATATCTCTCTCTTTAGGTGGATACCAGAGTCTGCTATATTATCAGATATCTCTCTCTTTAGGTGGATACCAGAGTCTGCTAGATGATCAGATATCTCTCTCTTTAGGTGGATACCAGAGTCTGCTAGATGATCAGATATCTCTCTCTTTAGGTGGATACCAGAGTCTGCTAGATGCTCAGATATCTCTCTCTTTAGGTGGATACCAGAGTCTGCTAGATGATCAGATATCTCTCTCTTTAGGTGGATACCAGAGTCTGCTAGATGATCAGATATCTCTCTCTTTAGGTGGATACCAGAGTCTGCTAGATGATCAGATATCTCTCTCTGTTTAGGTGGATACCAGAGTCTGCTAGATGATCAGATATCTCCCTCTGTTTAGGTGGATACCAGAGTCTGCTAGATGGCTGCTTGCTAACGGCAAAGTGGAAGAGGCCAGGAAGTACCTGGTCCAGTGTGCTAAAATGAATGGAAAGTGTGGATACATATCTAAATTAGATACTGAGGTAATTCTTCAAATTTGAATAAAACATGTATAGTTCAGTGTGAATACATCTTATTTACAACTGTACTTAATGTGTGAGAACTACAGTGATGAATGAACCATACAAGTGTACATTCTGATGGAAGTAGACGCTAAAGTAGATGCAAAATATACTTACTGTAAGACGCTTTGGATAAAAGCGTCTGCTAAATGAATAAATGTAAATGTAAAACTGTAAGGAAAGTTATCTGTACTGCCACAACAGATTCTACCGAATTCATTCAAGACTGGGGGGTTCCCCAATTTAAATACAACTACTACTCAAATGAAATGTACTTGAACATAACTTTTGCAATGTGCTGATCATCTTTAAGAGGCTGAGGAAAGTCACGGTTTCCGAAGTTGCCAGTAAGAACCATTCCTACCTGGACCTGGTCAGGACACCAAAACTGAGGAAAATTGTCATTTGCTCTGGGATATTTTGGTACAACAAGCAGAACATTCTTCTTTCATCCGACCTTTTTGATTTGAAATGTCATTTCCTGAGTAATCTTGCTCCTGCTGTGAGGTGGAATATGAACATTTGTAACAGGATATTTAAGCTAATTAAAACTGGTAACCCACATTCACAGAATCAATTCTCAATTCATTATATAAATACTGTTAGTAAATATTGAATTTTATGTAATGTGTTGCAGCTAATTCAGAGTGTGATGTGTTCTAGTGGTATACAGTTCTAAATAGTCTAAAGCTGAAACAAATATGTTTTGTCAGACTTACAAGGTGACTAATTGAAACCATTTGTCTCCCTCTAGGTTTGCCGTTGCCTTTACATACTATGGAATTAGCTTCAAGATCACTGGCTTTGGTCTTAACATGTACCTCGCGCATTTTGTTTATGGTGCTATTGAAGTACCAGCAAAGATTGGGACATATTTTGTCATAGATCGTATTGGTCGTAAAAATGGTCAGGGATGGTCCCTTATCATAACCGGACTACTTATTGGTCTGAACACTGCGATATCCACAGGTAACGCGATACTCTAATTTCCTCTTCCTCTAATCGAATTGTTCCAAAAACATTCCAAGAGATTTTGGTTGAGGTTTTGAGATCCTGTGTGTGTTTTCAATAAAACTGCATCCTTTATCAACAGAGCTACAGTATTGAGTTCTTGACAATTGTGTTTATTTTGGCCTGTTTGTTTTACAGAATACAGTCTTGTTCGTACTTGCGTGGCAGTTGTTGGAAAGGGATTTTCTGAAGCAGCCTTCACTACTGCCTTCCTTTACACTGCTGAGCTGTATCCAACTGTTATCAGGTAAATGCACTTTTACCATCACAAGCAAACGCAATATTTAATAGATGAATGTTTATTTGATGATTGTTCATTTCACAAAATTTTCTAAAAGAGAAAATGTTCTTCAAATAGTTTAAGATTAGAAAGGAGGGTAATAAGGGCAGACTCACCTCTCTTCCCTCTCACAGACAATGTGGATTAGGATACACTTCCTTCATTGGTCGACTGGGGGGATCTCTGGCTCCCATGGTGATGCTGTTAGAGGATGTTTGGGCTGTCCTGCCCCCTGTCATCTTCGCCCTCACAGCAGTCATCAGTGGCAGCGTGGTCTTTATGCTGCCTGAGACCCTCAACGTGAGGCTGCCGGAAAACATCCTTGATGTGGAGGAGGGGAGGTACTGAACATGCACTGTGCTGGTTAACAGGAGCAGGGATGGTGCTTTGGTATACTGATCCTCATTGGTACCATGATCATGAGTGTCTGTTACTGTGCTTGATATGTAATTTAATTTCACCTGACAGCCAGGTGACCAGAAATAAATTATTATACACTGGATGGAACGTTTGTGGACGAATGTTTATACTAATAGGGAGTCAGGTGGCTCAGTGGTTAAGGCGTTGGCCTCATGATCGGAAGGTTTAAGCGTCTGCTAAATGAATATTTATTTATAACACAACCCCTTCCCCGCCTCCCGCCTTCCCCCCCCCCCTTCCCTCCTCCCCCCCCTCTCCCCCTTCACCCCCTCCCCTGTAGGCATTTACACAACTCAAGAGATGAAGCTATGGGAGTGGAGCTGAACGAAATTGACTCCAGACTCACATCATCACAAGAGGACAAGTGATTGCAAATTATTATTAATATACAGTATCCCAAATGTAATCATGGCTTTGAAAATACACGATGGATCATAGCCATGGAATTACAACCGTCAAACAAATATGGCCATAACCTAGCCGTAACCCTCCACTTACCATAATAATGTGTAGTTAGGTAGGTTGTGCATTTATATTGTGGATTTAACCATCTTTTGTATTCATCTGTAGCCTGTAGCTTACCATTTACTTGTCCTTAATGTACTTAAACCATCCACGTACTTAAACTATCCATTATATCCATTAATAATGTGATATCTAAATAACTGAATGTAATTTTTAGTGAGGAGGATCATTTTAGTGGAGTGAGATAGAATGTATTCTAATAGTAATTTGGGAGGTGTTATAAACTGCCCTAAGGATATCTGTATTACTTTAAAATTATACATCATGATTCAATGAGATGTTACCAAGTTCAAATGATTAAACTCAGTATATAAACCACCACATTGGAATCTGGAACGTTTTGGTCACATGGGCTGCTTTATCAGTGTTCATGGTTCAGTTTGTGGTCATTTGTAAGGACCCAATATAAACACAGTAAACACAGTGTCATACTGAGTCTATACACACTAATAGTGCACTCATTGTACTATTGCACTCCAATTGACTCCTGTAGCCTATATGCATCACTGTATCTATAAAGGCTACAATAGCTTACGTTTTACTGCCGATAAATTCCTGAATACTCGGACACACTCATGGTTTAAAAAATAAATTTACAAATTATTGATGACATTTGATTTTCTTAAATGACTTTAAATTGAAGAGGGTAAAAAAATAAAATGAAAATAAAACTCATTTTTGCCAATGTGGTACTAGTAATCCTGGAGTTGGCTGTATGCACAAGAAAATGGCTAATGTGATCGGTATAAGCACATAGGAAATCTCTTCAAATATGTTCAAATAGAGCTGTGTTAATAAGTTTCATACAAATTAACGCCCCAATATTTTCACCATGTACTGTATGCATGACAGCAGGAAACTATT
Organism: Protosalanx chinensis; assembly: GCA_030340685.1. Taxonomy (NCBI): domain Eukaryota; kingdom Metazoa; phylum Chordata; class Actinopteri; order Osmeriformes; family Salangidae; genus Protosalanx; species Protosalanx chinensis. The sequence continues at coordinate 6,548,432 of CM059342.1, read as the reverse complement.
AGTTTTCTTTAAAGTGCATACTACCTCATTAATTTAAAAATCCTAAAAAACAACTGCTACTTCAATCAACTATTTATCAATGCTTGAAATCAGTATTTTTTAAACAGTTTTTCATATCTGCCGGAATCCTGTAATAATAATACTAATAATAATGGTGTACTCTCTATAAAAGTGTTCATGTCGAAAACTGGGACATATTTTGTCATAGATCGTATTGGCTGTAGAAATGGGCAGGCGTTTTTTCATCATAACAGGAATACTGCCTGGTCTGAACCTCAGACTTACTGTATTTAAACTGTATATAAACAGGGTCTGAACCAGATCCATGGTCTGGACATTCCAATAAATGCAATAAAACTATTCGTGCAGTAGAGGTCGTCAGCGTTGAGGCGTGACGTCAGCCCGCGTCATCTTCCAACATGGCAGCGCAGGTAGAGTTGTCGTGTTTGGAAACATTTCCAGCGCATTTAAACCCTCTTCACGTCCTTGTTTTGAAGTCACAGTTTAGGTACACTTTTCCACATTCCACCGAACCCACATCAACCGTTTTCTTCTCATCTCAGAAGCTTCAGTCGCTGGGGAAATCAGGCATTTTACTCTGCGCGCACGCCACAACCGATGAAGAGACGCCAGGCTGCGGCTCTGATGTCAACAACAAAACCTTACAACTTTATACAAGCAAACTGTTCTTCAAACATCATGGACTTCAGATAAAAACACGAGGATCCATACGGCTGCTGTCGCCACTGGCTTTAAGTACAGTTGTTATTGGCGCACGAACCAGACAGTGCTTTAAATGGGCCACATCTGACAAGTTCTCCAATGGACTTTTGGTTTTAGCCTCATGCCAGGGTCAGAGGTTACTGGCACGGGAAGGAGACTCACTTTTATTGCCTTATCATCCACTTCTTGGTGACGATATATCTCAAGTGCAACAACATATGTTGGATTTAGTCGTATTGGAGTGCACACCTGTTAGGCAGGGCATGATTACAACCCAAACCAGTGTGGTTTTGACCGATTGCAGGGACTTGGAACAACCTGGTAGTAATGTGACTGGTAGAAGTGTGACATCATTATTCGTCTCAGATTTTGCACACTATGCAAATAGTCTTTGCAGTGGTAGTTCACTCCTAGACAATAAGCTGCTTCCGAATTCAAGTTTATCAGCCTTCTTACAAGCCCTCGAATGTAGGTTGGTCGTCAAGGTGGTTGATAGTTCCCATTTGTATTGTCATGGGAAAAGTAAACTTGGCGCGCACGAAGCTGAAGTTGATATCGACCATGCCGTTTTCGTCAGTAAACAGTTGCTTATCAAACTTGGGTTGTTTAACCATGAATGGGTGATGGTGTCAACATTAGATTGTCCATCAGAGAAAACATCATCCAGGCTTTCATGTCTTCAAAGTCCAGGACAGGCTGGAGATCTGCTTGTCCGAGACCTCAGACGACCCTGTTTGTCCTTGGTCTGTGTGTCAGAGTTTAACAAGCATCCGGAGTTGGACCTGCAAGACAGTGTTGGTTTCATAACTCCAACTCACTGGTTTAACTTGTCAAATGGAGATCCAGTTCCAATTGGCTGCAAAACTGTGAAGATAAAGGTGAACATGTTTGCATTAGATTTATTATTCAGTTACTTTAAAATGATTAAACCAAAGAAATCAGAATCAGAATCGGTTTTTATCAGAATCAGAATAAAATTAAAATTTTCTTTATATATATAAAATAATACTTGGTGTGCTAGAAAGCTGATCAAGTTTAGGGTGCTGTGCTAAATTTGGATGTCAACTCCCTCAATCAGGGCTACAAAATCTATAAGTATTAGTTTGAACTCACAAGCAATTAATGTTGCCAATGATAACCTTTGATTAAAATATCCCACAGAGGTGGAACAGCACCTCTCCTCGCTCAGGATCACAGAGTTCAGAGAGCCTCTCTCGATCCACGTCACCTCCGTTTGTCAAAGAGCTCCACATCAAGGCCGTCATCTCACCAGAGTACAACTCCCACGGTCCCTTTGACAGTTTACTGCGTGAACACTTCACTGTTCCAAGGTGAGCAACACCACCTTGCTAAGGTGCTATCATGGTGAACCTTCTGTCAGCTGAATTGGTGACTAACATGCATTTACATCTATCACGTTGCTGTGCTCAGTGATCGATGCTCTTTTCCAAAGATCTCTTTTGTAAAGCTGTCTTTTGTAAGTCGCTTTGGATAAAAGCGTCTGCTGAATGAATAAATGCAAATGTACTGATTCCAGTACTGATTCCATTGCTTTTTAAACATCTCTTAGACTAGTGCGTCAAGGAGATATATTGGCCATCCCATCCAAAGGACATCCTGACATTTTGGAAAGCAATTCTGAGGGAATAACAAGGTAATTGTTATCTTCATGCTTCTTTACTGTGGAGTATTTCAGATTAAACCTCAAGACTTTCAAATGCAGCTCTTACCGTACTAATGGTTTAAAGTGTCTGTGACTGTAGTGGCTATAATGTAGTTGTTCTGGTCATTTGTTAAACTAGGTGGCCAGTTGTTTACTTTAAAGTGGAGATTTGTGATTCTGCTGAAGATGAAGAGAATGGACAATACCTGGCAGACACTAGACACACGTCTCTGTACATGGTATGTTGGGATGTAGGGTTCACCCCTGGTCCTGGAGAGGCACCATACTGTAGGGGTTTTAAAACACTCAAAAATATCCACCTGAATTAGGTTAGGTGTAACTGGTTCAGTGTAATAGGTGAGTAGGTGGCTCTAAAAAGTTTGATGATTTTTGACCGGTCATAAACTGACAGTTTTCACAAATATTTAGAGTAAGTTCAATCATAAACTTAAATCATAAAATGTGTCCAGTAATAATACTGTAGCTCTGCAGATGTCCTATCTTATATAACCACGTAGAGAGTTATGAACACGATTGTTTTCTAAATAAAGTTTTAACATTATTTTTTATTTTTTTAGGAAGGCACGACCAACAGCTTGGCTCCTTGGTGTTTAGGAGGTGAGGGGTCATCCCTGTGGACTAGCATCGCTCCACCAGGAATGTACACCACCGTGGACAAACTCACCTCCATCATACTGCCCCATATTCAGGAAAGGTCAATATACCTAACCATTTAAAACGACCTAGTATTTTATACATACGTATCTGTCTTTTCTGTGTTCAGTCATTCCTATATTATCTATATATATATATATATATATATATATTTATTAATTCGTGTTAATTTATTAAGTCATACATCATTCATTCTTTTATGCATTTACGTATTCATTCTGTCTTCTCTATCTTCGTTCAATCATTCATTTATTAATCTTTGTATTTATTCATATTATCTGTATATTTATCCATGCACTTATTTTTGCATCTATTCATTCATTCATTTTCATGAAAGAAATATTTAATTAGTAAATGTATTATAGTGTGGCTTACCTACATAGCATTACATAGGATGTATTGACATGAGGGTATAATAAAAATAAGATTAATAAATTAATATATAGATAAATAAAATGTACGTAGAAAATGTATTACATGTTGACTATAGGGTATAATATGAATAAATAAATAGATTTATACATAAATATATATAATTTATCCATCTTTTTATTTATAATCTCATTTATTTATCTATTAACAAATCTTATTTTTGCCATAGCCTATTGTGTCAGTGCATCTCATGTCATGCTATGTTGGCTGGCAGTAAGCCACGCTATTCTAAATAGCTGGAATTCAACGGATCTTTATCACTTTGTTCAAGCTGTAGTTCTCTGGCAAATGGATGTTCCATCCTCCTCCAAGGACACAGTGGCAGTGGCAAAGTCACAGCAGTGAAGGCAACATGCCGGAAACTTCACCTCCATTTTGTTAAGGTAGCGTTGACACAGCCAGCTTCATAACATTCCATCTGGTTAAGGTAGCTCAGACACAGCCAGATTCTTATGCAATTCAATTGTCTGCAGTTGCCATGGCAAGGGGAAAGTATAGATTAATAACTCTGATGTTGCATTTTATGATACCTTACTATAAAGCTACTCTGAAACCTTATTGAGGGAGGGGAACCATTCCTTTCCTATTTCTACTTATATAATCTCTGTATCTCACTGTATCCCACCCTCTGTATCCCACCCTCTGTAACCCCCTCTCTGTATATCCCTCTCTGTATCTCCCTCTCTGTATCTCCCTCTCTGTATCTCCCTCTCTGTATCCCCCTCTCTGTATCCCCCTCTCTGTATCCCCCTCTCTGTATCCCCCTCTCTGTATCTCCCTCTCTGTATCTCCCTCTCTGTATCCCCCTCTCTGTATCTCCCTCTCTGTATCCCCCTCTCTGTATCCCCCTCTCTGTATCTCCCTCTCTGTATCCCCCTCTCTGTATCCCCCTCTCTGTATCCCCCTCTCTGTATCCCCCTCTCTGTATCCCCCTCTCTGTATCCCCCTCTCTGTATCTCCCTCTCTGTATCTCCCTCTCTGTATCCCCCTCTCTTTATCCCCCTCTCTGTATCCCCCTCTCTGTATCCCCCTCTCTGTATCTCCCTCTCTGTATCTCCCTCTCTGTATCCCCCTCTCTTTATCCCCCTCTCTGTATCTCCCTCTCTGTATCTCCCTCTCTGTATCTCCCTCTCTGTATCTCCCTCTCTGTATCCCCCTCTCTGTATCCCCCTCTCTTTATCCCCCTCTCTGTATCCCCCTCTCTGTATCTCCCTCTCTGTATCTCCCTCTCTGTATCCCCCTCTCTGTATCTCCCTCTCTGTATCTCCCTCTCTGTATCCCCCTCTCTGTATCCCCCTCTCTGTATCCCCCTCTCTGTATCTCCCTCTCTGTATCCCCCTCTCTGTATCCCCCTCTCTGTATCCCCCTCTCTGTATCCCCCTCTCTCTATCCCCCTCTCTCTATCCCCCTCTCTCCCTGCCCCAGCTGGACTGCGTGACAGTGTGTGCAGACACAGCGGCCGCCTGCGAGGTGAAAATGAGGTCTGTGTTCCAGAGAGCCGAGGCCCACCAGCCCTGCGTCCTGCTCCTCAGGAACCTGCAGCTTCTGGGCCAGGCCAAGGATGGCTCAGAGGAGGATGCCAGGGTTCTGGGCTCTTTTCGCCAGCTCATCACCAGCACACCTTCCAGGTAACACCTGGGAACCTTTCCTTTCATCTGTAGTGTTTGAATGTAGGACGAGCGTCTAGCAATGTAGAGTAGATCAGTGTTTCATCCGAATCAGTTTGGAGAGGAACAACACAGTTTCAAACACAGTGACTTGATTCTCTTCATCTCTCTCTACCCCACAGCGTGGTGGTCATTGCTACAGTCAGCAAACCCAAGCAGCTGTCGGCAGATGTCATGGCAGGGTTTGTCCACCAAGTGGCGATGGAGATCCCCAGTGAGGAGCAGCGAAGGGCCATGCTGGCGAGCCTCGCAGAGGGCCTGCCCCTAGGGAAGGACATCAGTCTGGCCCGCCTTGCCAAGCACACTGCGGTAGGACCGCACACACAGCCGTGTTTGAAGGCAGTAGGGGAATTAGGCTGCTTTGAAACACCTATTATATCTGTTCTAATCCCTCGGGGATGTACTTTATGCATGCGTTTTTGAACGTCTTAATGAGCAAATAAATGCTCTTTAATGCTGCCTTTTTTGTGGGTTTTGATTGGTAGGGTTTCTTTCTGGGGGATCTCGTTGCGCTGCTCAATCAGGCTGGCAAAGCTGCCTTCAGAAGGGTGCTCATTTCCTGGTGAGTCCCACTGCTCTTGGTGGTCCCTCGGCAACAGTGATTACGCTACACTGTTTTGAAACGCAATTGACTAAACCAAATATGTAAACAGTGTTTTTAAGTGTTTTTCTAGCAACCTTGCTGCCACTGTTATGTGGTGAATATCTGGACACACATACTCACGAAAGCCACAAAAACACATTTACTCGGTCAAAAAAAGATATGATGAAAAAATATATATAAATATACAAATATAATTGTATAATTATACATAAAACCCAGCCCACTTCAACTCCAGATTACATTTCCATTTATTTATTTAGCAGACGCTTTTATCCAAAGCGACTTACAGTAAGTTCAGGGACATTTTCCCTGAGGCAAGTAGGGTGAAGTGCCTTGCCCAAGCCACAGCCGGGGCTCGATCTCACAACCTTCCGATCATGAGGCCAACGCCTTAACCGTTGAGCCATCTGACCCCCAGTTTCCATTCTGTGGCTGCCTGGCTGTGTGTTCAGTTTCCCAGAGGGAGCCAGAGTGGAGGATGAGGAGGACCTGTGTGCCTGTGGTGTAACTATCCTGTCCCAGGACTTCACCAAGGCCCTGGAGACCCTCCAAGAAGCTCACTCCCTGGCCATCGGTGCTCCAAAGGTACGGCACATCACCGTCATCATATACATTTACATGAAGTCATTTAGCAGAGGCTCTTGCCCAGAGCGTGTTGTCCAAGAACGTCCTTTTTTGGCACAGCCCTGAATCAAACCTGTAATTGTCTGATTACTAGACCGATTCCCTAACCGCTCAGCCACATGATCATCAACATCATCATTCTGAATCAACTGTACACCGTGATGACGAGTTGCTTGGTTTAGTTTATGTGAAAATTTGTCCGTGAATGGAGTGAGGTTACAGTGGGTATGGAGAGTATTCAGACCTGCTTAAAAATGTTCACTCTTTGTTTCAATGCAGCCATTTACAAAAAGTGTTGCGAAAATAAGTTATTTTTATTTCTATTAATGTACACCCAGCACCCCATTTTGACAGAAAAGAAATTTCTGCAAATTTAGAAAAATAAAAAATACACGGAAATATCACATGGTCACACAAAAATAAAAGCCCGGATGTATTTGACGGTGTGTTGTGTGTGTCCAGATTCCCAGTGTGCGCTGGCAGGACGTTGGTGGTCTCCAGCAGGTGAAGAGAGAGATCCTGGACACGGTGCAGTTGCCTCTGGAGAGACCTGAACTGCTGTCCCTCGGCCTCCGGCGCTCTGGTCTGCTTCTGTACGGGCCCCCCGGCACCGGCAAGACTCTGCTGGCCAAGGCTGTGGCCACTGAGTGCTCCATGACCTTCCTGAGGTAGACCCACCACCAAACCTCCAGCCCAAGCTACAAAAAAACAGAGAAAAACATTAAAAAACTATTCATAGGACCTGTTGACTTCTTCTGACGATTTTTTTGTGTTGCTGCCGTCTAGCGTCAAAGGTCCAGAGCTTATCAACATGTACGTGGGTCAGAGCGAGGAGAACATCCGAGAGGGTGAGCACAGACGAGCGCTGAGCGTCACACTGCAGTCAAAACTGTCCAATCAGTGACCTGTTCAACGGCGTGTTTTTTTTGTGTTTTTTTGCTCAGTGTTTTCCAAAGCTCGTGCAGCCGCCCCCTGTATCATCTTCTTTGACGAGCTGGACTCACTAGCACCCAACAGGGGCCGCAGCGGGGACTCCGGGGGGGTCATGGACAGGTGTGTGATTCTTTTAACCCACAGGTGTCAAGATCCAGTCCTCGAGGGCCTCTCTCATGGGCATCGTTAGCCCTGTTTTAGGGGGGCTGAAGCCCCCCTAAAATGTTCTTCAGCCCCCCTAAAATGTTCTTCAGCCCCCCTAAATAATTATTTGAAAAATTACCGGATGCTCTCGGTTAAATGTCGGTAACTTGAGCGTCAAACATGTAACCCACAAGTTCTAAAAACGAGTTAAAACTGACGTCTTTGGGAGTCGCTGGCTACCCCCCCCCCCCAGGGGCTAAGCCCCCCTTCTCTTTCAATCCTAGAAACGTCCTGAACGTTCTAGATGTTTCCCTGCTCCAGCACACCTCCACAGAGCTTGATAACGACGATAGTTTGACACCCCTGTTTTAACCAAGGGGAAAGTCTTTAAGTCATTCAGGGGCCAGAATGTCCCGCCAGTATGTTTAACGCGCACACACACACCCCTACAATGAGACATTTGGTTTGTATGTGCATGATTAAACTCAGACAAAACTAATTCTTTCTGATTCATGTACAGCATGACAACTGCACATTTCAGTGCCCAACAGGGTACAGGGTGAAAATGTATTTAACCTGCTTGATTTCAGGATTGAAGGTGGGGCCTTTTTGACCCTTAAGTCAGGGAGAGTCTTAATGTCTTTAAGGGGAGAAATTAAATGTATTTCTAATAACTTAACGTCATAGCTTAAAATTATATATTTTTAGTAGCACTCAGGCCTAGTTTTGTCTTTATATGAGCTCTTCTTGTTTATGGGGAGGGAAGGAGTGGTCATTGGATGTGACCCATGTGTCAGCAAAGTACTTCCAGTTACAGCTTTAAATAATTTGGCCACTGTGAGGCATTTTTTCAACGGCAGCTTTTCAGAAAATGTTCAGGGCCTACTTTCTAGTTTTACACTACAACCTAGAACTTAGTGTACCTAGTTTCATGCTTTCCATGAAAAAGTTAACATTTTCACACATCACCTGGACTAAAATATCCATTAATGACAGCAGTCATGTCATGTCACAAAAATGATAACTTGCATGTTCAATATTACCTGCTTTTGGGGGGTGGGGGGTAATAAGATGCAAGATTTTAACCAGTGATTTATGTGTGATACTTATTTTGGATCACAACTTATTGTCCAGTGGCAGAGATTTATCATCGTCAATGTAGCACATTCGGCTGGCCCAGTTATATTTTTGTAGGCTGATGTCCCATTTAAGGGGCAGCAACAACCAAATACTATGTTTATATCCCTTGAATAATCAGGGCTCCGTCTAAAGTTTGAACTATGAGTACTTTAGTTCCTCGTTAAAAAGGGCACAGCAAGAAAAAAAGGGGAGCGCACCTTCTATCGACCTTCATTTTCCCCATTTGACTGTATTACTGATGATGCTTTAGTAATAAATAACAAACGGGACAAATACTCTCATGGTCTCCAAAATCGCAGTCTTGATAGTACTGAGCAAGTATTTTATGGTTTTCATGTGTTGGTATAATAACACCCAGGTTCGAAAATGTTGACGTTTTCTATAAGCTTGTCATAAATGTCCGTTTGGGTTTAATAATAAGATGATGTGACAGGGTTGTTTCCCAGCTCCTGGCTGAACTGGATGGTCTTCACTCCTCCGGAGAAGTGTTTGTGATTGGAGCAACCAACAGGCCGGACCTGCTTGACCAATCACTGCTCAGACCTGGCAGGTGAGATGCAAAAAAGAATCATCCTTGGGTCCAATCAAATGGCTTCTTGCCCCATCAAGTTTATTTTTTAATTGTTCCATCAAGTTTATTTTTTATTTAAACGCTAATACTGTTAACAGAACTGTTTGACACTCTGGTTTCAGGTTTGATAAGTTGGTCTATGTTGGAATCAATGAAGACAAAGATTCTCAGCTTCAGGTTCTAAAGGCCATAGTCAGAAAGTGAGTGGACCCTGTCAAGGTGCAAATGAGTGGCCATTTTATTTCTGAAGGTAACTGTTGAGTCAAGAGGGAAAGAGCTTGTGAATGGAAAATGTGTGTGTGTGTTTGTGTGTGTGTGTGTCTGCAATGTTTACTTGTTTGTTGTACTTGTTGAATCACACAGAAGTCACAACTGGTGCATATTCATATGTAGGCAGTAATGTGCCTCCGGACCAGTTTTAATGGAGTGTTGTGACTCTGTGTCCAGCTTTAATGGAGTGTGTTGTGACTCTGTGTTCAGCTTTAATGGAGTTTATTGTGACTATGTGTCCAGCTTTAATGGAGTGTGTTGTGACTCTGTGTCCAGCTTTAATGGAGTTTATTGTGACTATGTGTCCAGCTTTAATGGAGTTTGTTGTGACTCTGTGTCCAGCTTTAATGGAGTTTATTGTGACTATGTGTCCAGCTTTAATGGAGTGTGTTGTGACTCTGTGTCCAGCTTTAATGGAGTTTATTGTGACTATGTGTCCAGCTTTAATGGAGTGTGTTGTGACTCTGTGTCCAGCTTTAATGGAGTTTATTGTGACTATGTGTCCAGCTTTAATGGAGTATGTTGTGACTCTGTGTCCAGCTTTAATGGAGTTTGTTGTGACTCTGTGTCCTGCTTTAATGGAGTTTATTGTGACTATGTGTCCAGCTTTAATGGAGTATGTTGTGACTCTGTGTCCAGCTTTAATGGAGTTTATTGTGACTATGTGTCCAGCTTGAATGGAGTTTGTTGTGACTCTGTGTCTAGATTCAAGATGGACCCCAGTGTGAGTCTTCAGGACATCGTGGAGCGATGTCCCCCCAAGCTCACCGGCGCTGATATGTACGCACTGTGCTCAGACGCCATGATGTCAGCCATCAAGAAGAAGATAGCTCTTATCTCTGAAGGTATGCTGTGACATTGCTTGTAAAAAGGGCTATACAAATAAATGTTGATTTGATTTGATTTGATTTGATGCTTAGGATTCCTCTCATTCAGCTCATATGAATGGTCCGAATTTACTAAACTGTTCTCTACAACTACATGGTAGTATTTAATGTAAGAGAATAATGCATATACATTTAGTCCACACAAATCTAGTTTATACTTACATCATATGTAATTGTTCAATCTTGAAAACTATGAATTGCAGTAACATTTTGTAAAATGTGTACGTCCCCACAGCAGATTATTATTTTTCATGACTAAGATAATTGTATTCATATTAACACAAGTGACACAAATCAAGAGTCAAATCACTTACTGATAAAAACTTTACTACAGCTTTCAAAAACTTAATTTCACAGTGCAAGCGCATGGCAGTTATGTAACAAGTGACTAATTTCACCAAGAAAATCAACCATTTGTGTAAAGTAAAATAATTATGTTCTCATGTACTTCTTGAGAGTTCCAACTTAAAGCACTTTTAAGGATGGTAATGATATCGTCTGCTACCATCGTATGGCAACTTCAAACAAACAACTAGTGGAATATGTATTCTTCTTTCATGTCATTTTCTCATTTTCTCTCTCCCTCTCAATCACCCACTTCTGCTGTCCCTACCTCTCTTCACCTCTCAGGTCTGGACACAGATGATTCAGCTCTTATCCTGTCTGCAGATGACTTTAACCAGGCTCTGAAAAACCTCAAACCATCAGTCTCTGACCTAGAGCTTCTCAAATACAAACACATTCAACAGAAACTCACTGCAAAATAGCCAAGTCACCTCAAAGACTAGTGTTTCCCCATGTGTTGGTTAATCTGTGTCCATCTGTGGTACAGTATTCCAAATGATCTACCTACGAGTTTATTCCTCAAGACTTTCATCTTTCAAAGCTGCATTTTAAAGGTTCATTTTTTCTCTCTCTCAGGGATCAGAGAAGAAATAAAGATAAAAAAAGATCATTTGTGTTCCCAGTGAATCACGTGTTTGAAACCCGACTGGTGTTTTGTCAAACAATTAGTGTAAATGTGATGATTCAGGCTCTTGAAATATGAAATCACTGATGAGTGGAGTTCAATTACACTAAAATAGAGACTAGTGAACACACAACTCGGTATGACATGAAATAGGATTCTACTAAGAAAGGCAGTATTGTTAAGTAAGGCAGTATTATTTCTAATCTCATATGTAATTTGAGGTATTATCCACCTGTCAATAAATTCAGTCAGCCAAACTATAATGAATGTTACTGATCTTCCTATTTGAGGTTTATACTTTCCTTCTCGAAGTACATTCGTGTTTGTAATATTAGTGCCAGACATGCGTAGTTGTGAAAAAATTTTACACCCATTGAAGGCACTAGTTTACAGTTCATTCTGAAACACTTCAGGGGCTTGTGGATTGAAAGTTTGTTTACATAGTTAACTGGTTGGTTCAGTGTTTTCTCATCTCCACCCAGTAATTTACATCAAATTCAATAATACAAAATGTGACAGGAAGGGAAAATGACAGTTAGAAATGTATAACCTTGAGTTTCATTCTGCTTGGAAAGTAGAGTGGAAAAACACACATTCAAACAAACAGCTACCACATGAATCCAGGAGTGTATTTGGTCTCACTTTATATTAAGTTAGCAGTTTATTGTTTTAATAAATCATTTGTTACAGCAAGTAGTTAGAGTAACAAAGATTAGATTCCCTGAATGATACATTGTTAGATAAATGTCAGATTCAAATGTGTATGTTTCAAGTATAAATTACTCATTTAAGTAAAAAGAAAAGTCAAATTTGGTCCCTTATGACAATCGGGCAAAAACAGGTAATCTATTGTACATATGTAATAAAACAACTTAGTATAAAGTGTTACCTTATTATAAGGTTACTTGTTTGGCATTATTTGTACTAAATATTTTAGGATGGCTATCAACATCAAAGATTGTGGTTTTGTTATGTGCACTTGCTGTCATATGGTAGCAGGTAAGACAGGTGAACAGAATTAGGACAAACACACCTTGATTAGTAATTGAATGCATTAACAAGAACTTTCATTACGAGCACAGTGTTCATGTAGGAGTCATGGAGCAGATGTCTGTCAGTAGGTACAAATCTAAATCTCTTAGCAGTTGGATGGGTTGAGGACAGTTTTAGCAGAACAAAAATACCTTACTGTATTATTGCTTGTAGAAACTGCTTTGCAATGAAACAAGCAAGCATGCAGATAATTGAGCTCATACATTCACAGAATAGGGTTTCCTGTATTTGGATCCAGGTCTTAATAAATGTCATAGTTTAATATAGCATCAGTTCCAGATGATGACTTTAGATGACATTGTGTTGCTGGCTGCTTCACATATGTACTGTATTCTGTAGATGACAGTCAACCAATCTTTACCAAGCTAATCTTTGAATGAATGGAGTTTTCAATGAAATAAAAGTAATAACTTGAGCGAAAATGGGTCTCTGGGTATTTAGCAACTCAAGGTGGAAGAATTTTTCCTTACCAGCCAATGTGACTTGTGGATTATTGACTAAGGAGAAATGGTGGGTCTCTGATGGTGCCAGGTAGGCCCAGCTGTACCTCTTTATCGAGCCCTTTAAGGGACTTGAACCCACCAGATGGAGAGAGCCTCTATTTTCCCTCATCCCAAAACAAAGTCCGCTTGGAAATCAAATAGCTCAGATTTTGGAAGAAGAAAACCTAAAAACACAGTGAGATTCTGTATTTGTTAACTAAATGTGTGCCTCTTGATAGAAATAATGTACAAGTCACACTCATTGTAGTGCCATGAACCATAACAAATGTATATTTGAAGAGAAAGATGTACAAATGGGTGTGAACTGGGAATATTCCCGATTTAATCCGGGGGTCTAGATCTCTGTGGTCGATTCCTTGTTTTGATGAAAAACATGGAACCCCTTTTTGGTTTGTTTTGGTTTTTAGTTCGTTGCTTTGGCAGAGATTGAAAACGTAGTTCCTCCATATCTTGGTCTTCCATATCTAACTCAGGCAGGGAGATCCTTCTTTCTAAGGCCTCAAGTGAAATGGGGCATCCGATTGCAGGTTCTGTAAAACAAGAAACACATTTCTTAACATTTCCATCATATACTAGTTGTAGTGGATGGCATGGTTATGCTTTTACACAAGGATGGTTAAACTACTTAAAACAGGGGTGTCAAACTCGTGTCATCGAGGGCCAAGAGGGGGCAGGTTTTCATGTCAACCAAGCAACTACACCATCTGATTTCACTAAGTAGAGAAACTCATTATTGAAACTAGCTGGTGTAGTGCTTGGCTGACACTACTGACATAAAATATCTATATGATTTTTCTCATTTTGTGAAATGAAGTAATCTACTACAAATACACAGATATATGATCATTTCTTCATAAAATGTGGATTGCCTTTTCAAAAATTTTATAATATCCAGTCAGTGTTAATCTGTTGTGTATGAACTTGTCTTCTCTCAATACAGTTTGATATTGTACGTATCATCATGATTGGCCTGGGTTAATGAGAGCTATTGCAACTGGGATTATGGATAGTACAGATTGTCAGAATTGTTCAACTTAATTTAGATTTTGCCATTGAACAGATCAGACCTTTTGTATATTCAGTCTAATTTTACTATCTAAATGGACATGTTTGATGGTATCCAATACTCATATTGAGTGTCATTAGATTAATTACATACATCACATTACTACATTCTGAGCTAACCTTATACTTCATGTGATCATGGTGATAGCCAGTGTGGACATTTGATGTTTTCCAGCCTAAATTAAATAATAAAAAGTCCAGATATCATAGTCTGAAACTGAGTGAAGTGCAGCTTCTAAACTGGGGTGTCGCCTGGGCGGCTGTGCCAACATGACCTTGTGTCCTTGGGTAAGGCACTTCACCCTACTTGCCTCAGGGGGGAATGTCCCTGTACTTGCTGTAAGTCGCTCTGGATAGGAGCGTCTGCTAAATGACTAAATGTAAAATGTAAAACTAAGGTCTTTTAGAAGGTTTTCTTCACTGTACATCCAGGGTTAGCAGGGTTATCTACCTAAAAGCTTGATATGTGCTCTGATTAGTTTGATCCAGCTCTTAAACCTTAAATGGTGCTGGTAAAACATGGTATGTAATTGAATGAGATCTTTCAATTATAAAAAGGAGACTAATAAACATGACGAATAACTGTTTTTTTGATTCTCCTCTGTTCACTACCTCTGATGAGAGATATCCTGTGGGTGGAGTGAAGGCAACAGCAGTGTGTGTTCATGGTTTTACAGGATAGTCTTACAACAAAAGCTAAAGCTAAGCTAAAGCTCACAGTATGTCTAACAATGTAAATGAGTTATTAGAGATTATACCTTATCAACAAATGATTGGATATTTTCTACTCACCCAGAAGCAGACACATTATTGTAAGGGTTATGCATTCACTTGATTGTACATGAAACATTTTGAACATTTTAACTCAAATTGAGTTTGGGAATAAAACATTCAAACTTCAAATGCAATTAGAGATAATTTCATGTTATAATTTATGGTTTACTTCTCTTACTTGGGGTGAATAGAAAATTAACAGAAATCCCAAAGTATCCATTTAAAATGTTCTTTTTTATCTTTACCGACTAATTTCAGCATTCCAAGGCCTGAAATGATAACAAGAACTGTAGTATTGGGTTATTTCAGGTCCAGATATGGGGGTGAGTTACTCTTACATGCAACATTAGCCATATTTACCGCTTACGTGGCCTTTGCTACTTTTGTGCGCTTCATCCTTTTCCTCCGCATAAGGGTCACCTGAGGCCTCTTCAACCCCGCAATAAGCAGCAGCAGTCTGGGCCGGGACTTGGTGAGCCAACTTCTCAGTAGCGTCCCCTTTGGAAACCTGCAGGAAAACAAGAAAGTCTTTAAAGGAACTAATACTCAAAAATCAAATCAGATTATATTTGTTTGGTCCTTTTTACAAGCACACAGAGCCGCACATGCCTCGCAGCACAGACATGTTGGTTTTCTTGCTATATTGTGACTCAAGTAACTAAACGTATGATTGCTGAATACGACAGATTGAAGAAATTCCATCACTTGTGAGATCAGTTAAGTTTACGTTCCAAATTCTTATTTGAACATTGATTAACAATGCCTGTTAATACTTGATGTTATCGTGTGATTTGTAATCTGGAAAATGAAAGTAATGATCTTGACATGAAGAGTGACAAGTATAAAGTCATGCTTTGCAAACGTATAAGATTGTTACGCTCACGTTCGGCATTAGTTCTGGTCTATTTTGGCAACCCTTGCACTACTTGAACTTTTGTATTTTTTCTTCTCTGTCTTTTGCCTGATTGATGAAAATGCAGTTCTTTTATGTGAATGAAAGCCATTGCAATATTTGGAATATTGACCTAACTTGACACTGTTACTGTCCATAAAAGATGACATAAAAGATATACATTTTGGCCGATCCCAAGACATAATCATCATGTTTTATAGCTCTGATTTCCTGCAGATCCTAAAACTGCATTACAATCCTGTAGGTGAACAAAATTATACACAACATTTGACAAATTACTGTAACACTGAGTGCTGTTTCTGCACATAACAGCCACATTCAGTAAAACCCCAGATTAAAATCATTTTACCCTTTCCAGGACAATAGGTACATCTGTTGCATCAGTCAGTGGCACTGTCATGAGTTCCCCCAAAATACAGTCAATCGCATTTAATCAAACGTCATCTAAAAATCACTCACTTGTGGCCCTCATCCATAAAGTAAGCCTGAGAAGAAACCAGAACAGTACCTCAACCAGTAACACTCCTCACCGAAGCACCAGAGCAATCATATTAGCCTTCAGAAGAACTGCACATTCCAACACCTGAGCTCACACAGCTCTGCTACCTCACAACTGCACTTGTGGGAGCAAATCTTCACCACAGCCACTCTCCATTACCCTTATATACATCCGAACTCTCCCAGTCACACTGAGGTCTGACTGCTGAGCCCAATGGAAAATATAAAACCTTTTCAATTGTTCAACTTTTGCTGTTCAAGCACAGCTTAACTGGAGAGAAATCCAGCAATGTTTAGACGCGCTAAGGCCTTGTTGACGCCATTGTTGTTCCCCTGCAGGCTTGATGTTAAATGTACCGAGGGCAACATTGTTTGTTTAGTGTCCCCGTCGTCCCTTCTCTTTGCCACCTCTGCCTTCACCGGTTTTCATTAGCTACATGTGATGAGGTCAGACTTGATTTTCCTGTTTTTCTCCTTTCAAGTGTTCTTCCGTCGATGATTAAGGAGACGACTATACGACTATTGCTTCTTCAGAATTCAAATTTTTTTCTCTTTGGGGTGGGTTACATGTCATCGCTCTCAGAAAGATTTAATTAAAACTCAAGCATCACCTCCATCCCTGACCCATCGCTGACCTCGTTGTTGTGTAAACTTCATTATGAGGGAACTTCAGCCTTTGTTTTTAGTTTTTTGTTGTTGTCCGCATGTTATTTTGTCCTTCTGGAATTAAAAGTATATCTCCCAACAGTACATGATAAATGTTGTCCATTTCCAGATATTCCTTGATCAGAACTTTTCTTGTTGTTAAGGGTAGCATCCTTTCCCCCCCTCCACCCACCCAATACCCCCCAACCCAAACCCCCCCCCCCCCCCCCCCAGTATAACCTAACGGTGCACTCACTGGAGATGGTGTTTCATCAGTTAACAACCCCACCCCAAAAACACCAGGCGTCTTTCCATTGTGGCAGAAAACCCAAATATGTCCTTTTGAGTTGAATGTGCCAACTTTAACGTTCCCATCTTTTCTGTAGCAACCAGCAAAAGAAGCTAACTCAGTGTCAGTACAAATCTTACCTCAGCTTGGCAGCCTGCTGTTCATTTGCATTTAAAGCCAAAGAACCATTCATCCAAACATTATTCATCCACAATGAGTTTATTTTTTTCAATTCCAAACACTCACACGTGATTTAAAAGACATACAGCCGCGTTATTGTTCTGGAATACCCTTGCAAATGGACTAATCTGTAAAAGTATTGTACAACATGCTTTCAAATAGATATACCTCACTCGAGAGGCATAAAAACAGCCTTACAAATAGTTGCTTTCAAGTTAGCACTTGCCTTAAATGAATCAGGAATTGAGGTTCTTACCATTGTCTTGTCCTAATTTTCATAAGTTACGTTGACCATTAATAAGGAGTCTAGTGACCAAAATCACCGTAGAATCCACACCAAAGCCCCCCCCCCACCCCCACCCCACCCAAAATTCAGATCACAGTACATTTCCACCCTTAAAGTGTCTAATTCTAAGTAGCAAACAGAAAGTCCTTACCAATTGACCCCACACATTTGTTAGTTTATGCCCCCCACGGCCCTGCAAAGCCACATATATGATCCTGATGGAGATTTTTCCTCTCACACTAGAAAGTTCAACCAGGATGCAAAAACAAATCTGCTACATAATAGGAGGCCATGAACTCAACAACTGAGGCTGAGGGGGCTTTAAAAAGGAGGGTCAACTCAGCACTTCTCACTGCAAATGGCAACGGATGATCCCTGCCAGCCGGCCAATCAGAAGGCTCATTTGTGCCGTTGCCATGACATGCGGCACTAGACCCATATAAAAAGGTCGAGGGCTTAGGACAATGTAGAGGGAGGTCAGCCAAACTGTCATGGACTCAAAAGTGGGGGGCATCAGCTAACTTGAAAGGCATTCTTACAAACACAATCTTTTCTTTTCTGATGGGTTTCTTTTTTTTACACAATTTGACGCTTAAACTTCTTCTTTAAACCTTCTGAAAGGTTACGTGCGTTACGGTTTTGCCACGTGAATTCATAAAATACATTGACAGCACTTTATATCAAAGTTACATTCATCACATAGCAATAGCTATTAGTAAAAACATTGTAGTTACCTGTATTGCTATATATTTAAATGGTATAGTTTATTATGAAAGTATAAAAAAAACATGGTATGGGGAAGTGGATGTTGTAAAGGGGCAGTACATTTATTTTGCTGATAAAACAGAGACCAACGTTAACATTCACTTACCCGTAGAAACCCATCACCCCAATACTGAGGTTAAACTCTGTAATAAACGAATTCATCGAGCCATCAAAATGGATGTAAATGGCTCTCCAGCTTTCTGAGATGAGTCAAACTCAACCACTTTGCTCAGACAGACCTATTCCAATATATTGGCACAGCTTGCAGTAAATAAACTGATAACTGGTTGTTAATTTACCTTCTGATAACTGGTGTAACTGCAGTTCTGGTACTGTGCTCCATAGAGGGAGTAGCAACACCGGCCAGGAAATGATGAGACCCTGGAGACGTGTATCTCTGTCCAGAACCCCACAGTGGGAGGAGCCTCTGGGCTTGGAATGGCATAGATGCAACTCCACACTGCACTGTCCAGGACTGCCTGTCTGCTGGGTACAATGCTGCAGTAACCATCCTAGAATAAAAGGAAGGAGGGAGAGACTGAGGGAGTGAGGGACTGAGGGAGGGAGAGAGGGAGGGAGAGACTGGGGGAGGGAGGGAGGGAGAGAGGGAGAGACTGAGGGAGGGACTGAGGGAGGGAGGGAGGGACTGAGGGAGAGACTGAGGGAGGGAGGGACTGAGGGGGGAGGGAGGGAGGACTGAGGGATGGAGGGACTGAGGGGGGAGGGAGGGAAGGACTGAGGGATGGAGGGACTGAGGGGGGAGGGAGGGAAGGACTGAAGGAGGGAGGGAGAGAGGGAGGGAGGGACTGAGGGAGGGACTGAGGGGGTAGGGAGGGAGGGACTGAGGGAGAGACTGAGGGAGGGAGGGACTGAGGGGGGAGGGAGGGAGGACTGAGGGATGGAGGGACTGAGGGGGGAGGGAGGGAAGGACTGAAGGAGGGAGGGAGAGAGGGAGGGAGGGAGGGACTGAGGGAGGGAGGGAGGGACTGAGGGAGGGAGGGGAAGCCTGGCACTGCATTGCAGATCATCAAAGGGGGAGGGAGGAAGGGAGGAAGGGAGGAAGGGAGGGAGGGAGGAAGGGAGGTATGGCTCTGCAGAAAAGGGATTTCCGGAGGGGAGGTTGAGGGATTCCCTGTTGGCAGGATGTTGAATATCAAATGTACTGTACAATTCATGAGTATAACCCGTTACTTACAGTAGCTGCATTATGACATTTGTCAGGATACAAGTTGAAACAAGCACTTTTATCAAAATGATTAAAAGCAGGTTTCTGTGTATTTGAAGATACAGTACACTTTCTAATCAGTGCTGTGAAAACTGTTAACATTAGAAATGTTTGATGTTTCAGCTCAGAGCTGTTATGTTTCATAATAAGATTTAGTTTCCTTTTGTCCAAGGTTTGTGTCACCGTTTCCAGAGTATCCCTTCAAGAAAGCAACAGTACAGTGTTTGAACTATGACTGCACAGCCTCACCTTTACTATTTTAATTTTGAAGAACAATTACAAATACATTTTAGACCAAACTAAATCTTTCTGATTTATGTGCAGCATGGATGCACATTTCAAATAGAATGAACCTGCTTTATTTCAGGGTTGAAGGAGACATTTGGGACAATGGGAGTTGCAGAATATAAGGGTTAAATAGGGTTTAAATACAAGGGTTAAATAAAGAAATAAAGATGGCACTTAATCCCAGCAATACTGTCGTGACGAGGTACAACTGTTTCCAAAACCAAGCAGTGCAAAACACATGGTGACATGAATCAGCAAGACTGGAGTCAACATGTTATGGTAGCTATGTTGAAAGCTAAAACAAAAAAGGTTTAATTTAAAAGTTTGAAGCCGGATCAGATCTTGAACAACGCAAAACTGGCTGCAGGTTTAAAGCTTTAGAGGGGGATACATGAAATATTTCCTGTGGGGGAGTCAGGTGGCTCAGCAGGTTAAGGCGTTGGGTTCATGGTCGGAAGACTGAGTTCAATTCCTGGCTGTGACTATGTGCTGCTGTGTCCTTAGGCAAGGCACTTCACTCCACTTGCCTCAGGGGTAATGTCCCTGTATTTACTGTAAGTCACTTTGCATAAAAGCGTCTGCTAAATGATTGCATGTAAAAGTCCTGGATGGATTTACACAATATGGGTGAAGATCATGTCGTTTTTAAGGTGAACATTGAGATTGCTTTCCACTATAGTGGAATATAGTCCCCCCCCCCCCCTCCCCGACCACCCACCCACCCAACACAAACGCACACAGAGGAACATAGGATGGTAATGAAACAAAAGCTTTATCTTCATTAAAGTACTGTATTTGACACTACATAAACACAATGTATATGAATAGGGGTTATTGTTAATAATGAATGCTGCTGTTGTTGGAATTGGAAAACAGGTTTGTCTGTGTCTTTATTGTTATTATTCCCTTTTGTACAGCTGAATCCCTGTGGATGTCCTTATACAGCCTGAGGGCCATTCATGTTATTATGCAATTCTCTGTATTCAACTGTGGGGAAAAAAAGTGATTTTATTTTCTGGTTCAGAACAAAAGGAGTAAATGAGAGTGATTTTGTCACAGCTGTGGCTCATGGTGTGGGGAGGGTTATGAAGGAGACTGGACACGATCCTACATTCCTATCTGAAGTTCCTCTGTTGTCTCTGATCCACTTCATAACACACAAGTGTTTTTATTTGTCCTTTCATGAATCTGGTATGAAGGGCCAGTTAAGGGACATTAGAGAATGCAGATTATCCATGCCCCAGGTGGTGATGTTCTCTGCTCATTTATATTTTACTCTCTCCATGCTTAGAACCAACATTTGTATTAGTCATGCATTGGTTTAATACATTTGGTTAAGAGATTTGTTGGGCAGGTAAAATTGTTCAAAATATGTTTTAATGTTGGCACACAACTTCATCATCTTCTAAAGAAATCATAGTAGACACATGCAGTCCATATACATTTAAAGTTCAATAACCTTAAGTTAGGGTTATAAATTATTGTAAAGATTTTTTTCAAACCTTTCATTGTGTTTTGAGTTGGTACGTCTTATTTTCAGTTATTACAGGCTTTGGAGCAAGGTTTTGGTTGGTGTACCTTATTTTAACGTCTTAATATATAATGCTGATGTTTTTTTTTTCCTATCTGCTTGAGTTCCATGTCTTATTCATTCAGAGTATGGTTATTGTTTTTGCCATAGTTAAATATCTCAGATTAATCAAAGGATGAATGTGTCTTGACTGCAGTAATTTGATTAGAGACTATCAGAGAAAACAAACAGTTCTAATGACTAATGACTAATGAATTACACCAGACTCACAGTGGGGCCCAACACCCTTATTTCCTAGACCCCAAATTCATAACCTATGTGTGCAGGTTTGCAATTTTTTGGTCATGTAACTTTCTTCTTATGAAATCCAGTTAAACCAAATGTAAATTATTATTTTAGGTTATGAACCTTATTTCTAATGAACTGTGCAATTAAGAAGTTAAGATTCACTGCCTCATGAGGCGACGTGGTGCCAGACCAGGTTCTGTGATATCAACCTAGAAAAAATCTATTTTCGGGTAGAAAATGCAAGCTTTGTGGCTTTTGTAAACATGTTATGATGTTAAATTATTTTTAACTATTACACTTTTGCCAAGATGCCAATGCCACATTTGGAACTGCATTAATAATTTAAAAAAATGTATCAAAGTATAAAATAATTTCATGTTGACTATCTTTATGTACGTTTTTAGATTGTTTTCATTATGTTTCTAAATCCTTATTCCATGTCAGTGCAATATCAGTACAGTTTTTACAGGTCAATTACAAACAATAGCGTGTCTCAGGCTCAATAATCATATAGAAATGACTGAAGTCTTAATGAATATTATATATATAGTTTGTAGTAGTGTGGCACTGGTGTGTGTAGCAACAGAAGGTCAGATTTGTTTTCATGATGTTACATCTGAATGAGGAAAATCAGATGCCTTTCATGTCTGGTCTATTAAGGAAAAGTACAACAGTGTGATCTTTACATTAGATTGCCTGTACAGCATAGTTGGGAAATACCACATAGAAGTGGTAATATAATTATTTCAGTTTAACATTGTAATATAAAGATACATATAAATTTCATTGCATATTATATCAGTATAATATCACTTGTATATGCACACAGTTTCAAAGTCAAAACACATTTGTTATTTTTAATATAAATTTAAATATTAAGATGGTATTCTGAAACGGTTGACTTACTAGGTAGTTGAGTAGCAAAGGTGTTGTCCAATAACGAATAATCACTGAAAAGAGACCAATAATGGTACAAATAACAAGTAAATATGGAGTCCTTGATGATACAAACGTTTTGTGCAAAGGTTGCTTTTACTATAATAGCAAACATACAAACATTGGTGATTTGAAATGGAAAAAAAGTATAACAAAACCAGCTTACTGTTTCTAACTCAGTTTAAATCATTGGACACTTTGACATAGCTGTTTTTTTGGTATCACATGAAAACAATGTTGAGGTTTACCATCAATACAGTTGAAATATATAAAATATGTTTTTCTACAGTCTATCCTTTCATATCATAGATGAATTTCAAATGGATTTGATTGTGATTTAGTTCAATTCTGTTTCCTTTGACCAACATACCTCATACCTGGTCTTTGTTACTTTGCAGTGTAGAAAACATGGTAAGAAACCTCTGTTACCCAGTTCAGGAGGTGTGATGCTTCTTGGAGAGCTGCCTAATCTAATCAATCTAAGAACACTGGGGTAATGTGATTCCTTACAAGGACTGTAAACAGCCACACAGCCCAGCTTCACTAAATGCGGAAATGGAAATTACACTCAGATTCTATCCGCGGGAATTTCCTGTTAGACCTTGAAGGAAGTGATTTCCAAACCTTTGTATAAAAAAAAGTGAATTAAAACCCATCAGAATGTATCAAGTATAGGAAAAGGGATTCATGTATTTTCACTTTGGAATATGGCTGCCCACTTGAATAGGGTAACATTAATATTAATATAGAGAACAGGACTGACAGTTAAAAGTATTTACGTCATTTAAAATGGTTGAAATAGAATCAATTATATGTGATTGATTATTATTACTGATGTTAAATGACAAAAATCATTCCGTAATGTTCGTCCTTCTACCCAAATGACTGAAAACATTTAAACGTAACAATTTTACATATTATCACTTTAACCTTATGTACCTCAAAGTGCAGATCTCAAGTTGTGCAATTTCCAGCTAGTGATCATAATAAATGTGATCATGATACACAAATCATCACTGAATTTACAGTATCCGCAAAAACAACACACATTTCCTTCTTTCCTCACACCAATGTGCAATATGTGACACAACGGCCGAATATCTAGACACATCTACTTGTTCCATGTTCCAGTGACCGATAATACATGCACATTACATGCATACATGCATATTACGAGAAGCTGTCATCTTTATCTGAATCAGGGGATGCTGGTCTAGATATTTCAAAAAAAGAACCGGAACTCTTTCTTGATTTGAGCAGTTGAAGCATTTCGGCCAACTGGGTTTCAAGTATAGCCATTCGGCTATTTATAGATCGAATATCTCCCCTAAGTTCCTGCTTCAGCTCCAGGAAAGAGGCATGCATGGTTTGTTCAGGTATCGAAGAAAAGACTTGCTTTGCTTCCGACTGTACAGGGCTTCTGTCCTGTGGTGTTCGAGCATCGCCCACATTGTCCAGACGCAGGTCACTCTTAGTGATGCCACTGTCACAAGAGTCTGTTTTCTTGAGGGACATTTCATCGTGGGACTTAGTCCTATCTGGTAGTGTCTCCATGGACTCTGCTTTGGAAACGCTGTTCCACGAATCCGCTTTCACTACAGATTCCTTGAAACGCCCCCAGCCTTTAGCCTTTGGTGGCTCTGCAGACTTGCAACCAACAAGATTGCCATTGTGGATGGCCGGAGCATGGAGGATGACTCTGCCAGAGGTCCTGGAGGAAGTGGATGCAGATGTGGAAGAGTGTTTTGGTGTGGCAGGGCTTTCTGTCACCATGATTATGCTAGTTGAGGCCAAAACTTCTGGTACCCTTGTTTGTTCCAGAATGATGGTACCTTTCTCCACATCGGATTCCCCTTGGCTGGCCCTCTCGGCAGCCAGGCGAGCCTCTTTCTGTTGCCGGAATCTCTGGAACAGGCGACGCACTGGGTGGTCCGGGGGTAAGTTCAAAGGGGCCTCGTTCTTCCTCTTGAGCATCTCCTCTTCCTCGCGTTTTACATCGCTGATCTTTCGGAAAACAATCTGTGACAAGAGAACAAGCAGTCAGTCCTGCGGATGCTGTGAATGCATTCAAATCTCTGAATTAGCAGAGTGATCATGAGGGTTTATTATGTAATGATAGTCATAGTACTTTCCAGGTGTGCTTTTCGCTTGCTGACCTCATGTTGAATACAAAGGTCATCAACAAGACGCAATGTCCCCTAGCCTTTAAAATGTCATTAGCTCAGAATAAACAAACTGTCAAACGCAGCAAACATATCTCTATATATCTAAAAATCTCAGGATGTGGCCACTGTTTAGGTGGAGATACGGACCATTAAAAAGATCACTGCAAACAGACATGAAACGTATTTTCTCAAACCCTGAACAGAGAGGCTGCTCTAGTTTAGTTATGTCAGCTGTAATCCAATAATTCTATACAGAATGTCATCCTTTGAAATAGTTCGATATGGGATCCAACATGGCGACTGAATGTCCCCAGAAAGAGGTTGTACTGCGTAGAAGCAGCCGTACAACATCCATGACTGGGGGTCAGATGGCTCAACAGTTAAGGCGTTGGCCTCATGATCGGAAGGTTGTGAGATCGAGCCCCGGCTGTGGCTATATGACATTGTGTCCTTGGGCAAGGCACTTCACCCTACTTGTCTCAGGGAGAATGTCCTTGTACTTACTGTGAGTCGCTTTGGATAAAAGCGTCTGCTAAATGAATAAATGTAAATGTAAATGTAATGTTAGTACACAATAAGATTTCCGACACGGCACAGAGGCACAGTACACTGCAGCCCCCACAACTGTAATTATGTTAGAATCCCCCCTGTAGAGTCTATGTTACACCAACATGCACCAATTGTACCTGTCACATGTCAGAAACCTTTATGATAATCATACACATTTGATTCTAAGAATGAGAAATGTTTTTGTTTCACAATAATATTTACCCCCAGCCTCCTGTAGCTACTATGCTAGCCACAATACAACACAGTGTGGACACACAACCATACAACTGACACATTTGTTCAATAATAAATTAGAATGATGTCAGACCAAACATAGAAAAACCTTGTAGATAGGAACTAGTCTAAACTATGGCGCTAATGCAAATACTAAGATTAAGTCAATCCTAATTGGCTAATTTACTGTTGCAGTTCATGATTGCCTTAACAATGAGAATTGTAAAAATGTATATCCCCAGATACAATTAATATCTATCAAACCAGTATTTTTATATAGACTGCATCCGAAATAGATAAAATGTTTCTAACATGATTGATCAAAGTGATCAATGATTAATCTACTGAAATGCATATACTCACATCAGAGAATAAATAATCCTTTGTCAACTGTCTACTGATTATAATGATGAATAAAGTTTCTCTCATAACTGCCCCTACTTAAAAATACCATTGTGACTTTTTGTTATTCTAGTCTGTGTGATATCTTTGTATAATTTTCTCATGTTTGTCTCATCAGTAACAGCAAGGTTATACCACCCATTGTCTTGATATGGAGACGCTTAAAATATGAGCTCTATTCTTTGGGGCGGGATTTTGTACGTCATACAATTACGTTCAAAGGCATGTCTGTCAAATTTTCCAAAACATTGGCTAGATTGTTGATTTACCTAACATATCTCCAGTAATTTACACCCTGTTCTGTACTTTCAAGGACCTTTGTACTTTTAAAGGTTTATAGAATATTTTAATTGCCAGCTGCATACATGTCCTGATATGTGATAAATTACATCTGAGCATGCATGAAGGACAGTCTTGGGAGCTACCAGTCAGCTATTACCAAGTTTTGGAGCGGGCTAGTGCTGCACACAATCTGTATTAGCTGTTAAATATAGATGGTGTTGACATAGAAGGTCAATAAGTTGTATATAGCTGCTTAAGTGCACCCACGGTTCAGTATACGGTGCTGTGGTATAGACCACAGCGCTCGTATATATGTTTATATATAATGGAAGTCGTCTTCTTTTTGTTGGTGTCATGTTTATGTTACATCATACAGACACTTTTTCAAATGGATCATCCTGGCTTCTACAGTTTAATCAATATCTGTATTTCAAGTCTTGGGATTTTCATTTAGCTACCTGACCTGGTGAAATTGAATTGTGACAGTGGTGCTACAAAACAAATGGGGGTGGCAGGGGTGTGAAGCAGTTTTTTAATGACATAAACTGTTGATAATAGTCACTCCAAAATGGAAAAAGGATGAGAGATCTTCTGAATTTTGCTGTTATTTATTCAAAACAGAACCATGTAAAAAGAAAAGAAAATTATTCCACATTTTGACAACCAAGTCCACCACCATTTTGTGCTGGGAAGGATTAGAACAGGAATATGGTTGGTTGATTAGAACATATCAAACTCAAAGGTCTAAAATCTAACTAATACGGAGTTATAGAAACATCTGCTGCATCCACTCAAAGTTTTTAACGTAACCTATAAACAGCAGGGAAAAACATCTATAAGCCCGAACGCTGCGTCTGCTCAAGCAAGTCAGGGTCATTTCTTACACTGAAGACCATTATTGCACAGTGAGGCAGAACGGGACACATGCAGTGGGCTTGGTTTCAAATCGATTTGTGGGAGAGAGGCGGGCGGCGGGCGGGGGGGACGGGGGGGGGGGGGACGGGGATGGAAAGCGAGACAAATGGCCGACAGAATACTCAAGCATGAGATCGCATGCGAAGAAAGTCAGGGTTTTTTAGAAAATTAAAAAATGGTATAGCATGAGATGGAACATGTGACTATTGTTCTGTTTTCCAGCTTCAAGATGGACCAACCCATTTGGATAACTCTTAGGAAATAGTAATGGGTTATTAATCAGTACTTTATGGTACTGTATATAGTATTACTATTCAAGGGCATAGGTTTGGTTTTAACATTGGGAGGGACACATACTTACTGGTGTGCTATCCCTATAACATGATCCTTGTTCTGCTGCAAATTTGTGAGAGAAATTCTCATGACATCCTTTCTCTGACATCATGCTTGGTGGAGATATGCCAGTGGTGTCACGGTATTGGTCAGGATATGACCTACTGTCCCCTCTCAAATCTGTGTATTGTATGTGAATGATGGTATACATACATTCAACGGGCTGTTGTTTGCCAAGGTATGTCCAAAAAATATGTTTCATTAAAGAAAACTCATCTGGTGGGAAGCGTTGTAAATATTTAGAACTCATTATTTAACAGGTTAATGATCATTGATTAGTAAGAACATGAATTAGAAGTACATGAAGTAGGTAGATAAAAACGACAGTAATCCTGAAATTGAGGGAAAAGGAGGGAAGGGAAATAGGTTAACTGGTGAACACAAGGTGGGTTTTGATGGCATATTTGAAAGATGGCTGCCAATCAGAAGTGTTTGGGTGACCCAAAGGAAGGGTGTGAAAGCCCTGTTCTAACGCTTAGTCCTGCTTTGGGTCTGTGTGGCTATATTCTGCAGATCTGATGCATCAGACAAGAGAGAGAGAGGGATTGTTCATGAATTAGTTGGTGGTGTGTAGTATTTAGAGGTGAATCATATTTATTTAATTGGGAGTCAGTGGAGGTTGTAGAGGACAGGGGTGATGTGATTTCAGCAGCAGGTGACTGTGAGCATACAGGCGATGGAATTCTAGACATTATGAGGTTTGTTGAGGATTTTGTTTGGTTAATTGTCGGGATGCTGTTGCAGTGATCAAGTGGTGAATTTATTAGGGCATGTATGTCTCATGAGAAATGTTGACATTTTGTTTGAAGTTTAAATAGCCTGCTGATTGGTTGCAGCAGAAAACAGGCCACAAATTGTTCACAGTACTAATGCTTGCACTCAACATTGCAGGGCCTGTAAAAACGTTATGAACGTCCCACAGGGATTTGTCCTGGTCAGGGCCAATCCACCCTGGAGTGGAGTGGGTGGAGTGAAGGAATGTTACAGCTGAGTGTCAAGAAGAGGACAAAGTGGAGAGGACCAAACTCTAAACCCTGTGGGATACCATGGGTGATTGTGGGAGAGAATGTGCAAGATATGTTGATGTTTGTCAGAGAGGTAGGAGTTGAGGGGACTGTCCGTTATGTCAAAACTGTCCATTATGTCCATAAGATCAAGGAGAATGATGATGGTGAAATTAATATCACTTAAGTAAATAAGTATATCACTTAAGATTTTTAGAATGGAAAGTTGTATTAATTTGGTGAGTACCGTATTGTTCGGACTAAAGGGCGCACTTTAGTTTTTCTCAAAAAACGACACTGCGTTTTATAATCCGAAGCGCCTTATATATGGATTAATTATTTTGTTTACTGACCTCTAAGCGATTTTTGTGTGGTACAAGGCACTAAATAAATACAAAATTGTACGACTTTGGTTAACTACAAAGCCGCTCCGCTTGCAGCATTACGGCTTCCGTAACCAGGAGTGTCGCGGAGTAATACATACTGTGCTTCACCATAATATTATTCGACTGATTTATCTGACTGTTTTTTTTTCGCTTAATGCGCCTTATAGTCCGGTGCGCTTTATATATGAAAAAAGATCGAAAATAGACCATTAATTGACAGTGCGTTTTATAATCCAGTGCGCCCTATAGTGCAAAAAATACGGTATATATTTAGTGAAATTTGTTGACTGTAGAGGTACAAATTATATACCTCAATATTTGCAAAATTTCTGAGTATTGTCAACCTAGACCCTGCCCAGCAACTGTGCAGCACTATTTTTGTGTGAAAGCTGTGCTGTTGTATCCTCACAAACAGTTCACCATCAAAGGGCATGGTTCAATATTGATATTCTTTATGAATATATATCGTTTTCCTCTCCTCAGTCAGTGAGAGTAATAAACCTGTCCTTTTCACCCTTATTTAATTTCAAGGTGAATGAACAAGCAGTCATGGCCTATTGATATGGATGAAGCAAGGCCGTAGAACCTGTAAACCAGGTTAACCCCAATAGGCAGGAAACCTTCATTGGAGAAGCTGTGCGGACATTCTCATCAGGAACAATGACATCCAACTCTAATAACAACCAATTACAATTACTAGATTAAAAGGGCACCATAGCCTTTTTGTGAAACCTGTGCCATATCTCACAGCAGGTTTCAGCATTAACCAAATCAACCCAGTGTTTACCCAAGCTAACAAGTAGGGGGGGGGGGGGGGGGGGGGATCAGTGCTGGTGTGAAAGAGGCTTAAGGCCAGGAGGCTTTTCTGTGCAAGACAAAGCAATAAACTTAATGAAACCTTAGTGAGGACCAACGGTTTATGTTCCATGGAGTTTCAAAACAAAATGATTTGTTATCAAAAATATGCACACGCTTTAACCAGGCTGAGTCCTCTAAATGAAAAAACTAAAGATTTTCAGCTGCAGCTTTCTTCATATCTACTGAATAATGACAACAAAAATGTCAAGGACATGAACATGACATGCATTTTTGTCAGACAAAATAGAGAACAGTGTAGTCCTTCATAAAAACTGCCTTTAAAAATATGTTATTGCTTTCTATTTTACTGAAATATTGAGAAACATTACAACCTGAACATACTATACATCCCAGAAACCTCCTTACCCAAAATCTTGCTCTGGGTACAACCACACAATATGGAAAACCATATTTAATCTTCCTACCCATAAGGTTGGAGAAAAGTAAAAAGAAACGTTGATGTAAATTGAAACACAACCAGTAAGGAAGATGCTTACCCTCTTCCTGAGGTTATAGGTCAGCAGCAGGTTACGAGAGAAGTGGTTTGAGAAGGCCGTGTAGAACTCCAGAACTTTCTGCAGGGCGTCACGTTTGATGACGTGCAGGTCACAGTAGGTCAGTGCCCTCACGTTAGCACATGCTTGGGCGAGGGTCACCTCTTTCCAAAAGATATCCCCAAACACGTCCCCTTTTCCTGTGCATGTTAAATCATGAGCCAAAGGAAACGATAAGAAGAAAAAAAGTTCATATGGTTCCGAGAACAATTTGCGGTCCCTCTATTTTGATATAAATCTTCTATTCCCTTTGACACTCATTCTTACAGTCTATCTCAGTTAGTTTGAAGATAAGTGTTCAGGGTCAGATATTTCATTATAGATAACACAATGTGGCTTATATTTAGGGATCCGAGATATACAGTAACAGCATGAAAACTTCTGTATTGCTCTAAATTATATTTATATCCTAGAGAATATGTATAAATAATTAACTTTTCTATGTTTTGTAGTAGAACACTCCTACTAAAGCTTCAAGGTTCTTTGAAACTGAACATGAAATACTTCAAGCGTACTTTCTCCCGCAATGGACAGAGCCATTTCCAATGCACATGAAGGCTTAGCTCAAGGTTTTGAGTTACAGTACAGAACTATACTATGTACATACTACAAACATACTAGTTTGCAAAATGAAGTAAAAAAACAAACAAATGGACCTTTGGGAAACTGAGATATTTTGATACTGAATGTGAACAATGTGTGGGAGCCCTTCAGTAATAGCTGGTCAATTTTACAAAAGACAAATTGCTTTAATAACAACTAACCCCCATGGGGAGTGAATATCAACCTGACTGAGGATTTTCCACTATGTGGTTTATCCACCCTGTCAATACTCTTGCTGTAGTGAAATCCAAATATTTACCATGGAGGAAAAGAAACAGCATCTACAGGTCGAGACCCTGAATAAAAGCTCTCTTCCGTTGACAATTTTGAAGGACCAAATTATCAACCATCTCATAAGCAAACAACATTTTGCTTTTGGGCATTGTAAACCCATTATCCCATTTCCTATGAACATTTTGTCACGGTGACCTAAAACAGTGCTTATCTTTATACGGAAGACCAATCATATGCCTTCAAAGATTCCGCACACAGGCTTTTTGCGTAAATGTAGGAAAGTGATCTTTGTAAAAAGTTTTCAGTGGTATAGTACTACAGTACAGTGCCTAAGAAAATTGTATTGCAATCCATTTATAAACACAATGAGCTGCTTAAAAGTTGGCTGAATGTTATCTTTGTTATAAATAAAAGTAAATAAGACCAAGTGTTCTCCATCACAAAATTCTGGAAGAATTTAAAGCCTTCATAAATTATTGAGGTTCTTCTAATTAAGGGGCGTACTGTATACATATGTATGAGACTTACTCCAGTGCCTTTCTCTCCCACCATTTTGTTGTTTTTTGTTAGTTTTTTTCCTGAAATAGTTTAATTTCAAATGAATGCCCCCAGGGAAAATCTGGAGGATTCTGTACAGATCATGCGTGTATGTGAAAGACGCCTCAATAGTTTAATGCCTGTAAAGCCTAAAAATAGTTTGCTTAATGAGTGGGCTGGAGTATTCTTCTAGAAAATATATTTCTTCTAATGCATGTTGCTAGACACAGGCTCCTTAGAAAATTCATGCAGTTTCTATGTCTGTCAAGTTAACACATTGTTGACGTATAAACCTACTTAAAGGGCTAACACTCAGGTAGACCAAATCAGTGAAGTGACCCCAGGAATGATCTTGAAAACTCTTCTATGATGTCCATATTGTGTACACTTTCCATTAACTATGATGGAATGGTAACACTCAAGAGTACTTGAAAGTGGTTTAAATACAGTAGGCATGTATCCTATAAAGGATGTCATAGATCATTTCTAACATATGTAGCTTTTATGTATTATTCACGTTAATGTTGCTTCTGACAGTGGAGCAGTTAGTGAATTTGTCACTTTTCAATTGCCTCTGCTTTGAAAAGCTTGAGCAGATGTGCAACATACTTCTTTCAAACAAAGTAGCACTGAAATAATTAGACCTGTGCATGCTTTCATGTCATACCAAAAAAGTATCTCACCTAAAATGGCTACCACTTCATCATCTTGGATAACCTCCAAAGACCCGGAAACCACGAAGCAAAGGCTGTCTACACTTTCCCCAGCATGGTAAATCAGGTCTCCTGGTGCGCTGTGGATCGTCTGGAACTCCATGGCAAGAGCTCTGAGGCACCCATCGCTGGCCAGCCGGAAGGCCGGATGCTCTTTAAATACCTTTCTGTTGAGGTGGACGCAAATATCTGCTCGCATGTCCTTGGGGCATATTTGAAGCACCTGGAGAATCATATATTACATTACGGATATTACATTACATAGTAAACCCCTGTTAAATTAGATGCAATTTTTTACTTTTTGTTTGAAAAGTCTGTCTGTCTGTTTCCATTTATGTTCTAGAAGTCTTTGACCCATCAGCATCCCTCAGACCTTGGTATCTTATTAGCTGACTTATATACATGGTTGGCTTGAATAAGATGTGATTACTTGGTGATGGGGCTAGTAAATACAGACTGTTCTTTGACTCTAACCCCCAATGTACTGTAGAACTACGGACTTCTGATAGTTGATCTGCTGCTGCACTTCATGCACATTGCTGTAGCTAAAAGTGTCTGCTACATAAAACGACTGGCATTCATCGAGGGTCTGAGGTCGCATTGAATCATCATGGCTCCGCTACTAAGTTTGTCTGTAAGTATGGATCCAAAAAAGCACATTTCTCGCAAAACCGGTGGTTAACACGCAACGTACCTTATCGGTATCTATGCCTCTGGACATGGACCAGGTAGAGACAATGTAGTCCATGACTCGTTCGCTGAGGCCCTTAGGAACCTGGTAGAGTTTGAGGAAGTCACGGACACTGTTGAGCATCTCATGATAGCGGTTGGTGTTGGCGTACATCTGCTGGAAGATGGTGGTGACGTTACCAAAAATGGTGGCATATAAGAGTGCTGGAAAATGAGAGAGAGAGAGAAATAGAGCAATAAGTAGCTATGTAGAACTCAGAAAGTGGCCTGAATGCTAAGGATTTTCTTAGGATTAAGGCATCTGCTAAATATAATAATATATAATACAAAGTGTACTCTCCCAAGTAAGATCAGTGTGCATCATATTTCATAGTGCTTTCATCGTACAACAATTGAATATTTGTAGTCAGTCACAACCCTGAGAACCACATTTTACATGTGTCACTATCTAGGGACGGCCTTATTGTTAAAAATCGACTCAGTCAGACCCTGAGGCGTGGTCTTTCCTGTGGTCAGAATGGACTTACAGATGGTCTGTGAAAGGTATTGTCCGGTGCCCTTAAACCTCATTGACTGCTGCTCAGCCATCAGCCATCCCTCACCTCCCTCAAAATCACAGCCAGGCCAATCAATACCACAGCCTCTCGCAATCCATCTCAGAGTCAGCACTTCCCCTGAGAAAGTGTCACCCTTTCCCCCTCTAAGTGTACCAACAGGGGTCACAGAAATCAATAGCAGCCTTGTCAACCATTAGTTCCGATACTTTTTACAATCTTCTTTGATAAACCACTGCCCTTTTCCTGACAGAAATATAGTACTTGACTGGTTTTTAGGAGAACTAACCCATAATCCCTGTTGATTGTAACCATCATAATCACAACTAGCGACCAAGCAACCTTCCTAAAGGTTATTCAGGGAAGATGATGTGACAGTGTTGATATAATGGATCTTCTATTGAGGCAGCAAACACAACAGCTATACTGGCAGGGGAGGACAGATTGTCACTAGCACAATGAGAGGGTGTGTTCATAACTAACAGCTGTGTCATTTTTCCAGCTCACTAGTGATGACAGTAATGTACCGGAGAGCACTGTCTCCTCCAAATTAGCGGATCTATTCAAGGTGCATTCCATGTGACCAGCTCGAGGATTGTTAAGTATGCAAAATTGTCTGCTTGATGTTGTGATGACCATTTCCCCGAAGTCTATTGTCAAACCCAATTTGTCACGATGTTTTTCAAATGCCAAATAAACTTGCTTCAGTTGCTTGGGACTCCAAATGTTCTTCTTTAAATTCACCTTCCTTATTCATTAATACAACTTTTTGATAGAATGACAGTCTTCTCTGTAACACATAACCCAATTAAAGATCCAATAAATTGGTCTCACTATCTGATTGGTCAGAGTCAGAGTGAGGAAGTCTCAGGTCAATTTCATGTGACATTCTGCTGTAACTGATGCTATCCTGAATGCTGTCCTATCTTATTGGAAACCTTCTTTAAAAGAAAATGCATTGAGGCAGTGAAACTATGCTTTCCACAGGGCATTTGTTATTTTTCACAATTTGAGCATAATTTACCTGGCACCTAATATGATACGTTTATAATTTATACATAGAATACACTTGTGATACCAAAAAAAAACATTCACACATTTCTGTTAATACATTAGTAATAATTATTATTTTCCTTGGAAACCCAAGGAGAGAAAAAACAATGCTGAAAGATTGAAATGCATATTATAACCTGTGTTAGCTGACAAAACCGCTTAGATCATGTCTAGACTCTTCTCAGACTGGCTGGCACAGTAATCTCAACAGTCTCCATTTTTTTGTAAGGGAATGAAACTCACTCTATGGCATCTCAACAAGGCCTTAGGGGAAGCTATCAATATTGTCTCTTGCAATCAAGTCCAACGTCTCTTTTAGGTGACACTTTCATTCTGCAAGCTGCTCTTGCTGCAGGTAAACTAGCTCTCAGCCTGTGTGTGGGTCAGTTCAGTCTGTCATTTTGTTTGTGTGTCCGGGAACACTATGTTCCAGCAGTTCACGATGCCGACAAAGTGTTGCTGGTTTTATTTCATGACATGAGGTTCCTAGTTTTGTACCTTGTGTTCCACAGAACCCTTTTACTCTGAAGCACGATCGAGCTGCACTAGCTAAACTAAGAGTTTAGTAGTAGAATTGGTGTAATATAGATGTTTACATGTCGGCAATCAGGGAGACAAGGGAGTCAAGTGGCTCAGTGGGTTAAGGCCTTGGGCTCATGATCGGAATGTTGTGAGTTTGATTCCCGGCTCTGGCTACATTATATTATGTCCTTGGGCAAGGCACTTCACCCTACTAGCCTCAGGGAGAATGTCCCTGTACTTGTAAGTCGCTTTGGATAAAAGCATCTGCTAAATGACTAAAATGTAAAAAGATAAAACAATTCTCCAACTATTCTGAAGTGGCATCCGTCCACAAGATTGAGCTCAAATAACCTCAGCATGTGATTTTCCAAAATAATTCATACATGCCATTTGCGTACGCCTCTACTTAAATGTCAAAAGTTCATATGGACAAGACCACCGTGTCATGACGTTCTTTGAAGAGAAACTAATGGTTCACACCTGTTCCTCATGCTTCTTCTATTCATCCCAACATTTTCAAACCTGCAACGATCCGCTGATTAGCTGCATCTGCTTTTCCTTCACCTCCTTGTGTCCATCTGCTGCTGATCGAAGACCTTACTTGAAACCTATCGAGCCTCACAATCAGCCCTTCTGTGTTATTGCAAACCAAAGACTTGGGAAATAGATGACAACAAACGTCTGCTTTAGGGACAACATTAAGCTCTTCAGTGGTCTGTATGGGACTAATATCACATAATGAGAACCAATTTTCAGCACTCAAGTTCCATCTAGTTCCTAGTTTGATGTGAGTTGTGTTTTCCTCCTTGTGGGGTTACCAGGGATGAGACTGCTCCAGCTAAGTGTTCAATCAGTCACTAAAGCACTGTTGCTGTTACATGCGGTTGGCTACTAACCTCAGAGAGAACTTTCTAGGCCATTCTGACAAGACTTTCCTACATCTGCTGTAGCCATCAAAAATCCTGACAGTTGAAGTTGTCATGCCTTTTAATAACATTTCTACAAAACATTTTGGATAGAACATTGCAGCTGACGTAAATGCATTGTTTTGATATAGGTAGGCCAGTGGGGGGGGGGGGGGGGGGGGTTCTCTTATTTTACTAATCTGTACATCATTTATCTAAATTACCTGTATAAAACTGCTTCTCTTGCATTCTGATTGGATGGTAAACTGTATTTAGTTTCCTTGTATTTATACATGTGAAATGACAATAAAGTGGAATCTACACTAAGCATATGCAAACACCCTACTTTAGGATTCGACAGATTGAAAAAGATCAGTAAACACATGTTAAAAGCTAGCTGTGATACAGCACCTTAATCTCTATTCCATCTGTTAGCATCAACTACTATCAAACAACAATACAACATGTATAACATGTTAATCACCATCCAACCACCCGTGGAACTGACAATGTCTCTCTCAATCAACCTGCCACTGAATAAAACTATAGCGAAGATGACCAATGAAGATGGAGGAGGGGATACCTCAATGATTTGCTTCTCCCAAGGTTTCTTCCATTTTTTCTCCTCTAGTGAGTTTTCCTGGGAGTTTTTCCTTGTCTTCCTTTAGTTTAGCTTGGTTGAGGGCCAGTTCTATGGCCATATGTGAAGCCCTCTGTACATTGCTTGTAAAAAGGGCTATACAAATAAGTTTTGATTTGATTTGAACGTCGTCTCTCAGCTGATGCAAAGAGACAAGATTTATTAATACATACACACTAGTTAACAAGCTTCAGGGGAAGTTTTTTTGCCCCGCCCATCTGGCTGTCATGGTCACAGTAAGACGTATAAAGATATGACATGGCTGAGTTCCCAGAGACAAGTGTACAACGACAGCCAGGAAAAGCCTGTCCACAGTGCCAGAGAAGGCAGTGTGATCTCTGGCTCTCTCCCAGTACCACTACCAGAGCACACTGACCTCCACGTACGTTTGCCTGTGTTGTTTTGTCGAGGTGACTCTGATTCAGTGTAGAATTGGCCCAATTGCACACATGATTACTACTGCGCAAGTGATACCCTGACACACACACACAAATACACACACAAATACACACACACACTGAAATAAGTAAACTGCTAGTGCATGAAACCTTTCCGACATACACCTCAGTGGAAAAGAGGTAGAAATTACCAAGCAAAACAAGAGGACTGAATCTGGAGCGGACACACGTCATGTCCACGCACTCACTGAAGGCAGGTGGGTATCTCCTCTGATGGCATATTGCATGACTAAGCTTTTGTCCAGGTTTCAGCCTGACATTGGCAGATTGTCTCATAGCAGTGGCAGCAGCCTGACCCCACCATCTCTCCCTCCTTCCCTCCCTCCCTGCCGTCACTCTCCCTTCCTCTGCCAACCCGCATCACCATCACCCCCTGGGCAGTGGCACTCTCTCTCCCCCTGGAGTGGCACTGCCCTGAACAAGCTTCAACATGCAAGGCCAGCAAACAACACAGCCAGCATCTGCCATGTAATATGAGTTCAAGAAGAGGTGCACCCGATGCAGTGTGACTGACCATAACTATATAGGTTTTGAATCACAGAAACCATTCGCTTCATGTTTCAGAGGTTGCTCTTAGTTGTCCAGTGTTTTCATTGGTCTAGTGGTGTTACGCCCCATGACATATACATCTGGTGTTGACTAGCAAAGCACGCAGGAATGTTAACCTTACAGAAAATATTCCCCAGCCCTACGTCATGCCATCGTGACACACGAGATGCTAAAACAGTGTCGGTAGCTAAATTAGTGCGGTCATGCTTGCGCTCACAAACTAAAAATGTCAGCCTCGTATTACAAACAGGTATTCTACATACCAGGGCTAACTCTTGCTCTTGACTATCTGACCCCAACATGACCTCTCTGTATGAAGAAATCCGAACCTTTCTGATGCTCAGGCTTGGGTTCAATTGATAATGTAATTTAGATAACAAATCCAAAATGGGATTTAGTAAGAACAATTCCAGTAGAGAGAGTCGTCCTTCTAAATAAAAAAATTTAAGTAGCCAACTTCAAAATAGATGAGTGCTCATACATAACAAGTTCCCAGCTGGCAGCAAAAACACAATTACACTAAACCATAATGATTGGCATATTCATAATTATAATAATACGTCCAATATAAGTCCTATATCAAGTCTGAACGTGATTCATTTAACTTGCTCTGATTTGATTGTATAATTACTTTTCACACTTTAAACTATCAACATTCTAGTCCTGGTTTTAGTCAGGCCAAGGGCAAGCACAGCTGTAAAGTCAGTCATTAGTAGTAGCAAGTTGGCAACTGTTTGCAGTATATTTCTGCAGTACACACAAAAAAACTGTATAAACAGTATAATAAAAACAGTATAAACATATAAGATTGGATTCTGTTCATTAAGGGACTTCATGAAAAGGGACTCATCAATCATGCAGTGAAAAACCAATCAACTCACATCCGATCATCATCATCGCCACCGCAAAGATCTTCTCTCCATCAGTGGTGGGGGCGATGTTGCCAAAGCCGATACTTGTCAAACTGGTCATGGTGAAGTAGAGGGACGTTATGTACACCGAATCCTTGTTAGGTCCGCCCTCCCACCTCCCCGAGCCGGTGGCGTTGAAGCGATACGGCGTCCCCACGGACTCCCCCAATTGGTAAAGCCAACTGTCCACCCGTACGCTGTTGGTGTCCACGTCGATGACCTCGTAGTCTCCGATGCTGTACCAGATGCAGGCCAGCCAGTGGGCAGCCAGGCCGAAGACGCACACCAGCAGCACCAGGACGGCGGCCCCGTACTCAATGTAATGGTCCAGCTTGCGAGCCACACGGCCCAGCCGCAGCAGGCGGACCACTTTGAGGGAGCTGAAGAGACTGCTGATGCCCTGGGAGAGATTGAGAAAGAGGCTTCAGCATCGGTCAGGGATAACAGACTGAGAGGAGAGGCTGTTTAGTATGTTCACACAAACACAAAGCCATTAGCCAACAGCCTAACCAACCTATTCAAATACTATTACGTGTCTCTGTGTATAGACAATTAATACTATTTACAAGTTCACTTTTATAACCAATATGCCCAGGTTAGTAGTGCAGACTTGAGTAGAGTGAGATAACATGACATGCTGGCTGTCTACACAATCAGTTGTTTTGTCTTTACTTA
Organism: Protosalanx chinensis; assembly: GCA_030340685.1. Lineage (NCBI taxonomy): Eukaryota > Metazoa > Chordata > Actinopteri > Osmeriformes > Salangidae > Protosalanx > Protosalanx chinensis. Next base: position 6,509,104 of record CM059342.1, on the reverse strand, counting down.
TAGAAATGCTATACATAAAATACAAGACTATTTTGCAGTCTTGCATCGCACAAAGAAACAAATTCCAAAGATGAATGTAAACATACCTATACAGAGCCACTGAAATGAACCAGCAGTTGCAACTGCACTATGTATAATTTCAGGAATCTGTGTATGTGTGCCAGCAATGTTATCAGGGGCACTGTGCACTATCTATAGTTAAAGTAATCTGTATTTGTGTGTTTCACTGACATCTCAATCCCTGACTGCATCATGGGCACTGCGCTAGTGGTTTAAATTTGGAGGGGAAAAAAACACGAGGTTCAAAACTCCTTGTTAGACTTCTATTGTCTGAAATGCTTCTTCAAAGACACTCACCCACAACCACAATACTAAAGGGTTCTCTTCATTGCTAAATCAACCACTAGACAAAAAAAAGATCTATAAAACATTTACCAGTGTGTTTGTAGTACACTCTGAGAGAAAGAACTACAGTATTCATGTCGCTTCCCCAGAAAGCTCATTAACATTCCCCACAGGTACACATGACAGATTGCTGGGTGAATTCTTGCTAACATCTGAATGAGATGATCCCTATTTTAAGTTCATACATCAACTACTGCATTTTTTCACATGGTATGCTTTTTGAGTGTTCACTTGTGACTCATCTGTAATGGATGCGTTGTTTTCTCACCAGTTACCAAAAACTTTAATTCCAGATGAGAATACATTTCCTATTTTTGCTCCGTGGAATTATTTAATCTTAGACAAACTGTGCTGAAACCAGAAGCTATTAAAAAAAATACAAAAAGAAGGAACAAAGAGAATATATATACGACAAGCTACAGTAAGCTTTCATACATTGAAACGTAAGATGCTGTCGCACTGTGTTGACAAGCTCGGCCAAAGGCACAGCACCCACAGGCTTTGTGGGAGCTCACTGCGGGAGTGCTATAATCTTTCTCTCCACACGGCCTTTTCTTCAGGCCTACGGACTTCATCAGACAAACAACAACAGCTCTGGAGAGTTGATACGACTGCAGAGCTTTTATCTTCTTTCAAATGGAGAAAGGAAATGACTAGTTTAAAGTACGGCTGACCTTCTAACGCTTCGGATTATTCCTTACAATTTGCATTGACCTTCATTTGCCTTCCTTACCAGTTTACCAGTGCAAAAGCTTTCCTTTGCTTATTGTGTTTGTGTGGTTTATTTCTGTAGTATCATTCATTGTATCTATTGATTTATAGTCCAGTGAAGTTCAAAATAATCTGGACAATCTTCAGAAAGCCGATTCCAGAATCCGTTACAGCTAGACAATGTCACTAAGAACCTTTCAAAAAGAACCTACTGTAGGCTATGTTTTACCTCAAATAATATATCTATGCTATTATTATTAATATTCACTTGGAATATATATATATATATATGTGTGTGTGATAGATACGTAGATACAATGAATGATACTACAGAAATAAACCACACAAACACAATGTACTGATCTGTGTATTTAACATGAAACAAACTATTTGAGGGGGTTTCCTTTAACATTCCACCCTCATGGTATTGTACAACCTGGCAACCCCACTCTGTCATCCCACATTTCACAGTAATCATCTGTAAGGGGATTACCTTTTTCCTCTACTCTAGAGAATGTATTTGTACCAAGAAAGCTATCGTACAAGCTTGTATTTTTTGGTTTGAAGCACAATATGCAGATTCCAAATTCACAGTGTCTAGTTTCTGCATAATTTGGACAGAACCGCAAGCCCACAGCTTTCTATAATGCTTGGTGACCACATCGACATTCTGATGAGAGCACGGTGGCCATTGTCTTCAAAATTCATGAGACACAATGACAAACAAGCACACACCTAATGTGATGCATTTTAATGCATCACAAACACCCCACATTTACATAGCGAGACATACTGCAGACTGTGCCGCATGGCGACCTGGGCAGAGGAGCAGAGCACTCAGTCTCATTATTCAAGTAGCCTAAAAGCATGTCACACAGTCCCTTCCTCTGAGGAAGCCTGCATCCCAGGCACGAGGAACTGCCTTTCACATCCATCCCAGATGAAGTATCCCTTGAGCTAAACTGACACATGAGGGAAGCTGAAAATGAGAGATTATTGCACAAGCTCACTATCTTCTGCAGTGCGCCTGTGCTTCGGCAGAAAGATGTAAAGGAGACATATTTCTGATGACGCCATGAGGGGTTGGTATAACGGCTGGCTGATCTCGAACTAAAGAGATTTTCTGCAGCAGCTAATGTTCCTTCTGCCACATTTCACACGTGTTTGATACATAACAAATGCATTAACTGGTATGTCAAGTACTGATGTGCTATATACTGCATATATAATGTATATTTTAGACAGCAAAATAGCTCAAAATCTTTTGAATAATCTGTCCAAGAATTCATCCAGTGTACTGAATATTCAGTCACATCTGTGTTTGTTTAAGGATGAATAACACATTGCATCTTATAGTCTTAAATCCTACGTTATTGTAATGCACTGTGTAGACCAAAGACTTAAGCACTTAGTAAGTGTCAAGTCCCCTAGTGCTTTCACACCAAAAGCTTTCACACTACGGACTTAAGTATGACTGGAATGAAACCAAGATTTCTGCATGCATCTAATTCGACTAGTGTCTTTACTGAGGTAGAAAGAAAAGCAAGATCTTACCTCATCAACATTCTCAAAGGCGTTGATGACGTCATACGGCAAGCAGGAGAGCAAGTCGATCACGAACCACGTTTTGACATAGTTCATCCGGATCAGCTTGGGGTCGGAGATCACCTCTCCCGCCGGCCCCACGAACGTCGTGTGGAAGTTGAGCACGATGTCGACGAGGAAGATGACGTCCACTATGCTGTCCACCACCAACCACGTCACGTTGTTCTGCTTGGTCTTGAACGAGACATTGTACGGCACCATGATGGCCGTGTAGAAGGTGAGGATGAGGATGACCCAATCCCACGTGGTCTTGAAGAGGCAGTAATGGAGGATGATGTGGGGAGGGGTCTTTGGGGTTTCCTGTTTGTACTGAGGAAGGATGTCCGAACCCAGCTGTAGTACCTGAAAGAGGGTCATTTATTGAGATGTCACAATCTAGCTAGCCAGTGTGTTTTGTTTTATAGTTTCAAGCAAACAAAGTCTTCACCAGTACTAACCGCCAGACTGTTGGATAAATTGATGTACACTGTTGTCAGTGTGATGCATTGGGTACATGTTTTCCCACACGACACACAAATACTCAACTTTATTTTTATAAAATGGCTTTGGCATGTCCCAGTATAGTTGGTTAACTAGTTTTATTTACACTCCCACCACCCCCCACCCCCCCCCCCCCCCCCCACCCTCCCCCCACACCCCTCACCCACAGCCTCCAACGACCAGATAGGGTACCTGGCTCAGAGCCAACACTCAATTGAAATTGGTGTTTGAGTGTCTAAGATCTATCTGACATACACATGTGATAACCTTTCTTCTCAATCTGGAAGTACGTCTTAAAATACTTTTTTCCTACTAATTAGCAAACAAACTTAAGGTAGCCATTTTGTGTCACGTAGCACAGCTCACCGTTGCTTCGGTAAACAGCAACAGCTGAGCAATCGGAGCATCTAAACCTACTGTCCAGTTCTCTTTCAGGACATAGGAAGCAACACACTGTCCCTGTGCACTCTCAGTCAAACATGCTTTACTTTATATCAAAATGAAATTGACACCACTTTTTAGATGAGAGTACTCCAGAAGCTTAGATAAGTAGGGATTTTAGTGTCAGTGTGCAACATTTGCACATTTACAGGCGCATAGTAGACATCCGAACCAAGGTCTACAGCTGCAGTTACACACGTGTATAAGGTTTCACTAAAGGTTGGCGATAATAAAGAGACACAATACATTTGTGTTCAAAGCAAGAAATTAGTATATCACTCGACACACACAGCAACACACCTCATTCGACTTGAACAGATGTGTCCTGCTTTATGAGACTACCTCCTCCAGTGAGCCGCCTCAGAGACATACTTTATCTGAGGAAAGGAGAGCGTTCGTCGTTCGATCGAGCGCCAGCGCCTCACCTCAGCCAGTCGAGAGTGCTTGTGGACATTCTCGCCCTTGTGGACCGTTGGTGCCAGCTGCTGCAGCACTCCTCTGCTGCTCGTCAGCGCGCGTGTCAGGCGAGCAAATTTACCCCATCCTGAAAAACACACCACGTAAAAAAAAGCATCCTTACCACAGTCCAAATGGACTGTTTACTATAAAGAATCACAATTCTAAGGACTGCAACAGCACGTAAATACTTGGATTCATGTCTTACACAAGCAGAGTGGTTTAGTCCAGTGGTTCTTAACCCTGGTCCTCAGGGCCCCACTGTCCTGCATGATTTAGATGTTTCCCCCTTCCAACACACCTGATTCAAATGAGTTGTCATTATCACGCTTCTGCTGAGCTTCATAGTGACTCATTCATTTGAATCAGGTGTGTTGGAGCACGGAAACATTGAAAACATGCAGGACTGAGGGCCCTGGGGACCAGGGTTGAGAACCACTGGTTTAGTCTGTTTCCTTGTTAGCAGCAACCACATCTCAACAAACCTTTAGAGGAGTCATCTTCAATGGGCTGCTTGAAGGCAGTGATGTCGCTGAAAGTGCAGAGGAACAGAACCACTTTGTCTTGCTCGTTCCTTATGGGAGCGATCTTCACAAAAAACCACACGGGCATACCTGTAACACACAAATGCTTTACACATCCATTCTACTGCACATTAATATACTGCATTTGGTCATAACTAGTACATTTACATTTATTCATTTAGTAGACGCTTTTATCCAAAGCGACTTGCAGCAAATACAGGGAATTTCTCCCTGAGGCAAGTAGGGTAAGGTGCCTTGCCCAAGGACACAATGTCATGTAGCAACAGTCGAGAATCAAACTCACAACCTTTCGATCGTGAGCTCAACGCCTTAACCTGCGGAGCCACCCGACTCTCTAGTACAGTATATCAACCTTCATCCAGTTGGTGAATTCCAAAGAGAAACTTACGATTCTTCTTATACATTAGAATTTCAAAGGAGTTCATCTCATAATTCTCGAAGGCCTGTCGCACCTTCTCACTGGTGTCTTTGTCTGTGAGTTCCCCATACATGAAACTACAGAAACACAAGTCAGGGTTACAAGCACATTGAGTTAGTTCAGTTAGTTAGTTCTTCTCCTCAACTACAAAGGCCTTCCTTTCAAAAACCACTGGACTCTAGAAATGACTGTTTAAACGAAATGTCACTTTTAATTTGCGCTGGACAAAATGTTACGGTTCCACATGGGAGAAAGAAAGACTTGGCTGAATTACTTTAGCTGCAAAATGTGCAAATATGTGAAGATATTCTTGGACATAGCTAATGCCCATTTCAGTAAGATGTCATATTACCACAAATTTCTGCTGAAAATATGAAAGTTTACTGAGGTACATGTCCTTGATCAAACAGTTGGTGAAAAGCAATGTTATGAAATGAGCTAAATAGCTGTGAGGTACCTGCAGGTGCTGCTCTTCTGCATGACTTCAGCTCGATGATATCCAGACAGCTTACAGAAGCCATCGTTACTGTACACAATGGGCCAGTCCACAATCTGGGCATTACCAAGAACAAAGTTTGTATCTGCCCAAGAGGGAAACAAAGTTAACAGCGGTTCAGAAACGAACCAACACACAATCTATTCACACACATCATGATAATATTGTGCTACAACTGCTTTTGCAGCACGTACTGTGTTTTACACAATGGAAAGTATGAATTCTTCGATCTGAGCGTAATAGACTAAACTTTGCTAAACAGGTGTTTGGGAGGACCAAGCTGTGAGTGCTACCAACTGTCAAGGTAAATGTAAGTGTGAGATACAGTGTGTATGCACTAGCACGAAAGTGTAACTAAATAAGGACAGTAGAGCTAGTGAATGGAGAAATTATGAGTGTTTGTGCTCATCAAATATCAGCGAGAACATGGATATTTTGAATACTATCGGGTACTGCAAAACTGCACTCCTTCATAGAGAGGTCTTAGATAGAGTTTTTAAAGGGAAAATACAAAATAAAAGCTGAATCAACACGCAAAATAAGCATTGTTTAAGTCGTCCCAATTAAAAAAATTATAAATGAACAATTAGATATTTAAAGTATGAATAAATGAATTATTTATTTAATTTATTGTATATGTTTAACATTTGGTTTATGTAACAAATAGTAAGTTCCACTATATCACTTTGCAACAAAATTATATTCATTCAATTAACTGGGCTGCTAGATGTGTTGTTCATATTTGGTTCACATCCCCAAGGATAAAGGCCATGGGAGTCATACCCAGTGAATTCTGTACCAACAGCACAGTTTAATTTAATGTATTTCTCCCACTGAGCCACTGAAAATACTGAGTACAGTATAAGCCCACTAGGTTGATGTCATAGTTCAAATAACATGTATGCAAATGTCTCACACAGGAATACTCAACTGAGATGGAGAGCATAAACAACACAAACCAACATGGCACCATTGCAGTCAATTACCTGTACAGCGCTTAATACTTCACAAGACCAACATCATGACTTAATATGTGAGACTGTTGTGGGTATTTATCAATAACAAACACGACAAAAGATGGGTTCATTCCTAAACTACGCAACAGATACTACCACAGATGCAGGAATAGTATAATGGCAAGCTACACAACACTACATTCATCTTTGATGGCTAGAATGGTTATTTTCTGACACTCAATATGTATAGAACATAGTGTAAATGCTGTTGATCTCAGCTTGTTTACAAATGGCATAATATATCAACAGAGCAATATAGTCAGTGGAAAAGGCAGCTAACTGGGCAGAAGAATTTCAGAATTAAAAGGCTCTTAAACTAGGATGCTTAGACTTTGATAAGGGAAGGAAAATGTCATTCAGACACAGGGAATGGAAGTCAAACACAAACAAGTCCAGGGTGGGGGGTAAGGATTATGAAAGGGACACAACACCACTTTACAATATTGTTTATACCTGTCTGTCTATGTGATAATGTCCAAACTGAAAAGTTGAAAAGAAATGCAGTTAAATCCAAGGAAGCCAAACCACAGCTTTGCAGATACATGTATCCACCTTAACCCACATGTGTCCTAGTGGCCACATTAATGTCGTCAACATAACACAAAATACTAGGCACTGTTTAATGTCTGACAAACCAGCCAAACGGCACTGTGCTCTAATTTCACTCATGTATTATATAAATTCATTATCATTTTAATATTGACTAATCGGGAAATGCAGTGGTACATCTATAGAGGGAGTTATATATTATGGAACAGCTTTACTATGACACATGTACAGTAAGGTTTACACGAATTGTTTAATAAACATGTCTGTTAGACAGGAAATACACCAGTCAACTCAAGAAATGCACTCTGTTGAAAATATTGATTATCTCAATATTTGGTATTTTTCGGTAGTTAAAAGGCGGTTTAACTGCAGGTGTCCCTATGGGTCTGGTGACAACATGTGTATTCAAATGATCGACATCTTCCACATTGTCTGACGAAAAAACAGATTGATGTATGTCCTTACCGTTAGACCGTCTAACAATATTTTCCAGAAAAGTGTTTTGAGGGGCCACAAGTCCTCTCCGTCCACCTGCCATACTGACTCGTCATTCACCGCCGGCCAGGGAGCCTTAAGTGTACCAGGATGCCTGAAGTGCCCGCAGGACGGTGCCTCTGTCCAGCGCTCCTGACCGCTGCTTTCATGGTCCTCTTTCGACTTGCATATGAGACGGATCTCTCACTTCACGTCGCCCAAAGCTCATTTGGTGACGATGCTCCCCCTATGGAAGGTGGGAAGTCCTATGCCAGTTTCACCTGAGTGTGTCTCGCCTTGCATCCCTGGTCATCATGGGTACCTCGCACCCTCCCTCCCCTCACTATTTTCCCACGGTTAGTTTCAGCATCCATCTGCTGGTGACTGAGGGAGACACACCAGTGAGATCTGAGTAGGTTACTTAGACTAGTACAGTAACTAGTACTTCATCAATGAGATCTGAGAAGGGTTACTTAGGCGAGTACAGCAACTAGTACTTCACCAATGAGATCTGAGGAGGATACTTAGACTAGTACAGTAACTAGTACTTCACCAATGAGATCTGAGAAGGCTAATTAGACTAGTACAGTAACTAGTACTTCACCAATGAGATCTGAGAAGGCTAATTAGACAAGTACAGTAACTAGTACTTCACCAATGAGATCTGAGTAGGATACCTAGTATAGTAACTAATGCTGTGTTGTTCAATGTGATGTTTGCGAAACCTGCACGCTTGATTCCCGATATGTCGTTGTCACTGTGCCTTTATATGATTTGGGGATCAGAGGATTTTCTTAGCGGTCATGACTCATGATGACTGTATAAATCAATACCTACTTGCACGATTTCCAATACCAAGGGCATTTGATATGATCAGAAGGGCACGCAATGCGCGCGCACACATTATGCGGACACGTGGGTTTTTCACACAATATCTGAATTTTCTTGTCTGATCTTGTCTAACAAATGACGCGTTGCATTGTTTATTGAGCCAGTATTCAATCTGTGATCCTCTTAATTATTCTTTTTTTTTTGCTCGCATAATATTCAAACGATGTCTCAACCCCATCAAAGTATGTTTATGTAACAAACTACAGCATACAAACCTTTGTTTACATTTACATTTGGTCATTTAGCAGACACTCTTATCCAGAGCAGCTTACAGCAAGTACAGGGATATTCCCCCTGAGGCAAGTAGGGTGAAGTACCTTGCCCAAGCACACAACGTCATGTTGACACAGCTGGGAATCGAACTGGCAACCTTCTGATCACTAGCCTCACGCCCAAAACACTCAGCCCCCCCCGACTCCAGTTATTTATATTGGATACTGAGTTGACTTATGTTGGATTTATGTTGCCACAAATGTAACCTATTTATTTGATTCAACATCAGTCTATGCAGCAGAAGATCTTAGCTGATTGTGGACTACTTGTGTCTGCTGTGGTTCACATCATAAACAATACAGATCATATCACAACTTCAAGACAATCTTCAACATTTGCGCATACCAATAAACAATTAGGCCTATAATCTAATTAATAAACATAATTCACTGCTAAATGAATATGCCGGTCTGCGGTCCAATCAATAGCACACTTTGATAAGTGAATAAGTAAATTAGACACTTAACCTCCCTCTGCACTAAAGTCTGACATCGTGGTGTTTGTCTCCACCTTTTGGTAAACCACAGGTATTAAACCGTCCGATTAAGTCTAGTCTACAACATACATTTAAGGGGGAAATACAAAGGTTCTAATGATGTGTAGCCAAAATGTTATTAGATTTTTTTTTTTTTTTTTACAATCAACATGTCAGATGTGTTGAATTTCAGTACAAATGTATGAGCAAATGTTGCCAATGGCATTTCTGCTGAGGCCAAAAATAAGATACAATTGAATGAACGTTGTCTGAGTTTATGATACAATAAAGGAAAGGTAATTTGACAAAGTGTTCCTTTATCGCAACATAACCAAATGTAAAATAACACATTTTACAACTCCTATTTCTGCCGGAACGAGCGTAAACAAACTCCATTTTCAGAGGCGCACGAAGGAGTCGCTGTGGTTTCACTGGACCTAGCGTGAAGTTCTTCCGCTAGAAGAACTAGGTCCACAGTAAAATGAAACAACTATTTCTGCAAAGTTGTTGGGTAAATTCGATTAATTACAGTATTAAGCATAACGCAGTTGAGAGTAATGAATAATAAGGTTTTAAAACGTACGCGTGAAATATAATTTTAAAACATGGTGGATTAATACAGGACCGTGGCACAGTGACACAGCTGCGTAGGGAGTTATAGGAAAAAAGGCAGGCTGAAAATTGGACATTGCATGCATATGTTTATACTACAGTTTAAGAGACGCTCAAAATATTTATAAAAATGCCAGGAATGATGGATAAAGGGTCGGAATACTTGGGCAAAGGTCGCTCAAATGGAACGAAAAGTCCGTCGAATGCATCGAATGGGCATTTTTCGGATGAGAGTGGCAGTGACGACGAGCACGGTATAGCCTCGAACACTTTCCCATTGTAGATGTATTTTTTTGTACTGTAAACTGCTAATATATATGTATTACAAATGTTGAATTAATGTCCACATTAACAGATGTCGGAATGCGCGTGGGAACAGATTATCAAGCCAATATTCCAGAATATGACCCAGGTGAGGTTACGCTTGATCTACTGACTGAAGCTGCGGTAGCCTCGGTACAGTATTTCACGAAATGGTTATAATTATGTATTTCATTTTTTTATAGCACATGTCAGATTTTTTTTTCATTAGTATAATAAACCGCATGGTATTATTATCTAGTGGCAGCAATTTCTAAAAACGATCGACTCGTTTAATGATCGGTTTAAAGGCTACCTGTACCGAGGCTATAGTGGCCACTTTATTGACCTGACCAGCTCTATACCGCCCCCCTGCGGTAGACTACAGTATACCAGATAACTTTTGCGCGCTCAATAAAAACAATTCTGGATTGTGTAAAGTTTGTGTTCATTTTTTATGTATCATATTATACAAATTCAGTTACTCATTTGAAAACGTTTGTCCTATTTCTTTGAATTATACATTTACTATAGGTTCTACAAAGTACACTGATAAAGATAATGGGGGGATGCTGGTGTGGTCTCCATATCATGCAATAGTGGACTCCAAATGTAAGTATTTACAAAGAACAGTGAATTATTCTAGTATCCGATACTCATTTGGTCATTTGGATTGAAAAAATGCCTAATGCCTAACCTCTCTTTAACAGTGGACGAATATATTGCCATTGCTAAGGAGAAGCATGGATATAATGTTGAGCAGGTATTGTTATGTAAATACATTATTTTATATGACATACAAATTGAAATATTATAATTAATATTCTTTGTACAGCATAGATTTAACTTTATTTTCTTCATCTTACTCCTCAGGCACTTGGGATGCTGTTCTGGCATAAACACAACATTGAAAAGTCTCTTGCAGACTTGCCCAACTTCACTCCCTTCCCGGATGAGTGGACAGTTGAAGATAAAGTTCTGTTCGAACAAGCGTTTAGCTTCCATGGAAAGAGTTTCCATAGGATTCAACAAATGGTAACTTACTGTACCCACACTACCGTCTACTGATACCATCCATACATTATCTTCCCATTAAATCAGCTGTGCCACTTATTCCCATGGGGGGGGGGGGTTGTCTGTAACTATAGACAGTTACAGACAACCATTCACTCTCCCAGTCATTCACTACATTGTCAATGCATTTATTCATTTAGCAGACGCTTTTATCCAAAGCGACTTCCAAGATAAATCTTTACAAAGGAGCCTCAGTCACTGATCATAGCAACGTGATAGTCCCCAAACATAGTGGGTTTATAGATTATGAAACATACATTGTGAGAAACCAAACAAGTGCCAAAGGGAAGAGCCATAAGAGCATCCAGCCAAACAAGTTACAATTATAAGGCAAGCATCTCCAACGGGAAATAGTGTACCAGTAGGAAGAGAACAACAATAACAATGCACCTCACAGCAAGTACCACACATTCAACGCAGGTTAACTAGGGGCAATTTCCAGAGAGTCCAATGAACCTACTAGATGCATGTATTTGGAAGTAACCCACAATAACAACATGCAGACTACCCAGCGAGCTCATGGTCTGGACCAAGATTTGAACCCACAATCTCCTTGTTGGGAGGCAAGAGTGCTAACCGCACTGCCACTGTGCACCCCTTTTAGAGACACCTTATTGACCTAAATGTACAAGCAGAGTAACTGTAGTAGCCATGCCAACCGCAAATTTAAGAACCCATGAGATGACTGTATTTTCTGGATTAATTTATCATTGAAAACCTGCAATAGGTTTGAAAAGCATGCATATTGCCATTATCAATGCTCCTTTCTCTTGCAATTCCCCCACTGCAGGACAAATGAAGGATTCTTTTATCTTAACTTTCATCAACAATTATAGTTAAGCTGTGAATATACTAAGCTGTAATTCTAACACAGTAAACATTTGACAATAAGTCTTTCATTTGTTGCAGTTACCGGACAAGTCCATATCTAGTTTGGTGAAGTATTACTACTCCTGGAAGAAGACTCGTGCCAGGACCAGCCTAATGGATCGCCAGGCAAGAAAACTAGCCAACAGAAACAGCCAAGATGAGAGGTACACTTAGTATGTGAATCTATATCTTTATTTAATTTTTTTGCAGTTTTACATAAAATAATAGTCCCACCTGAATGAATCATTGGTGTTACATCATGTTTTTTTTATCTTAGCGATGAGGAGATGGAGGAAGCCAACCCTGTGGAAGCCAATGATAGTGATTATGACCCAACTAAAGAAACAAAGAAAGAGGTAAAATATTAGTTCAAATATATGTTAATAGGGAGAAAGCTGCCTAGTTGTGATGGTAACTTACTCTTACAGATTTACATACTATGACATTTTAACAAGGCACATGAAGGGCAGCTTTACAGTGATGGCTGAAGAAGTACAGTATGCTCAGTACTGAGTTTTGAATATCAAGAGATACCTTCTTAGAGACACAATTTCAGTACTCCAAACTTTCAACATGGTCAATTAACACAACTGTAGTAGAACATGCTATGTCATTTGCTTCTGAACTTGTAACCCACACACGCACACACACACATCCCTCCACCAGAGCCACTCGGAACCACAGACGCTGAGTTCCAAGATAGGGATTGGCCGGCGGGAGCACCAGACATTGCAGCACCGCCACCACTCTCAGCGGTCCAAGTGCCGCCCGCCCAAAGGCATGTACCTGACCCAGGAGGACGTGGTCGCCGTGTCCTGCAGTTCAACTGCTGCCAACACAGTCCTGCGACAGCTCGACATGGAGCTGGTGTCATTAAAGAGACAGGTAAGAGCTCAGGGGGGCGCCATTGGATTCATACCAATGGTTTTGTTTTTTTATTATTTATTTATTTGTATATATTTGATTAAATGTACATTTTAAATGAGGTAATTTCTAGACTAAATCGATTATGATACGTTTTCAGTGTTGCACAAACGTAAAATGCTGTGATGCTGGATATGGTTTATGTCTGTCAAGGATTGTAGTGTCAAACCTTAACTCTTTTATCCATGTGTGACTGTGGCTCTCAGGTTCAAAATGCAAAGCAGCTGAACAGCGGTCTGAAACACAGGATGGAAGCAGGTATCGATGACCTCAGGTTGCCAGAGGTAAGTAAAAGCAGGCTGTGTTCTACTGCACATTTTACTACTGAGCGGCAGTAGATATGGCCAACGCTTATCTTTTATCATTCTATCTTTTATGTATAGTTACCGTATTTTCCGGGCTATTGAGCGCACCTGTATGAAAGATTAATGAAATTTTGCTAGAATTATTATATTTTGTATATAGCTATACAATTAGCTATACTATTAGCTGCAGATCGACATCATCATTGTCGATGATGTTGTAACATGAAAAATCCACGACAGCCCAGAAAAACACATAGATTAGCGGTAATGTTGTTTTGGGCACATGCTTTAAAGCGAAAGAAAAAAGTAGTGGCTCTGAAAGTACGGTATTTAATTTGATTTAAACTGCCTACTTTTACATTTAAGCATATGTTTATTGTTTGCACCAACTCACACTCATTCAAAGAGTTCATACCAGGATGAATGTCCCCCTGTACTATGCATCAAGACAACACTCAAGAACATTGTCACATATGCTACCTTGTAAACTAAACATCTGCCAACTTAACATCAAATATATTGTCTTATTGCTCTAGTGCAATCAGAAAGTCAACGCCCGCTGGACAACTGATGAGCAGCTTCTGGCCGTTCAAGGTAAACGCAGCTATCAGTAATCCAACCTAGACTTCATTCGGTTTTTAATTCATAATTATGCCCTGATTTTAACAGTAAGGTGTTTACAACAAATGTACTTACTGTTAAGTTACAAACCGGAGCCTGGTCGACTCTGCTTCTAGAGAGGGAGAAGATGTTAGTTAAAATAGGACTTCTATGTGGATTGAAAACAACATGCTGGATTTTCTAGGTAATGCATAAGCCTGCAGTCAACCACGACCATATGTTTATTATGTAAGTCCACTGTGTTCCACCAGGGGTTCGGAAATACGGCAAAGACTTCCAGGCCATTGCAGATGTCATCGGTAATAAGACTGTGGGCCAAGTGAAGAACTTCTTTGTGAACTACCGTCGTCGCTTTAACCTGGAGGACGTGCTGCAGGAGTGGGAGGCAGAGCAGGGAACTCATCCAGCCAATGGGGACGCTGCCACGTCCGGCGAGGAGAGGAAGACCAACTCCAACACTCCGTCTGGGAAGAGTACGGATGAAGAGGAGGATGAGGTGATTAAGTGTTCTTTTATTTTATTGTTGCTGACTTTTACTGTGTCCATGTACTCTGCTATGAGTTGGCCCACAAGGTGTTTTTCTCCGAGGGTAATTCAGTCCAGACACTCGCTTTATTCGATTTTAGATTAGATTCAACTTTAATGTCATTACACAGGTACAGGGTAACGAAATATAGTTAGCATCCAACCAGAAGTGCAAAACAGTTATTACAACAGATTATAATAAATATAAGTATACTCAGAATATACACAGTATGAACAGTATAATCAGAATATACAGGGTATGTATAGATTAAAGCAGGGGCGTCGTTAGCCCTGCTGAAGCCCCCTAAAATGTTCTTCAGCCCCCCTAAATAATTATCGGGATTATTATCGAGCCGCCGAAGAAATACGATAATTAATAAAATAAAATAAAATATGTATCTAGGGAAGCACTCATGCTTTAGCGAGCAACATACATATCATTTACATTTGACATTGACATTGATTAATTTAGCAGACGCTTTTATCCAAAAGAGAGCTTTACAAAAGGGCATCGGTCACTGATCATAGCAACCTGATAGTCCCCAAACATTGCGGGTAGTCAGATTATAAAACAGATATCTTGTAGAAACCAAACAAGTGCCAAAGGGAAAGGCCACAAGAGCATTCAGTTAGACAAGTTACAATTAAATAGCATGCATCTTAAACGTGCAATAGTGCACCTGTAGCAAAGCGAGTAATAATAATATACTTCACACACGTTGTGGCCTTGGGCAAGGCACTTCATTTAGCAGATGCTCTTATCCAGAGCGACTTATAGCAAGTACAGGGACATTCCCCCTGAGGCAAGTAGGGTGAAGTGCCTTGCCCAAGGACACAATGTCATGTTGGCACAGCCGGGGTTCTAACTGGTTTAGTTTAACCATACTTGCGTTGTACCTAATCTGTTACGCTAAGAATCTTAAGAATAATCACAATTTGTGCTTTCTGCAAGTACAATTGTTATCAAATTGTTTGCAGTTGTAAGGTTTTAAGAGCATAGTTTTCTAGACCATAGCAAGGATTACTAGATAGCAATGCAGTTTCACAATTGTTCAAAGGGTGAAGGCAGAGGTTGTATAATGTGGACATGAAACAATGACCGGTTATGAGTATTAACTTGATAACATTTGAATCCAGATGGTGAATTGTACCTTAATGTACGATGCTCAAAAACCAGCTGCTGTCTGTTCCAGGGTCAGGTGATGACTTCTTCAGGCCCCTCCCCTGCAGCACCATCAGCAGTATCAGCTCAGACCCTGGTGACCTCCACAGCCTCTCTCAACCAGCCCCCACCACTCCTGCGGCCCTCGCTGCCAGCCACCCCCGCCCTCCACAGGCAGCCCCCGCCACTCCAGCAGCAGGCTCGCTTCCTCCAGCCCAGACCCACCCTCAACCAGCCTCCTCCGCTCATCCGGCCCTCCAACC
This sequence comes from Protosalanx chinensis, assembly GCA_030340685.1. Taxonomy (NCBI): domain Eukaryota; kingdom Metazoa; phylum Chordata; class Actinopteri; order Osmeriformes; family Salangidae; genus Protosalanx; species Protosalanx chinensis. The sequence continues at coordinate 6,493,213 of CM059342.1, read as the reverse complement.
CTTTGCCCCCACGCCTGAACCCACGGCCGGCAGCACCAGCACCCCCTGCCACATTAATGGGAACAAGCCCAGGTTCTGCCCAACAGCCACCTAATTTGGTGGGTATCCAGTCGGAGGCCATCCCCTCCTCCTCTCTTCACTGAGCATGCTGTAGCTTTTATCAAGTAAAGAGTGTCAAGTCCCCCGTCCTCGATTTTTCAGTCTCTTTTTTTTGCTAATAATTTGTTACGCTGGCAGTGGCTTGTAAGGAGAATATTAAAATGAATATGAATAAGATGTAAAGAAATCTTGTGGGATAGTTATGTATAGTAGGTTAGCCAGCCTGTCTTTGCAATGTTTTATTTATTAAAATTGAATATGTTTGCATGTACAGTAAGACATTTAAGAGTTGAATTGTACCCTAACGCTGACTAAACTCAATGGATTTGCAATTTGCAAATGGGAAATACATTAAATATGTAATGAAGGCACTAAGAAGATGTAAGTATCACAAGATTCTCAACTGTCGATAATGTCAAAATGTTTGCGCTTGTTCCTTTTATTGTTACACTGATACATGTTTTGAACTGATTTGTTTGTGTCTTATCTCATTATTTATTTTTCTACTTGGTGCTATGAACTCCACTGGTTCTTGCCTGTGTTATAGTGTAATAAACCTGTGTAAGTGCTCTTATGCTTACTTCTCTTGTGAGAAAACAGTATTATTACATGAATTAAAACTCAATGAAACATGGATTAAAAACCACAGCGTACCTATACTTAAGATGTTTTATATTGATGTATTAATAAGATATGATGTCAATGTCCATATTGTCTGTCTTTAACAGTGATACACATTTTCCAGGAATTAAATTTAAACGTTATTAAATTACAGACAAGATTGTATGCAGACATTGTAGATTGCAAGTGTTTACAGAATGTGTATTATTTTGTCAATACAAGATGTCCTCCATGTTCTTATGTGTGACAAGATAAGTGACATTTTAGATCAACACCTGTTTTATTAACTTTCACAGTAATAATTTAATTTGACAAGGAACCATGATTTCTTTTTTTATTATTCTTTACCATGCATTTAATGTGTCATGCATTAGGCATATACATTTCTTTAGACATATTTAAGGAATAAGAGGTTTCAAAACAATCTAGAAGATAGCTCAGATGACTCATATAATGTAGTCAATCCATTATCAGTAACAATGACACTATTATAGACACGCTATTATTATACATAAAAAAATGACGATATGGTTCAATATACTATACACAGCATATTCATATTTTTATCAAGCATTAATTAGGATAATTTTATTTTTATATTAAACAAAACCGCAATCTAATGTCAACATTTTGCACTGACATCAGCATGGCATTTAGATAACTTTGCCTAAAATTTGTATCTGTAATCATCAAGTTATCCTAATTGCCTCGTCCAAAAATGTATGGTAGATTGTCATTTTCTTGTGTTCTCATGTTGATCCATAACTGCAATCCCTGAATAAAATAAATTGTACAATTTCATGGAAGATACAGTATAATCTAAAATCCCAATAGCCTACAGCTTTTCTAAGACAGTATCTTAAATATTGAAAATGAACTATATGGTCAACAGTGAAAATATTCAATGAACATTATTCAGGGTGTTCATAATTTAATATAAACTTACTTGCAAATGAATTTTTTTGAGAATGTGTGAATAATGGTGGTAGATATCTCTAAAGTAGCCTTTAGGCTATGGATATCGCACTTGAACCGCTTGCACATAACACAGTGTACAAGAAATCCTACAATTGCTCACTGTACAAGAATGAAATGTATATAAAATACATGTAGGATTCACTGAGCCTTGAATTCAATGGTATTGAACAAGCCTGGTTTGCAGACTGATATTGCTGGCAGACTTTACACGCATGTAGCACTAGTCTGTAGTTTACTGACTGCATTAGAAAACCTAAGTTTTAATTGGTGTAAAACTTCACCCACAACTTCCTGAAACTTTTTTTCCGCTCAAATACTGACACTGGCGGTGTGCCGAGCTGTGATGCTGGGCGAAAAAAAGGACCCACCAATATATTTCTGTTGGGTATTAATTTGCATTACTAGTGAGTATCTGTGAAATACCGTGTTTTATCAAAGAGCAACAACACGTGAATTCTGCTTATTGAAACAAGGTAAGAATATAAGATCTGCACACAGTAGCGAGCCTCAGGTTGGATGTAAAGCGAAAGCAAATTTAAAACAGAATAGAGTGAAGGGTCATATTGGATTCATTTAATTTTCTCCTGAGATACGTTCTTGGTTGTTTTATCTTGTCATTAAAAAAAAGTGTGATATTGGTAGGTTATTAAAATATGTATCTTCTAATGCAATGCTTTCATTGCCTGCAACCAAGCACCCTTCTGCAGTGGGGAATCCCCATGCTGTCGCGCTTAAAACATGGTCGCAAACACAAACGTTGTTTAAAGTCTTAATGTGTGTGATAAACACGTGTAAGACACCGGTACAATAGTGGACATTGTCACATTTCAAATGCTGCTTTTCCTTAATTTACAATTATAAGACATGTGTACAAGGGGGTTGCCCGTGTTGACCATTTGCACTGCAGCACAAGGGGATTTCTGAAAGGGGAGTTTTAGGCATGCTGTACAGTATGGTGAATGGTGGACTACAGCGTTAAATAATCTAGAAGATTCACTTATATCGGTATTTGATGGATTCAAATTTAAAAGGGCAGTTTACGGTTTATCTTAATTTAATGTTTTGTCGTCCTAATCGGATTTGTGAGTGGCAGGCCATTTTTTTATGGTTTATTCTCAAAATACATAAAACTTCATTTTGAGTGCTGCCTGCCAAAGTTGGGGGCCCATTCACTCACCTGTGATCTTGTCAGTCTGTCTAGATAGAACACAGAAGATGACCACAGAGGAAACGGACATCTGCGGCCCACGGGAACTCTCTCGTCAGAATTCAGGAGCGACAGGTTCCTGGGAATCGGACCTGAGTCCAGTTCAGCACGCTTTGAAATTTGTGAAGAGCCTGGAGGATCAGTACATCTGTCCTGTCTGCAAGGGTGTCGTCTTCAACCCACATCAGTCTGGCTGTGGTCACATCTTCTGCCACCGCTGCATTCAAGGGCTCCTGTAAGGTCACTTGATAAAATAATGAATACCAAATATGGTGCCAGCTCTCAGAAAAGCACATTATTTAATATTTCTTATCATTACTATTTTAAATACATTGTAACATATCTATGTTGTTCTGCTGTTCAGATAAGGCAGTTATGGCATTAGTTATTGTTGTTGGTCAGTGTACTAAATGTTGGCTGAATTGTAGCACTGAACTCGTCTTATATTGTTGTTCTTTTTAGGGAGGAAATGAATCCAGTCTGCCCTTTGGATGGAGGCTTAATTAAATCTAATGAGGTGAGAAATTGAAAAAAACGTCTGCAGGAATGTAAAAAGGTGGTTCTATTGGCCCAAATTATTCAACATGATGGGTTTGCTTGTTACGTACTGTTGTCTGTGCAGGTTTTCCAAGACAATTGCTGCAAAAGGGAAATATCTAATTTAGAAGTCTACTGCACAAATGCCCCTAACTGCTCTTGCAGAATTACATTATGTCGATTGCAAGTAAGTCCTCATACAATGGGATTTCTTTTAATCTATACGTAAAATAAGTTTCATTCTAGAGCGTTCTTGTCATGACAGATTGTACACATGTTGAAGTCAGCGTAAATAGTGACCATTTAAAAGTGAGCTGAGGTCTCTCTCTATGTGACTTCCTGTCGAAACCGTGTTCCCTACAGGAACACCTGCAAGTCTGTCAGTACGAGGTGCTGCAGTGTTCCAACGCAGGATGTTCTGAGGTCATGCAGAGGCGGAACGTTCTAGAACACCTGAGGATCAGCTGCACACATCGCATGGACTCTTGTCAACACTGCAAGAAGCCATACAAGTTCTGTCAACTCAAGGTAGAACTAGAGGATTGATAACAAAGCCTCGATGGAGGAATTGACATTATCAATAATTAATCATTTAGGCTTTGCAGTAACACTGGTTGTTATTCATTCAATATCAATTCATATTTGTGTGCATCTTCAAGTGGTTCTAGGTGTGTTTGAGAGCAAGATACCAAAAAATCATGTAATCATGTATATTGGACTAATATACCAACAGCCCAGACTGAGTAGCTTTTTGTAGACTCCAGTGCTATGCTAAAGAGAGAATGTCCTCTTCTTATTTATTTTACTAACAATTAAACAGGAACATGAGATGACTATGTGCCCGGAAGTAGAAATTGATTGCCCCAACAAATGCTACCAGAAGATAAAAAGATGCAAGGTAATTCATTTGAAACTATCTATTACTGGACACAATCAGTAACAGTAGTTTCTTCCTCTGCCACAAGATGTCTGTACAATCCAAGTATTCAAGCAAACTTGTTTTGAATGGCAAAATAACTTGGAAACTTAGTAATGATTTCCCAGTACTTGAGTGAATAAAGGCTTGAAGAAAGTGGAAAAAAATCGTTTAAATGTAAACCTTGTTCCTTATTTACTGTTTCATAACATGTTATGCAGGACATGAATAGGAATTTATTTCGCGATTCTTATGATCTCTCACTGTTATTTTCTTATTATCCTATCAATTGTCTAAACATATTCATTTAATGTTTTTATTTTAAAGGTCACAGACCATACTGATGAGTGTCCAGAGGTGGAGACAGAATGTGTTTATGCGAAATTTGGCTGCTCAGTTCGGGTTGGTTGACAATAAATAAATACATTTGAGCTCAAATGTTTGTTGATAAGATTTAGTACGTAAAAGTTTTTTTTACGTTAAAGCAAACTCCCTTGGTTGGCAATGTACAGTTGTTTTTTGTCTCACGGATTAACGGCCTTATGAATTTCCTAATGTGTCTATGAGGTCAAACCAACAAGGTGCACAAACTGTGTCGAATGTAGATTAAAAAAAAAGTAACAAAAGTAAAAAGTGTCGCACAGTCTGTGGCAAGTCAACGTTTTTGTTGTTGTGCACACAACTTTTATGTTGCTTTGTGTGCGATGTCATCGCAACACATGTAAGACAAGCTATGCCAATAGGTTAAAAATAAAATGGTTTGTTTTAGTGTAATGGTTCATGTTTTATGTCTGTTGTTCAAGGGTTTAAATCTACAAAATACTTGTAATTACTTTTCATGAGCGTAAAATGTTTTTCTGAATTAAAAGAAATCTGCGACAAGGCTGCCTTGCAAAAAGTTACATTTCTACTGTATAACAATTGTTTTCCTTGTACTGTATAACAATTGTGACATTAGGGTAGTTGACATAAATTAGCTGTGTTTGTGCAGGACAAGAGATCTGAAATTCGAGTCCATGAAAACACAGCCCTTAATCACCATGTGCTTCTCATTTTGAGAAGTAATACCAATTTAGAAAAACAGGTAAGATTCGTGCTCTTTGAATGGATGTTAGATGGAAAATATGTTTGAGTTTTGTATTGTATATACATTTTGTATTGTATATTTGTCTGTAGTTTCGAAATGTAACCCCTGTAATTGATTGCCCACCATGGATTTTATACATATTTGATCTCAACTTTAATTTCGTTTATTGACATGCAAGATGGAAGCTGTCCAGCAGGAGGTGCTGTTTCGGAACCAGGTGCTCCAGGATAACAGCCAGATGGTCAGCAGTTTGGAGAGAGAAGTTAGACCTCTGACCCAGCATGTTAGCAGGTGTGACCAGACCCTGTCTGCAGTGGAGGTAAGGATCTAACTCATCACTTCTGCAACACAGAATCAAATGGACTATCGATGCTGTGTATGGATATTCATTTAGCAAGGTTGTGAACTCAAAATTAAAAAAAACTAAAGCTCTGCAGTAGAGGAATCACCCTTCTTTTTTTTTAAACCTTTCCTTCAGAGATCTCTGAGCGAGCAAAAGGACCACATGTCTAATGTCAGAGCCCAGCTTCAGGAGCTGGCCAGGATGTTCAGCCCGGGTCTGGCCTCGGAGGGCCTGAGTTATCTGAGAACCTCTCTGGACTCACTGAAACAGCAGGTCTCCACCACTGAAAGCCTCAAAGATCACTTGGGTAAGTAGAGATGCTCTCATTCACGCAGGAAGGCGCGAGGGTTTTAGGAGAATATGCCTAGTGTTTTAATGGCATCAAAATATCTCTCACCAAAATATAACATGTATTATTATGAATTAATTAATAATATTAATTATAACAGGCAACAATGATTTTATGATCAGGAGCTAAACTGTCAAGAATGACAATTGGTGGTTGATAGACATTAATAAGCAGATAGCAAGGTTGCAAATGGAAATATCTACTACTGGATGACCAGTTTAAATAACAACTATGACTATCATGACAAGAAATCTTAAACTTAAATGAAGTCTTCAAGCACCACCTGTGGTCTCATGCAGTGGCTCTGGAGGAGAACTACAAGCGTCATTCTCGCCTCCTGGACATTCACACGGCTCAGCTTGAACGCAACGAAGAGCGCTTCAAGGAGCTCGAGGCCACCTCATACGACGGCAAACTCATCTGGAAGATCCGTGACTTCCGCAAGAAGAAGGAGGCCGGAGTTCAGGGCCTCCAACCGTGCTTTTGTAGTGTGCCTTTCCATACTGGCCGTTGTGGCTACAAAATGGCTGTCAAGGCCTACTTAAACGGGGATGGGGATGGCAAAGGAAGTCATTTGTCCCTCTACGTGGTCCTCATGCGGAGCGACTTTGACGCGCTCCTTCCTTGGCCCTTCCGACAGACCGTGTCTCTTTCTGTCCTGGACCAGAGCGGGGCAAACAACCACTACACGCTCAATTTACGTCCTGATCCAGCCTGTAGCAGCTTCCAGCGCCCCGGCTCAGATGTCGCTGCCAACGTCGCATCAGGTTTTCCACGCTTCATCTCACACGCCCAGCTGGAGGCAGCCAAAATGGCTGTCTATGTCAGAGAAGACTCGCTCTTTGTAAAGGTCAAAGTTGATACAACAGGTTTAGATGACTTGTAGATCTGTTTTTTTCAAGGTCAATTGTGATTTTTCTGGGGTAAAAAAAATACTTTTCTGAAGAATCTTAAAGGTCCCATGGCAGGAAAATATATATTTTTGTATTAATGTAGGTTTCCCAGGCCTGCCTGTGGTCCCAAAGTGGGTAGACCGTTTGATTATAAACCAAGTCCTCAGTAAACTTCCCCACCATTGAGCTCAAATGGGCTGATCTGGATGTTTCCCCTAATAAGAGGAAAGGTTACCTCCCCTTTATCTGCTTTCCCAGCACAGATAATTTGGCCCGCCAATAAGAAAATGCGTTACGACCATTCAAGCGCAGTAACGGCTTGCAAACGACTGAATCATGGCAGTTTGCCCGGCCTCTCTCCTTCTCATAGCATTTGAAGCTAAAGACACAGAAATGGTACGTCCTAAGTAAAGCTCATCATGGGACTACTCATAGTGGCTTATAGACCTTAAAAAACTACTAATATGTGAACATGTAGTTGTTTGTTGATTTTGTGACCCTTTTTATCCTATCAGCCAGACTGAAGATTTGAAAGAAAAAATACATTATATTTTATGTGACAGGATAACTCAGGGATTTGAATAATTCCCAAAATGTAAAAAGTGAATCAAGTTTATAAAACTTATTTTCGTTCTCAAATGCAGTAAATGCTTCACCCCTGGCTCAATCTCATGCTAAACATGCATCCTGTCAACGCTTTAAATATGATAAAACTGTGGTTTACTTGTTTTCTTAGTGATATGTTTATGCTGTTGCAGTTCTTTTTCACAGGATGAATGTTACAGTTAGGAGTCATTACCCTTTCCACTGCTCTGGTGGTTTGCATGTGTTACAGTTAGGAGTCATTACCCTTTCCACGGGTCTGGTGACTTGCAAGTGTTACACTTAAGAGTCATTACCCTTTCCACTGGTCTGGTGACTAGCATGTGTTACAGTTAGGAGTCATTACCCTTTTCACTGGTCTGGTGGCTTGCATGTGTTAGGGTTAGGAGTCATTACCCTTTCCACTGCTCTGGTGACTTGCATGTGTTACAGTTAGGAGTCATTACCCTTTTCACTGGTCTGGTGGCTTGCATGTGTTAGGGTTAGGAGTCATTACCCTTTCCACTGCTCTGGTGGCTTGCATGTGTTATACTTAGGAGTCAATACCCTTTCCACTGCTCTGGTGACTTGCTCAAGCTTGAAAAAACAATCTTTCTTTCTCCAAAGATAATTTCAGCTGAAACAAGTCTTATACACAAGTATATATGACTTGCAACAAATTCTAGTTTGTGGTGAATGTGATTTTTAAGCAAAGTTTTTCTTTAACAATAAAAATACAGATTTATTATAGTGGTTTCTATTATTTTGTCTTTTCATCATAAAAATATAAAAAGTTAAATATATTTAATACAATTGCCTAAAAGACTTAACATTATGACATTATGACTTAACGTCATGACATTAGTGCTCTGCAACACTTCAATAATATAAGTTACAGTCTGTAAAAATCAGATAGCTCCATTTTAAAATACAGGTCTGGAATTGACGTTCCTTCGTGTGTCAAGTTTACAAAGTCTCCTTTAGTAGTGTAGAGATCAGATCCTCACCTCAGAACATCCATACTCCTCAGTTCCAGCTTTAGGAGATGGGAGAGTTTTAATCTAGTGGTAGAGGACAAAACATCATATCTCTTTGATAATCAACTTAAATAATCAGTCATCACTCATCTGTCAGACGAGTCAAGTACAAAATTGTATTAAGAAAAAGTAAGTCTCACTGAAAAGTATTGCAATTACACGTTTTGCTATAAACATATTTATTAATATATACATTTTAAAATTGTATATATTAATAAACACTCATATCAACTCAACAGTCATTTTCTCTCCTTTTTTCAGCATTCAGGTTTGATTTTTATATTGTCCACACCTGTTACTTACCCCAGTTGGGTTTTAACAAGCATCACATGCTTGAAGCTATCCACAGTTTTATCTGGCCATTTATAACCTGATGTCCTGTCCGGTAGAGTGCAGCCTAACACCATAACAATGCCATTATTTTAAGCTTTGGTCCAGTTCCAGCTGTCATTTCCCCACTGTGGGACAAATAAAGGATCATCTTATCAACTCTTTTAGGCTTGGCAAGAAGTTGGTACTCAGCCACATTCTTCATAACTAACTGTGTAAGCTGGAAAATTGACATTTCCCCTGTGGGATGGAGGGCATCCGCAGCATTGCCACCAGGGAAACATCTATCATGCAGGACTGTGAGGCCCTGAGGACCAGGGAAACATCTAACATGCAGGACAGTGAGGCCCTGAGGACCAGGGAAACATCTAACATGCAGAACAGTGAGGCCCTGAGGACCAGGGAAACATCTAACATGCAGAACAGTGAGGCCCTGAGGACCAGGGAAACATCTATCATGCAGAACAGTGAGGCCCTGAGGACCAGGGAAACATCTAACATGCAGAACAGTGAGGCCCTGAGGACCAGGGAAACATCTCACATGCAGGACAGTGAGGCCCTGAGGACCAGGGAAACATCTAACATGCAGAACAGTGAGGCCCTGAGGACCAGGGCAACATCTAACATGCAGAACAGTGAGGCCCTGAGGACCAGGGCAACATCTAACATGCAGAACAGTGGGGCCCTGAGGACCAGGGAAACATCTAACATGCAGGACAGTGAGGCCCTGAGGACCAGGGAAACATCTAACATGCAGGACAGTGAGGCCCTGAGGACCAGGGAAACATCTAACATGCAGGACAGTGAGGCCCTGAGGACCAGGGAAACATCTAACATGCAGGACAGTAAGGCCCTGAGGACCAGGGAAACATCTAACATGCAGGACAGTGAGGCCCTGAGGACCAGGGAAACATCTAACATGCAGGACAGTGAGGCCCTGAGAACCAGGGAAACGCCTAACATGCAGGACAGTAAAGCCCTGAGGACCAGGGAAACATCTAACATGCAGAACAGTGAGGCCCTGAGGACTAGGGAAACATCTAACATGCAGGACAGTGAGGCCCTGAGGACCAGGGAAACATCTAACATGCAGGACAGTGAGGCCCTGAAGACCAGGGAAACATCTAACATGCAGAACACTGAGGCCCTGAGGACCAGGGAAACATCTAACATGCAGGACAGTAAGGCCCTGAGGACCAGGGAAACATCTAACATGCAGGAAAGTGAGCCCCTGAGGACCAGGGAGACATCTAACATGCAGGACAGTGAGGCCCTGAGGACAAGGGAAACATCTAACATGCAGGACAGTGAGGCCCTGAGGACCAGGAAACATCTAACATGCAGGACAGTGAGGCCCTGAGGACCAGGGAAACATCTAACATGCAGAACAGTGAGACCCTGAGGACCAGGGAAACATCTAACATGCAGGACAGTGAGGCCCTGAGGACCAGCGCCACATCTAACATGCAGAACAGTGAGGCCCTGAGGACCACAGTTGGGGACCACTTGACTAATATACCAACAGCCCAGACTGAGTACAGAAGCACAGTACATAGTACAGTACTGAGTACAGAAGCCAAATGAAAAGTATATAGGAGTGCAGAACCAGGCTACACAGAAGATGGATTGATTTAAGACCATCAGACCTTTAGATGTATTAGTTGTTATCAAGATGGGAACTGATTTTTGTTGTTATTTAAGACAAAAATTGCTTCTCAACAATATTGCCCACAACATCTATAAAGTACAAATAAAATATGATTTTCATTTTGCTTTCATTTTGAGTATTCACCATCTTAATGTGCGATCCAATTTTCTCTCAGTGCTAATGTACCAGGAGTATAACCAAAGTCTTCCAGCGTTTGTGCAAAACCCACCCACTGACAGTGCTAATTTACATTGAGTTATAAAAAGATTTGACATTGTTAGAGTCAGGCAATATGACACCAGCAACTGCCACCCCAGTTTGTATTGAGGAACAGGTCAGGTGGGAGTTGGACAGTAAACTTCGAATGACGAGACAGTTATTCTTAGCCTTTTGTTTGGCGTTGAGAAGAAAACCTGAAGCTTTTGAACGCTCACCAACGCTTCACAAGGCCCCAGGACAGCTAACAGACGGCAAAACGTTCTCGGAAAGATGTGGAAAATCAAACGTAAGTACTGTCTGTTTTAAAGCATGAATGCTGATTCAGCGTTCACATGAAAGTAAGTCTTCACAACTTCTCTGGACAAACCTAACAACTGGGCAACAATTTGACAGTGATTCTTATGTTTTATTGCAGGGGTGGCCAACCCTGGTCCTCGAGAGCCACAGTCCTGAAGGTTTTACATGTTTCCCTGCTCCAACACACCTGATTCTAATTATGAGGCTTCCATAGAGCTTAATATTGACCCAGTCATTAGAATCAGGTGTGCTGGAGCAGGGAAACATCTAAAACCTTCAGGACTGTGGCTCTCGAGGACCAGTGTTGGTCACCCCTGTTTTATTGTCTCAAACTGTAATCATTGAACTACTCAAGAAACAAGACAGAAGTACTGAGCATCCCTGATGTTGAACCTTCTTTTTACAGCCCCCATCGTATACCCTCAGGAAGCTAAATACAGACCAATTCTAGAGGTAATGCTTATTAAGACAGTATGATTGTTTGATCACATCTATCACAGGAGTGCATGCGTGCTGCCTTAAAGGGATTCATACTCTGTTCCAGTTGAGCACAGCGACAGCAGGGAACTAAGCTATGTGGATTGGACCGAGTGCAGCCTTGGGATTCTTTGTGTGTTTTCAAACAGCTGTGCCAACAACGAGGCAGAGTTGTCATGTGGCCAACGATAAACTAGATTCATTTGTGTCAATCAGTAGAGCGAGTTCGGATTCCAGTTAAATTAATTCTATTTAAAACCTACAAAGTTTTCTAGGGTTTCAATCGTTATTTTGTCTATGTAAGTTGAATTGTATTAGCACTTTCTGTACACTCGATGCACAAAACAGCCAATAATCTTCATGAGTATGGGGAAAAAACTAGCCTGCAAAATCAATATAGCTGCTCTGCAAAGAATGACTTTCAGTAGAAAAGTAGAACTGTAAGGAAGACATTTCAAATACACATTGTTTACACGTGTAAAATGATGCCAAGTACTTAGATCATTTTACATACACGAACAAAATATCAATTTGGACACAAACATAACATATTTCCTGTTTGATGGCTTCCTGTGCAATCAGAGCCTGGTCCCCATAGATCCCATGTCCCTTTTCAACTTGAAGAGGGGTTCCCCCGAAGAGGAGTTCCCCTACCTGAGGGGGAACCATACGGTCATGGGACGCATCCTGACCTTAAAGATGTACGCTCGTCAGTATTACCGCTCCACCCAGAGCGGAGTTATCTTTGATGACATCATACGGCCGGGCCTTGAAGAGCCAGGTAATGTCAACTGTAGAACAAATACTTAGCTGCTTTAGTCCTCTGGGAGCTGGAGTGGGGTAAGGGGCCTGGTAGAGATCCTATTTGTATATTATTATTCAATAATATTGTGAATTATGAGAGTGATAATGAGTTATATGTGAAGTTTATTTCAAACATAGTTGAATGTATAACTTATAATACTTTGGATAAAAGCGTCTGCTAAATGAATAAATGTAATCGTTATTCTGCTACCGATTAGGAAAATGATACTGAGGTAAATTTAAAATCAACTATTTAGGCTGTCCTCTTTTCATATTTAGACTCGCATTTTAGGATTAGACGTTTGATTTAGGGTGGGTAGTTGTTTGGATTAGTTTTGTAGATTTTGTAGACCCAGATGGGCAAATATTTCAAGCCAGTCTAGTTGGTAGGTTAAGGACAGTCTATATATATATAGTAATAATAATATATAGAACAGCTCTTTGTTTTAAAGCATGTCAGACAGAAGTCAGTTAGATCCACATTGCTGCAGTTCTTTACCAGATCCTATTGAGAAGCTGGTTGCACAACAGCATTTACTGACAGATATCTGGGTTGCAACTTGCAAGACATTAGGTTTACGCCAGTTATTGGATTGGTTCAGTCATTTCATTTCCATCAGAACACAAACCTACAGTAGGTTTCACTGTGTGAATACACAAGTTCACCCACAGCTGCGAATGAGCTTCCTGTAGTTGGATGAATTTCAGAAACCAGAAACTAAATCCACAGTAAGTTAAACTCAGCAGCATCGTAGAAACAGGTGATAACCATGGCTGCATTCCAAAATACACCCAGACGCAACTGTAATTGACTGTGATTGTCACAACTGCCCTATCACTTTCACTGTCAACAGCCACTTGACAGAGGACTAAGAAAGCCTGATGTGTTATGTTTGTTATTACATTTACTGACAGTTATTGTGCCTGTTGGTGTGTGTGTGTGTCTTTTTGTCCTATAGATGATATAACAGGTCCCAAATCAGTAGGCTGTCTAGCTGGGGATGCCCAGTCCTATATTCTTTTCTGTGACTTTTTTGACCGCGTCATTGAAGACTACCATGACCACAAGATGAGCAAGTCACAGGAGAGCGACTTCAATCACGACAATTTAAAGGTACACTGGTCCAGCGGAGAATCTGCATTACTTCACATCTCAACCGCACAAATGAACATTATGTAAATCAGGGGTGTCAAACTCCAGTCCTCGAGGGCCGCTGTCCTGAAGGTTTTAGACGTTTCCCCTGCTCCAGCACACCTGATTCTAATAAAGGGTTCTTATCAAGCTCTGTTGAGAAGTGCTGGGGCAGGGAAACATCTAAAACCTTCAGGAGAGTGGCCCTCGAGGACTGGATCTTGACACCTGTGATGTAAATAAACAACCAAATAATCTCCAAGTTACCCATCAAACCTTCTAACCCAAGACACTTGACCATCCTTATTTCAGATGGACTGTTTGTGACAAGGATCTCACAGCAGTGTCAACAGCAGATACGTTTGTATTTTCATCTAGGGAGGTGATGATTTTGATGGAGCCTACGTCCTAAGCTGTGAGGTGTCTGTGGTGCGCGGTGTGGACGACTTCTGCTTCCCTACCCACTGCAGTCGTGGTGAACGAAGAAAGCTCCTCACACTGGCGAAAAAAGGTACTGCGTGACGTCATGCCAACAACCTTTACTCAGGCCAGAAGTTCAGGGACATTTACATGAAAGTCATTCAGCTCTTATCAAGAGCAACTTGAGGGACATTCCCCCCCTGAGGCAAGTAGGGTGAAGTGCCTTGCCCAAAGACATGTCATGTTGGCACAGCCAGGGTTCGGACCAGGGAACTTCTGATTACTATCTCAACAGCCTCACCGCTCAGCCACGTGCTCCCCTCTGGTCTGCATGTTTTGGATGTCATCCATGTATTTGAATCAGGTGTGTATGAGCAGGTAAAACCAAAACATGGCAGGACAGGGGGTCCCAGAGGGCCAAGGTTGAGAATCACAGGCTTAGATAAAAGGGAAAACCATTCTAAAATAGCAGGGGGGTCAAATCCGGGTCCACGAGGGCCACTGACCTGAAAGTTGTATGCTATTTGGCTCCAGCACACCTGATTCAAATCCAATGAATTATCAGGCTTCCACAGAGCATTCATTTGAATCAGATGGTGCTGGAGCAGGGAAACATCTAAAACTTTCAGGCCAGTGGCATTCAAGGACCAGGATCTGACACCTGTGTAATAAAGGGACTTTGGGAGTGTCAATGAGAGTTACCTCAATCGTTTTTTCCTCGTATATTAGTTTCTTGGATTTAACACATAAATCAACATGTCTTGTATTATTTGGTCAACTTTTCTTCCTCCAGCTTTGGATCAACTATCGGAAGAGTTCCCAGGGAAGCTGTATTCAATGGAGAAACTGACAGAGGATCAAGAGGAAAGAGGACTGATCATAGACGCCCCCTCTTCCTCCCAGTTCAGGACTGGTGTGGCCCGTGATTGGCCGGACTCCAGAGCTGTCTGGTCAGTTTACAATGCTGTGGGCCTGATGGTCATAGTTTTTTTTTTTTGCCATCACAACAAACAACTGCAGGTGCGACAGGTGCTTTTTTGACTGATTATTTACCAATGCCTTATTAGCATCACATTCTGTATAGGCATATAAACATGTACATATCAACTTAACTACCCCAAGCATCCAAATTGACTATACTGGTTAATGCACTCAGAAGGATTTATGATATTACTTAGGGTTTAGAGCAGTGGTTCTCAACCTTGGTCCTCAGGGCCCCACTGTCCTGCATGTTTTCGATGTTTCCCTGCTCCAACACACCTGATTCAAATGAATGAGTCATTATGAAGCTCAGCAGAAGCCTGATAATGACAATTCATTCGAATCAGGTGTGTTGGAAGGGGGAAACATCTAAAACATGCAGGACAGTGGGCCCTGAGGACCAGGGTTGAGAACCACTGGTTTAGAGGAATGAATAGGGCCCTAAATGAGGGATCACATACTGACCCGACACAACTAAAAGTTAAATAGTCTTTCTAACCAGAGTGATTTCAGAGTATTTTGTCTGAAAATAAAACAAAATTTTTAATACTGAGATCATTTAATACTGAAAACTGTCAATGAATTGTCCAAATTACAAGTTGTCTGTACACAGGGTGAGTAAAGACTGTAGTCTGGGGATATGGATTAACATGGAAGACCACATCAAGTTAGTGACCATGCGGAGTGATGCCAACTTAGCCGAAGCGTTCAAATGCATTTGCATCAACATCGTCAAGGTCAGAAGCTTCTTTCTTAACAGAGCGAATGAACTGTATCTAGCTAGAAAACTAGAGAAAGGTTCAGAAAGTCATTCTTGTACTCAAGAAACAGCTGTCCAGCATGTTCTAGATGTTTCCCTGCTCCAAAACACCGGTTTTTGAATGGGTCACAAGCAGATTTAGGCAGAGCTGGATAAGTGCTGGTGTGTTGGAGCAGGGTAAGATCTAAAACATGCTGGACAGCTGTTCCCTGAGGACCAGGGTTGGGAACGACTGGTTAAGAGTTCAAGCTATGAAACAGGCTCTTAAGCTGTGTCCTGGGTTGGTGACATTTACATTGAGTCATTCCCTTGGTTCTCCAGCTTGAAGCGCTGTACAAGAAGCTGAGGCACCCGTTCATCTGGAAACAGCAGCTGGGCTGGGTGGTCAGCTGCCCCGCTGATGTGGGGACTGGGCTGAGGGTCAGCGTCCGTGTGCGGCTAGTCCACCTCTCCACGCACAACCGTCTACAGGACATCCTCAAGAGACTGCGCCTCCGCATGGAGAACAAAGGTACTGCAGCTATACAGGGACATACACACAGGGAGTCTGTGGCGCAGTCGGTTAGGGTCCCTGGTTCAAACCCCAGCTTTGTCAACATGACATTGCGTCTTTGGGAAAGGCAATTCACCCTACTTGCCCAGGGAGAATGTCCCTGTACTTGCTGTTAAGTCTTTCTGGATAAGAGTGTCTGTAAATTACTAAATGTAAAAATACTGACACTGGAAAACTGGTTTAGAAATCTTGCAGATAATGTTTGGTTCAGAATGACGGAGGAATTTTCTACTGGGAAGGTCATGATTGGGGTATTTTCCTAATACAAAAGATTTTTGTATTCAATGATCACGTCATTTTTTTCATGAATATATTTCTAAAATAACTATGTCAGTGGCATTTCCAAGGGTCACACACAATCAACAAACCCCTTCTATTTGTAGATAAAGGCCAAACTGACATTTGAGTTGAATTACGCTAATTTCCTAGGGATTTTAATCAATTTTTGATCGATACAAGAAATGTCATGCCTGCCTTAAATCTCATGATAATTTCATAACTAGGAATGACCATTACACTGTACACTTTAACAAGACAGCAAAAGGTGGGCATATTTAAGCACGATTTCACAACATGACGATTGTGTGGTTGTAATGAGTGACCTACTGTACATGCATAATACCAAGTGACCATATGACACCCAGCATGTTTTACTTATTTCCCTCTACAGACGAGCTGGATATGTACGATGTGAGCAACGTGCCTACCATCGGGTTCAGCGAGGTGACCCTCACACAGCTGGTGGTAGACGGGGTCAAGCTGCTCGTTGTCATGGAGAAGAGACTGGAAAACAGCCAGAGCATTGATGAGCTGGTGCCGATGCAGAAGTAGAGGGGAAACTAGGGCAGAGACAGTGGAACACATAACAACCCCAGGGAATACATGAGACTACTGTATGATGTAAAGATCAATCTTTAAGTACTTACATTAGGACTGCAATGACCTTGCTGTTTAGAGGAAAGAACAATGTAACAATGTACAGTCAGTGGTCTTTATATAGCTGTATATAAAAACAATTACAAACATTAGTTTTATTCTGGTACCCATATCTTATTTCGAATGTTTAAGTACCACTGTAATTCGTGGGCAATGTCATTTTCACCAGTGAATTTTATGATTTGATAAATTATTTGTATTAAAATGACCATAAAATTCTTTGAGAATTTCCAATGGGTACTTTCTGAACGACTGCAACTCTTTTGTATAGCTAAACACTTGTTCAAACTTCGAGCACAGACAGGAATAAACGACAGCAGACATTTGGCTCGAGACTCCTTTCAAGTAAGCTTTAATATTGTGCACCAGTGAGACTGAAGCTACATGACTCATCAAGCTTCTTCCTCGAATGTATGTTGGAGTGGATGAGGTGAGGGGGGTAGAGGAGGTGAGGGGGGTGGAGGAGGTGTAAGTGAGGTGAGGGGGTGGAGGAGGTGAGGGGGTGGAGGAGGTGAGGGGTGGAGGAGGAGGAGGTGTAAGTGAGGTGAGGGGGTGGAGGAGGAGGAGGTGTCAGTGAGGTGAGGGGGGGTGGAGGAGGAGGTGTAAGTGAGGTGGAGGAGGGGTAAGTGAGGTGGGGGGAGGAGGAGGAGGTGTAAGTGAGGTGAGGGGGGGTGGAGGAGGAGGTGTAAGTGAGGTGGAGGAGGGGTAAGTGAGGTGAGGGGGGGGTGGAGGAGGGGGATGTGTAAGTGAGGTGAGGGGGGGTTGGAGGGGGATGTGTAAGTGAGGTGAGGGGGGGGGTTGGAGGGGGATGTGTAAGTGAGGTGAGGGGGGGGGTTGGAGGGGGATGTGTAAGTGAGAGGGGGTGGACTGTGGAGGGGAGGGCGGGGCGGGGGACGAACAGTGGAAGAGGGGGAGGGTGGGGGGGGGGGCGGTTGTGTTACCGTTTACATTTCATCAACCCTTTCTTGATCCTCCGCTTCCTTCAGCTAAGGCAACATGACAAGCCTCTCCTATGTTGTGTGCCATAGAAAAATGAGAACCTGCATCGACAGCAGCCGTGCCATGCAGCACCGCACAGGGAGGACTGGCAGGCGCACACCTGCGCAGACAGGTCAAGAGGAATTGGCACAAGTATGAGCAAAACGGATTGAAAAGCCACCGAGGTTGGAGGGACTTCCATGTTGCTTATACCAGTCTCACCCTGAAGTGATGCATGGCAAGGCTTAATCTGTCGCTTCTGGCGTTTAGCAACGCTAAAACAACGCCGCCTTCTCCAACTCTCCCAATAGGTTAATCTCCCAAAACGTCTCGTAGACGAATAGAGACGTGACGCTTCAGCTCGCGGAAATTATTCAAATGGATTTGTCACAGCTTTTCACCTTGTTTTCAAACACCCCCCATCCTCCTTCATTTCCGAAAAAGAATATTCCCTTCTCTGTCGCTTTGTAAGGGTGTGGTCTAACGCCTGCTGCTCTTTACAGTAATACAACATGGAATACCATTGCACAGTTAACCCTCATGACTTGAGTACAAAATAACGAGTAGAAATGTACCAGTACTAGTGGTTCTTTTAACTTACTCTCATCGCAATCACTAATTACAAAGTGGGGGAGAAAAAAAACGTTTAAACAAATCTCCCAAAAAAGAAACGTTAAATCCTATTTTCCTCTCCTACAGGTGAATGCCTTGGAAATATCAAGCAGCACATTAAGAAGGCATAATGTGGTGGAATAAATACGACTGCAAGAATAACCAATAAAATCTAAATAAAGCATAAACCAACCGAAAACGTTTTTTTCTTCTGAATATCGATGACCTGTGCTTGGGCCGCTGATAAAGTCCCAAGAATGAGACGATAATCTTCTTCTTTTTTTAAACACTGAGTATCAAGCTTTGTGCGGTCTTAAGCAAAACATGTCAGAAGAAGCACACATAACTAATCTCTTGGCCTGTCATTGGACAGCATTTGATTACATTTACATAATTTATAGTTATGTTCTGTTAAATAATTTGCTTACTCCTAAGAATATAACTGCGCCATTCATGTCAAGCTTAAGACTGCATACATAAGGCTGACTGTGTGGCCACATTATGGTCCTTTCAATAATGCTTAATATTGTAGTCCCATTAAGTGTGAAGGCAGGATTTGACCAGGTCCAAGTTTGCCTTCTTAAAGATTCCTTATGCAAGTCAATGTAATAAACAGTCAACTGTAGTAAAAAAAAAAAAAAACATCCGGCACTGCTTCATGATGAATAACATGAAAGTGACCAAAATAGTGCATTAAGAGGAATGACTTTGAGCTTTGGGATGTATGTATGAACGTAATAGCATTTTTTTTTCTCTCAGTCAAGTCATTCCACAATGTCTACAGGAGGAAAATTTAGAAAAAACTAAAATGGACATAAGCTTTTTTTTGTTCCTTTTGAGAATAAAAAAATAAACTTAAAATTTCAGTGGAGGCAAATAATCTACACATAATGTTGACAATACAAGGAAAAATAATCCAAACCCTCCCCAAATTACAGTATAACACAATAAACATACACTTTCTGTACAGAAACCAAGACTATACAATACCTGCAGACGTTATGCTGAAGAGTCTTATTTTATACAACTCTATATAACTCGACAAAACACATTCTCAATTTTTGTAACTGTACATGTGGAAAAATTTGCGATGCAGTCTTTATTTCAACCCCCCTGCGCAAATGTAATTGAAATGAGCAAGCGTCCTTGTGAACAGTCTCATATTATTGCAACAACGGGTCTATTTTCTTTCTAGTTTCTTCAAAACTTTGAATTGGGATTTTGGGTAAACGCATGTGCCTTGGGGAAGGAGAAATGGGAGTGTTTTATGTTTTGTTTCACCACACAATACAGCAGTTGTTTGGAATAGCGGTTTTCTCAATATGGCCGCAGAGCATGTCAATTTTCAGGATGCCAGTGAAAAGGACTGGAGACCCCCTCCCTTCAGACCCCCTCCCCTCAGACCCCCTCCCTTCAGACCCCCTCCCTTCAGACCCCCTCCCTTCATACCCCCACCCTTCATACCCCCTCCCCTCAGACCCCCTCCCCTCAAACCCACTCCCTTCAGACCCCCTTCCCTCAGACCCCCACCCCCCAGACCCCCACCCCTCAGACCCCCTCCCCTCAGACCCCCACCACCCAGACCCCCACCCCTCAGACCCCCTCCCCTCAGACCCCCTCCCCTCAGACCCCCTCCCCTCAGACCCCCTCCCCTCAGACCCCCTCCCCTCAGACCCCCTCTCCACAGACCCCCTCCTCTCAGACCCCCTCTCCTCAGACCCCCTCCCTTCAGACCCCCTCCCCTCAGACCCCCTCCTTCAGACCCCCTCCCTTCAGACCCCCTCCCCCTCAGACCCCCTCCCTTCAGACCCCCTCCCCTCAGACCCCCTCCCCTCAGACCCCCACCCCTCAGACCCCCTCTCCTCAGACCCCCTCCCCTCAGACCCCCTCTCCTCAGACCCCCTCCCTTCAGACCCCCACCCCTCAGTCCCCCCCACCCCCTTAACCGGATCTCAACATTGTACATTAATAGTCTTTGTTTGCTTGTTGGGGAAAAAAAAGAGGAAAAGTCTTTAAAACGTTCACAGCTTGAGCTCGTCGGCCACTTTGGACGCAATGTTTTTGAAGGCGATGGACGTCCCCGAGATCCGCTTGAAGCGCACGCCGTTGAGTGAGAGGCGGGGCAGCTTACACACCTCCATCTCCCATTGGACCAGACTCTCCTGGCGGGCGTCGCCATGGACGCAGAAGAGCAGGAAGCGCTCGCGCTGCTCGTAGTCGCAGTTGTTGGCGTCCAGGACCTTGCGGATCTCCCGCATCATGTCGCCAGGCTCCATGGACGACGTGGTCTTCATGCTCCAGGTGAAGCGGAGGCGAGCGCGGCTTCGAGTCCCGCCCATCCTCCCTGGGTTCCCCGGATGTGCTCCTATGGAGAGGAGATACAGAGGTCAGATCTTCAAGCCTGATGGGCGTCTTGCTTATTGACCTTCGGTCAGACCTCAATAATGTCTGAAACCTACAAAATAAGTTGATCTGGGGCAAGGAAAAGGCTAAATGTGTGCTACAAAGGTAAGCACTTTTGTTTAAAAGCGTATTCCACGTATACAGAGATAGTATAGCAGGATAAAACAGGGGTAAAATAAAGATAACTAGCCCACACTTCATCATATAACTAAGTGACGAACATGTACAAAACGACACCAACACCTCACGCCACGTCCATTGCAAATGAAAACAATATTTACACATTACACAACATAAACATACAGCACAGTCTGTCAGGAGCCGTGTTTAAGAAACTTTCGTATTCACAGCTACAGATGCATTCATGCTTTCTTCGAAACACAACACGCGCTCGTGGCTCTGTCCAGTGAACTAGAACCTTCCGCTTGCAGGTGTCAAACAGAAACAGACACGGGGGGGGGGGGGGGGGGGGGGGGGGGGGGGGGGGGGGGGGGGGAGACGGGACATTCCTACTGACAGTCATGGATGGTGGGAGAATGTTTGTTTGGCACAGAATGAAACAGGATTTGGAGATGGTAAAAGGAATGGATATATGGTATGATATAGAGGGGGCGGGGGGGGAATCTTGGGCTGGTAGCTGTACCTCACCTTGGGGTGTCTGTCCGACCACTGGCCTCTCCTTCACTCGGGGCCCTTAGAATCAAAAATCAATCAGAAAAGTTCAAACGTGTTCAACAGGCCGACGGCAAGAGCCATCAGTGTTTGAGCACGCACACGCAAGAACAAGGGGGGGGGGGGTGGGGGGGGGGGGGGGGGCGTGTGAGGTAGGATGCTGGGGGGGGGGGGGGGGGGGGGGGGGGGGGACGCCCTAACCAACAACGTGTAACACTTTACGCAACAACATCGTTCACAAGAGGGCAGCTGTCTTTCAGTGTGCACGAGCTACGAGAGTGAGGCATCGTGGGAAACGTAGTTCATCGCTTTAGAGGTTCGCTAAGAAGGTTCCGTGCTGAAGGACATCTACAAAATCAGGGAGCAGGGGGGGGGGGGAGACGGGACAGGTCATGACACATTCCAGGCACTGCAGTGTGGTCACGGTCGATGGACGTGCAAAGGGGGAATCATTAGTGGGTAGGAAAGAGTGGTTCTGTCGTTGGGTTTTCACAGGGTTCATAGTAGCCACACACAGCAGGGACTCTGCACCTGAGGATGTGAGGGGCAGCATGTCCCGTAAAGGGGGGTGGGGTCTAAAGGTTGAAGGTTGTTAGGGAAAAGCAGAAGGGTTGGGGGGGGGGGAGGTTTAGGGTTGTAACCATTGTAACGATTTGACACGCCTACCTCTGATAAGCCCTGTAAGACAGAGTTCTAAAAGAAAAGACAAAGAAGAAAGCAAATAGAAAAAAGGGGGCGGGTGTTTTTCATTAAAAAGGACTGTGAGAGAAGGGTTATGGACATAAGAGCAGAAGACTGCTAGTTCTTAAATGGGATATCTGACAGGGTGAAGTGCTTGACCGCTCAGTATCTTGACAAAGATACAACGTGCGAAATTTCAACTTTCACAATGCAGAGAAAAACAATTCCTGTCTATAACACTCCTTAAAGGAGCATATTTAAGGATATTTGGGTGTTTTGAGCAGTGTTCAGTCAGGGATAATGTCCTCTATGTTTTTCCATGTTTTTTTTTATCCAGTCACCTGATTCAAATAAATGCTTGTGGTCGTCAACTATCAGGCTTCCGGAGAGCTTGATAAGGGACCATTCATCTCAGTCAGGTGCGTAAACTCAGCAATGTTTGAGTTTGTGTGTGCGTGAAGTGGAACGGACACGCGATTGCGTGTGTGTGACTGGATTAACGAAAGTTTTCGACGATGCGTTTTGCTCTTTTGTTACGTGTGAGTGAACGTTAACGCACGTTCTTGTGTGCGGTTGTCTGCTCGTGTGTTTGTGTTACCCCGTGTAACAAGGACCACCCGCTCAGCACTGCGAGGGTCTTGAACCCGGGGTGTTCGGTTAGGGAGACGGACGCTCTAACCAGGAGGCTGAAGGCTGCAGCCCCTAACATCAGTCACTAGAGCATCCTTTGATTTCAGATTCAGATATTAATCCAGAGGGGAAACTCTTTAGTGATCTTTGAGATCAGAGAAAGGAGGTTTACTGCACAGCAAAGACCATCTGCCCTTCGTTACATCGGTGCATGAGTCTTTGACATCGCAGGAGTCGATGTGCACTAGAGTGGAATCAGATGGAGATCCTTCTCTGGGTTTAGCAGACTAAAGGCTGTGAGCCAGATGTGGATCATTAATCGTTTATCCGAATGTGTCTGTAGTTACTTACATCTGTTATGTGCTCTCAAAAATGTATGGGTTGAACCCTTGGGTGAGTATGACTGCTCACATATAGCTCAGCTCCTGAATTTCGATAGTTATCTCTCTAATAAGATAAGATAAACCTTTATTTGTATAATAATGCCACTAATCTGTGTGTGTTTTCATGACAAGGGTTTTAGTTTCCTACGCTCGACTAAATCATCAGACTGATTCAACGGAGCGCAGTGCCGGGATTGGATAAGCATTCTGAACATCAAATACGGACGCTCTCGTCACGTCACAACCCCTTCGCTCTGATCGGTCATCAAGCTTGATCCATGTCCTTCTACTTTCACTGTAGAAATGTTTAGTGACCCCCCCCCCCCCCCCCCCCCCCCCTCCTTTCATCGAACATGGACCACCAGTGTAGCTGCTCCCACCACCACGCATCAGACGCTGGGCGTCAAAGTGCTGACGAGGCACCAAAAATAAACCTAAAGAAAACTCCCCAGTCATAAAGATTAGAAATGCCCGTATTATTTCATTGTAGAAACATCATATCCCAGATGTAATACCCTGTACATACCCTGTATATTCTGATTATACTGTTCATACGGTGTATATTCTGAGTATACTATTAAATTCTGTTGTAATAACTGTTTTGCACTTCTGGTTGGATGCTAACTGTATTTCGTTACCCTGTACTTGTACCTGTGTAATGACAATAAAGTTGAATCTAATCTAATTAGAATTCAACAGATTAGCACAGCAACACACAGATTTCAATTAGCACAGAAACACTGTCCGCCATGCTTCTCCTGCCTCGTTATCCACTGACCTGCGCACAAACTTGGATGTGATTTTACTGATGATGCCCGTGGACGTCCCCCGGCGTGCCTGTGCCAGGGCCCCGGTGTCGTGGGACAGCGTGGGCGGACGCCGGCGGCCCGTTGTAGGTGGCCGAGCGGCGGTCCCGAAGCTGGGCGCCGTGGAAGGTGGAGCGGCTGGAGCTGCCGCGGGGAAGCGCGTGCGGTCGGGCGTGGCGCTGCTGCTGCTGCTGATGCTGTGGGCCGAGGGCGAGGCGGCGGGGGGGCGCTGAGGAGTGCTGGAACCAAAAGGGGGTTGGGGGGGGGGGGGGGGGGGGGGTTGAGTGACTTTATGGAGCATGTACAGCATTTTGAATCAAAGTTGTTTTCTTTAACTATAATCTGCAGCCATCATGCTAATCTTCACTTTTTCACCCCCCCCTTTTATGCCCTATTAAGATCTTATTACATGTTTTACATCCTTTGTATTTTACATATATTTCTGTACTTCTTTATTGGTATTATTTAGTGCTGTACTGTACCGGGCTGTTGCAAATTGACATTTCTCCATTGCGAGACTAAAAGGATGATTTTATCTTTGCTACGAAATGTTCACAGACAAATGGAAGGGGGCGAGGTGGTAGGAAGATGGAAGAGGGAGGTGAGGGGGGGTTGGGATGGAGGAGAACGAAAGAATGTAGGGGAAACCAATAACACCAAAGGATGAAAACAATCTCCGACATGCAATCAAACGGAAATACATCGACAACATGGGCGATAAATAGAACAGCAGAGTCCGTTCCAGCTCCAGCCACAGCTCTGACCTTTTGTACTCTGCATTGTCGTCTATAGGGGGCAGCGGAGACTTGATGGGGTGGCCTGAGGCGGACATGGACTTCACATGGCGGGGGCGTGCTGACGTGGCGGCTGACGTCGCCCCGGACGATGGGGAGGAGCCTCCAGCTGCTGCTGACACCTCCGTCAGACTGAGGGAGAGAGAGAATGGGGAGAGAGAGGGAGAGAGAGAGAGAGAGAGAGAGAGAGAGAGAGGGCACGGAGAGAGAGAGGGCACGGAGAGAGAGAGAGAGAGAGAGAAGAAAGAGAGAATGGAGAGAGAGAGAGAATGGAGAGAGAAAGGGTATGGAGAGAGAGAGAGAGAGAGAGGAGAGAAAGAGAATGCGAGAGAGAAGGCAAATGAGGGAAAGAGAAAGGGGGGTGGGATTGAGGACAAAGTTGGGGGGGGGGGAGCAAATAAATTATATTGGAGGCGAGACCAGAAATAGGTGAAAAGAAGGGAGGGAAATTGCTTGAGACGGTTAGAGGAAAGGACGTCTGAAGAGAATGCAATGTCATTCGGTAATGATTACAGAAAAACCTCAAGGAAAGCAGCGAGGACCACATGAACAGCTTGTCTGTTGGGTCTGTGGTGCGGCTCACCTGCTGTCTTTGCCGTTGGGGATGGCTGAGTAGCGGTCGGTGCTCGTGCGCTCGCACACGTACGTGTTCCTACGCGTCATGGCTCCGCTGTTCTATGTGACAAAACGCGCATGGGCACAAGTCATTGACGTCTCCCAACGGGTTGGTTTGTTCATGAAAAAACGACCCCTGCAATGACTCCTCGCATCGGAGCCTTAAAACCCCCTTCCCGACCCCTCAGCCTTCCAGGGCCGACCTCTTACCCCTGAGGCTGTGGAGGACTTCTTCCTGGTCTCCTGTGCCACCAGAGGAGAGGCAGGCACGTCCCCCTTAGAGCCGCTGGTGCCCAGTTTGCGCGCGGCGTCCCAATCCTCCTTCTTGTCGCTCTCCACACTACTGGCCTGCACCCGCTTGGTGTAGGATACCGTTGGGGGGATGGAGGGCGCAACTGAAGTGTGTGTGGGGGGGGGGGGGGGGGGGAATCAATATTAGAATTCTGACATTTGCAGGACAGCAGCAACCTACAGTGTCGATAAGAACCCGCGATCTGCACTTACCGTGGTCGCTAAAGGTCGTCGCTGTTTCTGATTGGCAGATATGCTGCGGGTGACCTTGGAGTGGGCGGGGGACTGCTCGAGCTGTTGTTGAGGTCGCTGCTTGGTCGTGACCTTTGACACAAGTTACTGTTGGACAGGGACTCGCTGCCCTCAAACTGTCAGGGGTGAGAGGTACAGCAGAGGGAGTACAGTTGGAATTTGTTTGTAAAAAAAACTTCATTCTCAATCAGAGAAAATGGTCTGAGAAATGGGGGTCTACAACGACTTTATATTCATGTTTGAAGCAAGGAGGGAAATCACGGCAGAGATTTATTCCTATTTTTGATCTTATTTTTCCAGGTATACTCTATATTCCGTTAATTTGATTGAGTTTTTCTGCATGACACAGTCACACCTCAACAGGTCACATGACCAAATCGGACCAACAGTCCTGTTGGCGAGAAGAACGTTCAAAGCGGGGCTTCCAGATCTTTCTGGAACCTACCTCAGCAGGTTTCCTTCCCAGCAGGAGGTATGTGGCCATGACCTCGTCGTACTTTTGTCCCACCAACGCCTCGGAGATCTCGTCTTTGGAGAAGCCCATGGTGACCATCAGTTCTGAGGGGGGAGAGGGGCATGAGTAACGGAGCCAGATCGTTCTAACTGATGAGTACTGAGGTAACACCTTCTTCAGCAAGCCAGCCATTTTGGGTGTGTATGAACTCTTGTTGGACCAAATGTAATCCGAAAAGATATATATATATTTTTTATTTTCCTTGTGGGGTTCTTTGTAATAATAATAATAATTATAATTATAATAATACCTAATTTAGCAGATGCTTTTATCCAAAGCGACTTACATTTAAGTACAGGGACATTCTCCCTGAGGCAAGTAGGGTGAAGTGCCTTGCCCAGTGACACAACGTCACATAGCCACAGCCGGGGTTCGAACTCGCAACCTTCCGATCACAAGGCCAATGTTTCTGGGGGTCAGTTGGCCTCATGATCGGAAGGTTGTGAGATCGAGCCCCGGCTGTGGCTATGTGATGTTGTGTCACTGGGGAAAATGTTGTGTCTCAGGGAAAATGTCCCTGTACTTACTGTAAGTCGCTTTGGATAAAAGCGTCTGCTAAATGGATAAATGTAAAATGTAACCCGCTGAGCCATCTGACTCCCATTGTGTTTGTGTCCAGTCACTGACCTATCCGTTGGATGTCGCTGATGTCGACCTCGGGCTCTGTGTACGGTTTCAGCTCCTCCTCTTCGTGCCCCACATTCATCCAGCGGTCTCTCATGATTTGCTGCCCGGGGGAATCAAACGAGACGTGATTGGCTCACAGCCACACTCAAAACCATCAGATCCCCCAAAACAGCATCCATCTTCTCCACCC
Organism: Protosalanx chinensis; assembly: GCA_030340685.1. Lineage (NCBI taxonomy): Eukaryota > Metazoa > Chordata > Actinopteri > Osmeriformes > Salangidae > Protosalanx > Protosalanx chinensis. The sequence goes on along the minus strand of CM059342.1, from coordinate 6,465,559 downwards.
CTCCAAGCACAGATCGATCAGTAAGTGTGTTCCTTCCACTGTACCTCCCTCTGACAACATGACTCATCATGGATCCCTCCCCTTGAGTCACAGAGAGTGTATGTGCTTCTTACCTCTAAACTTCCACGTTTGCCAGGATTGAGCACCAGCAGTTTCTTGAGCAGGTTTTCACAGTCTGTAGACATGTAGAAAGGGATGCGATACTTTCCCCTGAGGACCCTCTCTCTCAGCTCCTACACACACACACAAACACACACACACACACACACACGTACACACAACATGCTTTTTAATTGTTACTTGTTTAACTGAATGCTCTTGTGGCTCTTCCCTTTGGTGGCTTGTTGGTTTCACATGATGTATGTTTCATCATCTGACAACCAGCAATGTTTGGGGACTATCACGTTGTTGTGATCAGTGACCGATACTTTTTTGTAAAGCTGTCTTTTGGAAGTCACTTTGGATAAAAGCACCTGCTAAATTAATACATGTAGATACACTACCGTTCAAAAGTTTAGGGTCACATTGAAATGTCCTTATTTTTTAAGGAAAAGCACTGTACTTTTCAATGAAGATAACTTTAAACTAGTCTTAACTTTAAAGAAATACACTCTATACATTGCTAATGTGGTAAATGACTATTCTAGCTGCAAATGTCTGGTTTTTGGTGCAATATCTACATAGGTGTATAGAGGCCCATTTCCTGCAACTATCACTCCAGTGTTCTAATGGTACAATGTGTTTGCTCATTGGCTCAGAAGGCTAATTGATGATTAGAAAACCCTTGTGCAATCATGTTCACACATCTGAAAACAGTTTAGCTCCTTACAGAAGCTACAAAACTGACCTTCCTTTGAGCAGATTGAGTTTCTGGAGCATCACATTTGTGGGGTCAATTAAACGCTCAGAATGGCCAGAAAAAGAGAACTTTCATCTGAAACTCGACAGTCTATTCTTGTTCTTAGAAATGAAGGCTATTCCATGCGAGAAATTGCTAAGAAATTGAAGATTTCCTACAACGGTGTGTACTACTCCCTTCAGAGGACAGCACAAACAGGCTCTAACCAGAGTAGAAAAAGAAGTGGGAGGCGCGTTGCACAACTAAACAAGAAGATAAGTACATTAGAGTCTCTAGTTTGAGAAACAAACGCCTCACAGGTCCCCAACTGGCATCTTCATTAAATAGTACCCGCAAAACACCAGTGTCAACATCTACAGTGAAGAGGCGGCTGCGGGATTCTGGGCTTCAGGGCAGAGTGGCAAAGAAAAAGCCATATCTGAGAATGGCCAATAAAAGATTAAGATGGGCAAAAGAACACAGACATTGGACAGAGGAAGACTGGAAAAAAGTGTTGTGGACGGATGAATCCAAGTTTGAGGTGTTTGGATCACAAAGAAGGAGTTTGTGAGACGCAGAACAAATGAAAAGATGCTGGAAGAATGCCTGACGCCATCTGTTAAGCATGGCGGAGGTAATGTGATGGTCTGGGTTGCTTTGGTGCTGGTAAGGTGGGAGATTTGTACAGGGTAAAAGGGATTCTGAATAAGGAAGGCTATCACTCCATTTTGCAACGCCATGCCATACACAGTGGACAGCGCATGATTGGAGCCAATTTCATCCTACAACAGGACAATGACCCTAAACACACCTCCAAATTGTGCAAGAACTATTTAGAGCAGAAGCAGGGCAGCTGGTATTCTATCGGTAATGGAGTGGCCAGCGCAGTCACCAGATATGAACCCCATTGAGCTGTTGTGGGAGCAGCTTGACCGTATGGTACGCAAGAAGTGCCCATCCAACCAATCCAACTTGTGGGAGCTGCTTCTGGAAGCGTGGGGTGCAATTTCTCCAGATTACCTCAACAAATTAACAGCTAGAATGCCAAAGGTCTGCAATGCTGTAATTGCTGCAAATGGAGGATTCTTTGACGAAAGCAAAGTTTGATGTAAAAAAAATCTTATTTCAAATACAAATCATTATTTCTAACCTTGTCAATGTCTTGACTCTATTTTCTATTCATTTCACAACATATGGTAGTGAATAAGTGTGACTTTTCATGGAAAACACAAAATTGTTTGGGTGACCCCAAACTTTTGAACGGTAGTGTACATATATATATAAAAAACAGCACACACACTCAAAAGGTAATGGGACAGTACTGTTTTTTTATCCATGTGGTAGGTGGCTGTTGTGAAAAATTGCCCCTAGTGTATGACTGTGAGAGTGAATGGTTGTCTCTATGTTGTCTGTCACTGTCTGTGCGATAGCCCTGTGACTAGCTGGCCCTAGTCCAGGGTGTATCCTGCCTAAGGCCTGAAAGTAACTGGGCTTGGCTCCTGTGACCCCTAACGGGAATAAGCAGCACTGCTAATAAACGGTACATAGTGAATTCATGTTTTTTTCCCCCACAACGCACCTTGAGGTTCTGCCCGTCGAAAGGCAGCGAGCCGCTGACCAGCGTGTAGAGGATGACCCCCAGGCTCCAGACGTCCACCTCCGGCCCGTCGTACTTCTTCCCCTGGAAGAGCTCCGGGGCGGCATAGGGAGGGGAGCCGCAGAACGTGTCCAGCTTGCTGCCCAGCGTGAACTCGTTGCTGAAGCCGACGTCGGCGATCTTGATGTTCATGTCGGCGTCCAGGAGAAGATTCTCTGCCTGGTAGGAGCGCAGGCGGATGGAAGACAGGCAAGGAAGAGACGGATGAGAGGCTGTGTGTGTGTTGTGTGTGTGTGTATGTGTGTGTGTGTGAGGGGGAGGTATTTCATTCACTCACCTTCAGATCCCTGTGAACAATCCTTTTCTGATGGCAATATTGCACTGCAGAGACAATCTGAAGGAGAGGGTGAGACAAAGAACCAGTTTCATAAATAAAAGCCAACATGTAAACATGCCCAATACCACTTTTCATTCATTCATTCATTCATTATCTACCGCTTATGCCGCTTATTCTCATTAGGAGTCACGGGGTGAATGGAGCCTATCCCAGTTACTTTAGGCCTTAGGAAGGGTACACCCTGGACTGGGGCCAACTAGTTGCAGGTCTATCACAAAGACAGTTACAGACCCAATACCACTTTTCAACTGAGATATTTTGGAATGGCAATGCATCGTTTTCAAAATCAAGACGTTTGAGTCCTATCCCGGAGTCTAAATGATCTGAGTCGAAACATCTTGATTTTGAAAAC
>CM059342.1:6231353-6461875 GCA_030340685.1 Protosalanx chinensis | reverse complement strand
GACTGGGTATGCTACTTAAAAAAATTAAGGGCGAATACTGTCGGCTAAGCAAGCGATGTCGTGGCATAAATTGTCAGTGTCATTTACACAGACTCAAAATGTTTTGGCTGTCAAAGACATATACAAAATATGCAGTGCTTGTCAGCAAAAAATAAATAAAAAATAACACGTAAGCAAGACTTATTTAAATGTCTTAATGACATAATTGGTCATTTGCAAAGTCTGACATCACCCAAATGAACTGTTAGCTCTACACAATTAGGTTCCATTTCTGCAAAGAGATTAAATGAACGAATAAATGCTTACCTATGTTGGGGTGATTCAAGATCTTCATGATCCTTACTTCGCGAAACAGCTGTGAAAGAGAAAAAGACCAGATTAGATCTCCGCCTCCAAGGAACGCTTTTCACTGATGGCTTTCTCGCTCTCAGACAAGTTTAATGATTCTGAAACATGCAAAAGTCATAATAAATAAATATGCATAATAAAATAAAATAAAACGTTGAAAATTGGGTGACATTTTGTGATATTTTAGAGATATGTCATGCTGTACAACACCAAAGAATAAAGGGGAGAGCTGTATCTGCTTGTTTATCAGAACAATTGTGTCAAGTCTGAGTGACTAAGTGAGTGTGTGAATATACCAGCTACTGATCATAGCATGGCCACCATGAGACAAGTAGACTCATAAACAACACCAGAGTTTAATCGGTACCATCCAAAGCTGCTGACAATTTCAAGTACCCCCTTTTTAAAACCAATTACAACGTCCCCTACAATGTAAAGTGTAATGTAAACTGTCATCTATGCACTTGGAATTCTGTCAGTAAGTACAAGTTTAACAGATTGCCTATAAACCCAGGATTAACGAAACGCAATTAGAAGGAACTCCACCCTTTCTTGACGTAACAGAATCAATTCCAGACAGTGAGCTGAGGTGGGCAAGCCACTAATTAACACTAACACTAACACTAAACAACCACTTTACAAGTTGTTATAAACGGGTTCTCCAGTAGAACCCAACAGTCCTCTCAGTTGGACTTGTATGGGTATGATTGGTATGCTTGCTGAGGCAACGTTAAAAGGCCATATTTAGCCTTTTCATCTCTGATTGCTCAAGTGTGCAGTGATTTTTTTCCACCAGAGACAGATCCCTAGCTGGAAAGTGAGTGTGTTTGAGTTTGATCTGTGTGTGTTAGTGAGTAAAATGTGTGTGTTTGGATTTGTATGAGTGTGTGTCAGAGTATTTTGTGTGGCTGTGCTGTGTGTGTGTGTGTGTGTGTGTGTGTGAGAGAGAGCGTGGCTCATGACAGCATTTCCCTAATGGTTGAGTGATAGCCCCCGTAGCACCGTTACCCGGGTGATTAGGCAGCATCCCTCAAACGAAGAGAGACCCTCCCTGACACGTATCTCTCCTCCCCTCTCCCTGCACCTGCCTACATCCCCCACCACACCTCCCTGTCCCTCTCTCCACCTATCCACCGGCTCCACCAGTTGAGAATTCTTCCCAAAGGTCATTCAAGGTGAAGAAACAATTAATTGATTCATTCATTATACCTTTCTCCAACAGAACCAAAAATGACTGCTATTTTCCATTCCCAAGACAACTCAAGAGTGCAAGGCACTGCAGCGGGTGGTGAAAACGCCCAACGCATCACTGGGACTACTCTTCCGTCCATCGAGGACATCCAGAGGAAGCGCTGTCTGCGTAGAGCTCACAGCATCCGAAAAGATCCTCACACCCCGCCCATAAACTGTTTGCCCTCCTGCCCTCCGGCAGGCGCCTCAGGAGTCTCCGGTCTAGAACCAGCAGACTGAGGAACAGCTTCCTCCCCAGAACTGTGACACTCCTGAATGCCACCCGCACTAGACCCCGCCCCCCTATATAACTACCCCCCCCCCCATAGAACCCCCGCCACCCTATATTAGCACTATCATTTCGGTTGTTATCTGCACTATCTGTTCATTTTGCACATCTGCACATTGCATCATTTGCACTAACTGTACATACATGCAACTCATGTAAATTACGTTAAATACTGTAGCATCTTGTACAATACAGCTGTACATTTGTCTTAAATCACTTTAATCTGTACATACCCTTTATATTCTGATTATACTGTACATACTGTGTATATTCTAAGTATACAATTACAATTATATACTGTTGTAATAACTGTTTTGCACTTCTGGTTGGATGCTAACTGTATTTTGTTACCCTGTACTTGTACCTGTGTAATGACAATAAAGTTGAATCTAATCTAATCCAAACTCCAAAAAGTGAATATTTACATTTGAATCCCCTTTCCCAGACTCCAAGGGGGAATTCTAATCACCCCCCTAAAAAATCAGGATGAGGCATCAGAAGTCCAGGGAGGGGCGGGGGTTACAGCAGTTTTATATTTAGCCATTGCAAACAATCGGGGCTATAAATAGCTCCGCCCTTGGATACAGGAGAACCCCCTTCGCCAGGATGAGCCTGGCTGATTTCCATAACGTCTCGAAGAAGATTGGTTCGTTTCCGAAGACGAGCTTAATGGGGCGGAGAAAGGAATGGGGAGGAGCAGGCAGAAGTACCATATAACATGAACGCTTCCTACAAGACATGTTGTTCAAAGCTATATAGAGATGGGGGGGGTATAAATGGTATTAGTCTCCCTGGTGGTAGTCTTACGTAGACTGTGCTGGTTTATTAATGACTTGCGTCAGTCAGCGTCTCATGCAGACGCATGAAACAGTCTTGGGTTCATCAACTCTCTGGAGGATTTTCTTCTCCTCGAAGCTGAACGTCAGCAAAAGCTCCCGTCTGACGCAAGCACGCCCCTCGCTCACACCTCTCAAGGAACCGCAGCTAAACTGCAGCCTGCCTCCTGCCTGCTCCACTTCAACACATATTCCTTCACGACCCCTCTCCATGACCCCCTCCCTCCTCCCATGACCCCTCTCCTCAGATCCTGGACGGCTGACTGGCTGACAGGGAGTGACAGCCCACCCCCCCCCCTGCCTGCCCGCCAGCGACCGCCCCCCCCCCCCCCCCCCCCCCCCCCCCCCCCCACTGGCACAGGAGTCTACTGCAGAGAGATGCATTAGCTCTCTCACACACACACACACACCTCGTAATTAACATGGACACTGTGGGGAAAGCGGCTAAAACAACATTAGACAGCGTCGGAGGGGCCGATGTTCCTCTGTGGTTTGAAGGTGTGCCACAAAGGCTGACGACAATCCAGACTCTACAAAACCACTAATCATAGTTTAGTGTTGCCATACTTCAAGCTTAAGGTTTTACGTTTTTTCTACATGGTTAAGAGACATTTAACCAAATATATAAGCCTACTGCTTTTTCATGGTAGTAGAACTTGAGAGACGAAGGAAAATAAAGCATTCTGTCTGCATCCATATTCTATATAAAGACTCCTGTTTTTGTTGTTGTTCTGAAGACAGCTGGATGCCCTCAAGGTAACCTCCTTAACCCTCAATGTCTACCGCTGGACACTGCAAAGTCTTGTAAGACCTTTAATTCACTTAGCATTTTTAGACGCTTGTATCCAAGTGGTCCATGCGAGACGAGGAAAAACAAACCGTTTTTAAGAATAATAATGGCAGAAGAAGCAGGAAGGAATTGATCGTTTGACAGCTGTAGCCTTTTAGCACAGTGAGTCAGCAGAGTTATGACAGGTGCTTCATTGTAGAGATTTCAGGATCATCTCAGTACATCCTTTTGATAAATCAGTTAAAATAATAGTGATGTCTAAATCAAACACACTCACGAGAAGAGACAGTGCTTAAAGAAAAGAACGGATGAGAGGGTGGAAAGGAACAGCGACATTAAGCCACAGAGTGTTAGGAGTGCTTAGTGAACAGACCCTTCATACCAGTGTGAGACATGAACGTGTTGCCTTTCTCTCTCTCTCACACACACACACACACACACACACACACAAACACACACACATACACGTACACATCTTGATTTGTTTGAAGAGCATGGACCACAACGATGATATTTGACGCGCACACACACAATGCGGTGTGTAGAATGGAGGGCAGTGGAAGGTCACCTACCTGCTTAGAATGCAAGATGCGAAACTAAAGAGATGGAGAGGGGAGGAAAAGAGAGGAAGAGAGAGAGAGAGGCAAAATGCTAAATGGCGGAGCGAGTGTGAGGGGGGGGAGGTACGCCAGGAATGGGGGGGTGGGGAGGGGTAAGGGGTCTTCGTCCCTACCACTCACGGAAGGCAGACTCCCTCTCCCCCCCCCCCCCCCCCCCCCCCACCACCCCTAGAAACAAAACAATACAGGGTGACAGATCGGTTCATCACATTCCTGCACTGTCCTGGCAACCCTCGGGGGAGGGGGGGGGGGGGGGGGGGGGGAGGGCAGGAGGAAGGACAGGGGTACATATGGATTTGAATTCGATGTATGTGCCGTGTTTGGATATGTTTTCAGCAGGTTTACTATATATTGGAATTCATGATGTTTGGTGATTCAGTATGGTGTTCAGTATGGCGTTCAGTATGGTGTTCAGTATGGCGTTCAGTATGGGATGACAACATTAGTTCCTCTTGACTTAAAGTTAAAACATTGTCAGGGTAAAGGCCTTTCTATGGTTCAGCACAGTAAAAAAAAGGGTGAGGGGGGGGATCATGCTAAACTACAGATTGAGTTACCAACTATCTTGCATATATTTGATTCATGCTCGAATCACAGACTTTCGTTCCATCGAATAAGCTTTTACACAGGAAGATCATTGTTTTCACCGAATCTTGTTATGGGAAGATCCATCTTTTTTTCTAACCCATTCAATATGTGATTTGTAATGCATTCCTGCACACTGAGTCCTCTATCTGACAACTGGGGAGGCTATTTTTAGTCAAATATGTCTAAAATCAACTACAACCCCACAGTAGCAGCAAGACAAGTGTCAGACTTCTTACATTCACATTTATTCATTTAGCAGACGCTTTTATCCAAAGCGACTTACAGTATGTGCAGGGACATTCTCCCTGAGGCAAGTAGCCATAGCGACTCAGTTGTATCTCAACATGATACAGCGGGCAGCTGGGGTCTTTGAAAAGACCCGCACAAACTAAAAAAGCCCCCCAGTCACAAGGATTTATCTGGACAAAACAGAGAGACTAAACCAACGTTCTTCCTGTACAACCGAGAACTTCCTCTGTTGACCGATATTAATAATAATAACTCACATTAAGTACAGGGACATTCCCCCTGAGGCAAGTAGGGTGAAGTGCCTTGCCCAAGGACACAACATCACATAGCCACAGCCAGGGCTCGATCTCACAACCTTCCGATCATGAGGCCAACGCCTTAACCATTGAGCCATCTGACCCCCCCCCCTCTTCTTGAGCTGGAATTATTAGATGGATCTTTGGGGTGGGTCCACCTATTGAGGTTGACTTCTGCTGAAAAGGCTTCACAAACCAGCTGTCTCGCAAAGACAAAAATGTGCACAAACACACACACACACACACACACACACAAAAGCACACACCCTGCCTACCCTACACTCTCCCTACACAAAAACACATGTTTACATTTACATTTACATTTATTCATTTAGCAGACGCTTTTATCCAAAGCGACTTACAAGAGAGAGCTTTTACAAAGAGCATCAGTCATTGAGCAAAGCAACGTGATAGACCCCGAACACAGTCGGATTTTTAGATCGTGAATCATACATCATGAGAACCAATAAGTGCCAAAGGAAGAACTATAAATGCATAACACAGCGATTATGAATATAGAGCAAGAGATACAACACATAATACATTAGATCAGGTGAAATGACATGCTATTGTTAAGTGCCATTAAATTCTCTAAATAGGTGAGTTTTAAGCCTTCTTTTGAAGGTTGGAAGGCAGTCCGTGCTTCTGATGGAGGTCGGGAGTTGATTCCACCATTGGGGAGCCAGGCAGTGGAAGAGTTTGTGTTGCGCTCTGGCGCTCTTGAGGGGGGGTACCACTAGACGGTTGTCAGCAGATGACCGTAGGTGGCGGGTGGGGGTATAGGGCTGGAGGAGAGAATTGATATAGGTCGGGGCAGTCCCGTTTACCGCCCGGAAGGTCAGTACCAGGGTTTTGAATCTGATGCGGGCCATGACGGGAAGCCAGTGGAGGGCGATGAGGAGCGGGGTGACGTGACAGCGTCTGGGTAGGTTGAAAACCAGACGAGCGGCTGCATTCTGTATCCTCTGAAGGGGACGGGTTGCATTTGCAGGAAGGCCGGCTAGTAGCGAGTTGCAGTAATCCAGCTTTGAGAGGACTAGGGCTTGGACTAGCAGTTGGGTGGAATGTTGAGAGAGGTATTTTCTGATTTTCCTGATGTTGTAGAGGGTGAATCTACATGACCGAGAGACTGCAGCAATGTGAGCTGTGAGGGAGAGCTCGTCATCCAAGATGACCCCCAGGTTCCTGGCGGAGGGTGAAGGGGTCACTGTTGCAGATCCCATAGTGATGGAGAGATCGTGGGTGATTGAGGGTTTGGCAGGGATGATGAGGAGTTCCGTTTTGGCGAGGTTCAGCTGGAGGTGATGTCGGGTCATCCAGGCTGAGATGTCAGAGAGGCAGGCCTCGATTCTGGTCGATATCCCTTGATCAGTTGGGGGAAAGGATAGATATAGCTGCGTGTCGTCAGCGTAGCAGTGATAGGAGAATCCATGGGAGGCGATGATTGGCCCGAGTGAGGTGGTGTAAAGAGAGAATAGGAGCGGGCCAAGGACGGAACCCTGTGGGACCCCAGTGGAGAGCAGGCGGTTACCAGATGTTTTCCCTCCCCAGGAGACTTGATAGGACCTTCCTGTCAGGTATGATGAGATCCATTTAAGCGCAGTGCCAGTGATGCCCATCTCTTCGAGTGTGGCGAGCAGGATCTTGTGGTTGACTGTGTCGAATGCTGCGGAGAGGTCTAGCAGAATGACAACAGAAGACCTTGAGGCTGCTCTGGCAGACTGGAGGGCCGTGGTAACCGACAGGAGGGCAGTCTCAGTGGAGTGGCCGGTCTTGAAGCCCGACTGGTTGGGGTCCAGAAGGTTGTTCTGGGAAAGAAAGCTTGACAGTTGGGACTGGTCTGTAGTTCTGGAGGACGGCTGGGTTAAGAGAGGGTTTTTTGAGTAGGGGTTTGACTATGGCCTGTTTGTATGCTGAGGGAAAAGTGCCAGAGGTGAGTGAGGAGTTGAGGACATGAAGAAGGAATGGAGAAATAGAAGGAGAAATAGTTTGGAAAAGAGGGGAGGGGATTGGGTCAAGGGGGCAAGAGGTGGGGCGGTGGGAGAGAATGAGGTCAGACATGCTTGTTTCAGATAAGGGGGAGAAGGAGGAGAGGCAAGTAGAGGGTTCAGGCAGGGTGTGGGAGCGGTTAGAAAAAGAGGGTTCCGGGAATTGACTGCTGATGTCTGCAATTTTATCCCCAAAGAAGCGAGAGAAGTCGACTGCTGTCAAGGTAGTAGGAGGAGGGGGGGGAGGAGGGTTGAGGAGTGAGGAAAAGGTAGAGAACAGTTTGTGTGGGTTAGGAGCGTTGTTCACCTGTTTCAGGAAGTAGTCGGTTTTAGCCTCCGTTACTTTCTGGGAAAAGTTCTTGAGGAGGGAGTGGTACTTGTCGAGGTCTTGAGTATCCTTGGACTTGTGCCACAACCTCTCTGCAGCTCGGAGGGAGGAGCGGTCTTTCCGAACGGCCTCTGATAGCCACGGGCAGGGGGGAGAAGGCCGGGCAGGTCTAGTTGCCGTGGGGCAGAGGGTGTCAAGGGATGTAGTTAGAGTTGATAGCAGAGCATCAGTGGCTACGTCCGTTGGATGGGCGGTGAACTCATCGATGGGACCCAGGGATGGTGTTACCACAGAGGAGAAACGAGAAGGACATAGGCTGCGAAGGTTGCGGCGGAAGGTCACAAGTGGCGGTGCCGTGGGAGGGGTAGGAGGGAGTGAGACAGAGAGTTGGATGAGGAAATTATCTGAGATGTGTAGAGGGGTTACCGATGTTAAGTCCGCGATGCAGTCTCTTGTCAGGATGAGGTCAAGCTGTTTTCCTGCCCTGTGGGTTGCTGGAGTGTCCAGTAGCACCAGACCAAACGAGGTCAGAAGGGACAAGAAGTCAGCAGCCTGTGATCCTTCGAGGTGGATGTTGAAGTCACCGAGGATTACGAGTGGGGTTCCATCGTCAGGGAGTGCAGAGAGGAGCATGTCCAGTTCTTCCACAAAGTCGGCTAATGGGCCAGGGGGGCGATAGAGGACCACTAGTGCAACTTTGATGGGATCCAGAAGCATCACATGATGGTGTTCGAATGCTTTGGTAGTAGGTGACAGAGGTTTACACACGCATATGGTTCACCCTGGGGCATACACACACTTTCAGACGCGACTCACATTTTATTTGAGAAGACAAGAAGCTGTTTGCTAGTGCACAGACACACATACAGACCATAGACAATGACGTACACAGTGAAACACTTTCCCCTGTTATACAAAAGTGAGGCATGTTAATTGTTTCTGCAATTTCCACCTCCTGGAGGACAAATAAAGGTTCATCTAAGTTTCCAGAAGGTGCCATGGTTGTGAAGTTGGAATTCGGCTGTCTGACACAGCATCAAGTGTCACACAGTCAAACTTATGATACGTCAGAAAGATTCGTGGATAAACTTGATAAGCGTTGGTAAATACAGATTTTGACATATTTGTAAACATTATTTGCAACTCCCAAAGGAAGAAAATGACCAGCTAATGTGATGTAACAATACCAACTATAGTATTGAGTTAAAAGTTCAACATGTCTGTCAAGCTATCCTTTTTCCGTTGTAAGGTCAAGGGTCATCATCAGGCTTCTGCAGAGCTTGTTAACGAGTGCTAGAGCAGGGAGACATTTAAAATTGGCCCTTGAGGACCCGGATTATACGCCCCTGTTTTAAGGTGTCTCATTAGAGGTTAACAGATATAATTGTAAGGCATTAAGAAGGGAGGTTTCCAGTGCATCACGAGCCCATAAATCAGTATCTTGTCAGGGTTCGTGTGTGTATGCCTACTGTATATATCTGTGTGTGTGCGCCTATTATAACCTTCATGGAATTTGATGGATGAAATGAAACATCCTGAAACTGTTTGCAATTAACAGCTGAGAGTAAAGATGAGGCACCAGAACAAATGGTTTCGAACAAAATGTTTCCAAAAACCAGGTCAAACTGAGCGTAGCATCAGCTCAGCCTTCCTCAGATTTCCTCAGCTTTGTGGATGATTTACAAGTTAGTCTCAAACAGATAAGATTAAAATGCACAGTTGTGTTTAGCATCACTGCGACGAGCCAACAGATGTTGTATCTTTGTTAAGAATCGTGTAGGAAGTTTTCTCCCATCGTTAATCAAAAAACAGGCTGAATTCCTTCCTTCCGAGGTACAAGGTTTGGTCAAGTACTTGACCCGCTGACAGAGGCCTATTTTAGCTGTTCTGACCACACATAAAACACAGCGGCTGCCAGGGAATGGGGCCCTAAGTGGAGCTGTGGCCATATCCTATCTGTCTGCTTTGGTCTTCTTTTGATGTCTTTTTACATCGTATTCTTCTAAACACACGGGCCAAGACAACCTATCGATATGCTACCTACCTTGAGTTCTGCTTTTCGTAGCTCAGTTCATCGTATCAGTACTAAAGACATATGGGGGGGGCGGGAGGATGCGAACCAGAGGACGAATACTTGAGGGGAGGAAAGCTTCAGTTCAAACACCCTGTGCTCCTCACCTTCACCACACATGTGGCTAGTGTCGGCTCTGAAACAATTACTATTGATCCACCACTGCTATTCGATAGCATTTGTGACCCTAGCAGCTGTGCTGAGCAATGTTCGATGGATTATTTGGTCCAGTGATGAGGACAGAACATTGTAAATGATTGCATCTAAAATGTTGCTTTTTGCTATATTTAAATGGTGCTTCGGTATTTATCAGTGTGTCTTTTAACATCACATGTATTAGTCTAGTTTTTAAAGGTCTGTATTAACTTACAGCCAACAGAATCAACCATCAGCATAAGGTGATTCTCTCAAGTGCCAAACACTGCCAATGTTAAGCAAAGGTTTTAGGGTTGATAATAATGCCTTTGTACTTTGTGAGTTGAACAAGTTACTCAGTGCCAAGCTGAAATTGGACTCTGTGGCTACTTACGGTAACTAGGGACGCTAATTATGTTGTTCAAATTCTTAACGACAAGCCAGAAATCATAAAGGAAAGGGGACGAGAGCTCCCAAGTAAATCAAAAGAACATTTTCCCTCCAAAAAACAACTGACAGCACATTGATGCTTGGACTGCTGAAGACCTGATTACAGGGATTTTCAGTTACTGTTTCTGAACAAAATCTATGATATACAGCAATTTCAGTAATGCTCTTCCTTATTCATAAGTAACAACTCATTTAACCAATACATTTTTTTGACAGATTGTTCATTACGGGGCACACTAGTAACAAGGAAGGTTGGTTTCAGGTGAAACTAAGGTTTAATACGGTTGACAGATTAGCATACTAAAGTCGACTCCTTCCAGAAGGCAGAGTTTACGCAGCACAGAGTATCATAAATATCTGAGTTCTCAGACCACTTTCTCTGACTGTCAATGACTCCTGGATGGGTTTAGAAACTTATAGATTTTGAAAAGTGTCCAGGTGACTACCTCTGAAAGCTTTTCCACGATGGAGAGTTCCTGGACAAAAGAGGGTTCTACAGCGACTGGGTCTACAATTAGCCTGTGTTCTGCTCCTTACTTTCCCCAACCGTCCCTGGAGGAGGGGATCCCTCACTGAATTGCTCCTTCAAAGGCTTCTTCAATTTTTTCTCCCTAGTGAGTTTTTCTTGGAGTTTTTCCTTGTCTTCATTGAGGGTTTAGGTTGGTTGAGGGGCAGGTCTATGGGCATATGTGAAGCCCTCTGTGACATTGCTTGTAAAAAGGGCTATACAAATAAATGTTGATTTGATTTGTGTACCACTGGGTGGTCACAAATCACATGTATCACATGTAAACGTGTTGTTTTATGCCAACACCAAGGAGGCTTTTTCTGCATCCCCCCTGCCCCCCCTTGGCAGAGCTGACCACAACATTGTCCACCTACAGCCTGTGTACACACCCTTGGTGCACAGACAGCCTGTGGAGCGGCGCGTGGTGAAGAGGTGGACTACTGAGAGCGAGGAGGCTCTGAGGGACTGCTTCGACACCACGGCGTGGTCTGAACTCTGCGATCCACATGGGGAGGACATCAATGCCATTACTGACACTATCACAGGCTACATCAACTTCTGTTTTGAGAACACCGTGCCCTCCAAGAAGGTACAGTGCTTTGCCAACAACAAGCCATGGATTACCCCTGACATCAAGGTTCTCCTGAAGGAGAAGAAGAGAGCTTTCAAGTCAGGGGACAGAGAGGAGCTCAGGACTGTGCAGAAGGAACTGAGGAGGATGATCAAACAGGGCAAGGCCAAATACAGGAGAAAGATGGAGGTTCAGCTTCAACAGAACAACTCGAGGGAAGTTTGGCGAGGCCTGAAGACCATTTCTGGGTTCAACACACCCCTCCCCCAGGCTGAGAAGGATCTACAATGGGCGAACGACTTGAACCTGTATTACAATAGGTTTAACGACCCACCCATTGCCCCCCCCCAGCTGCTGCCTCTAGCCCTGTCTCCTGGTCAATGCCCCCCTCCCCCATCAGCCCTGCCTGCACCTGGCCACACCCTACATTCCATGCATTCCACTAACCCATCACAACCCCATGGACCCCCCGTCACCCTCCCCCCGTGCTCCCCCCTAGTTTTCTCATCCGGCCAAGTTAGGAGAGAGCTGAGAAAGATCAATGCGCGAAAAGCAGCTGGTCCAGATGGAATTAGTCCCAGACTCCTGAAATCCTGCGCGGACGAACTGTGCGGGATCATGGGGCAGGTCTTCAACCTCAGCCTTAAGCTGAGCAGGGTACCACTGCTCTGGAAGACCTCCTGCCTGGTACCAGTGCCTAAGACACCGCGGGCTAAGGACCTCAGCAGCTTCAGGCCAGTGGCTCTCACATCACACATGATGAAGACACTGGAGAGGCTGATTCTGGGCCACCTCCGCTCTGAGGTGAGCTCAGAGATGGACCCGCTGCAGTTCGCTTACCGACCTGGAATCGGGGTGGACGACGCATTGATCTTCCTGCTTCATCGTGCTCTCACCCACCTCGAGAGTCCTGGCAGTGCTGTGAGGATTACCTTCTTCGACTTCTCCAGCGCGTTCAACACCATTCAGCCAGTGCTCCTGAGGGATAAGCTGGTGCGGGCTGGTGTGGATGTACCCCTGGCCGACTGGACCCTGGACTACCTCACAAATAGAGTTTGTGAGAACCAGGGATGGTGTGTCTGATCTCCTGACCTGCAGTGTGGGGGCCCCACAGGGGACGGTGCTTGCGCCCTTCCTCTTCACCCTCTACACTGCAGACTTCAGACACAACTCGGAGGGCTGCGTCCTGCTCAAGTTTTCCGACGACTCCGCCATCGTCGGACTGATCAGTGACGATGATGACACGGAGTACAAGCAACTGACGCAGGACTTTGTAGACTGGTGTCAGCCGAACCACCTCCTCATCAACGCGGGCAAGACCAAGGAGATGGTGGTGGATTTCCGCAGACACCGACCTCCCCCTCCACCGGTGAACATCCAGGGAATGGACATTGAGAGAGTAGAGTCCTATAAGTACCTGGGTGTTCACCTGAACCACAAACTGGACTGGACTCACCACACTGACGCACTGTACAAGAAAGGTCAGAGCCGGCTGTACTTCCTGAGGAGGCTGAGGTCTTTCGGAGTGCAGGGGGCACCCCTAAAGTCTTTCTATGACTCAGTGGTGGCCTCTGCCATCAT
This sequence comes from Protosalanx chinensis, assembly GCA_030340685.1. Taxonomy (NCBI): domain Eukaryota; kingdom Metazoa; phylum Chordata; class Actinopteri; order Osmeriformes; family Salangidae; genus Protosalanx; species Protosalanx chinensis. Next base: position 6,448,997 of record CM059342.1, on the reverse strand, counting down.
GTACGGTGTGGTCTGCTGGAGCAGCGGCATCACTGAGAGGGAAAGGAAGAAGCTGGACAAGGTCATCAAGAAGTCCAGCTCAGTCCTGGGCTGCCCTCTAGACTCAGTGCAGGAGGTGGGTGACAGACGAGTCCTGGCAAAGCTGAAAACCATGCTGGACCACGAGTCACACCCCCTGCAGGACTCACTGTCCGCTCTGGAGAGCAGCTTCAGCAACAGGCTGATTCACCCTCGGTGTGTGAAGGAGAGATTCCGCAGGTCCTTCCTTCCTGCTGCTGTCAGACTGTTTAACAATAATCACTAAATACTGCTGTCCATAGCCACTATCATGTGCTACACCTTTACCATTATTATAACTATTACCTTCACTACCTCACCACCATGCAGTATTACTGTTATTACTCTTTTATTGTATCTATATCTGTATTATATATTTTTTGGCTTTTATTACTTACCTCAATCATGTGCAATACTCATGTTATATTGATACTCTGTACTAAGTGCAATATTTCTACTTAACTTGCTTACTTTTTGCAATACTGTAATGCTGTAAATCTCCATTCTCCAAAACTGTCTATATGTCTATATGTCTACCTAACTTATTTTTTTATCATACTCTTGCAAAATACTGTAATTCTGTATCTCAAGTGCAATAACTGCCTGCATGTCGACTTGTCGACTTAACTTACTATTTTGTACACTGGAATACTTAACCAGACTACTTAATTACTTATTTTCTTATTTTTTTTTTAGATATCTGACCTTATCGTGCCCGCCTATTGCTATTGCCATTGTTATTGCTATTGTTATGTTATTGTCATTATGTATATTACCCTGCAACTCTGTGTGCTGTACTTTACCCTGCTGCTGTTGTGAACTGCAATTTCCACCTCCTGGAGGACAAATAAAGGTTCATCTAATCTAATCTAATCACATCATCAGCAAGTAAGCTTCTGTATTTTCTGCTTTGGGTGACTTATCTGCTGGAATGTCCAGTCCTGCACTACGTTATACCCCCAAAATATTGATATTTGTTTGTGTTGCTAGGGAAACATTTTCTCACAACCTATAATAGTGGCATTCTAATGATGGACTTCACATTCCCAATGTTCACCAGATGACTTGCCCTGCCAAAACCATTCATGAGGATCTCAGTTTGTGTTTCTATGTCAAAAAATAGGCTTTTGCGTCTTAGATTTCCAGTTCTTGTTTTGAGGATCCTGAACAAACTTCTCTTTTCTCATACTTTTCAGTGTTTAGTGTAGTTACCACAGGTAAAAACAAACCACAAATATACATTAATACCACATTGTATCATCTAAAAAAAAAACATTCTCATCCAACTGAAAAAAAACTGCACGAAGCCCTAAGCAATCCAAGCTCTTACACTGTAACTTAAAACTTGAAACATGATCATCTTTAAACATGATCACCTCAAGAACTACACACTAGAGGCCCTTTTTGTTTCTCATTTCAAAAATGATCCAAAAAATTGTTTGCTGCCAGTTTGACTTGCTCTCTTCCATTAATGATGTCTAAACTGCCTGCACATGATCAGTAAATAATCCCCCGCTGCATGATGGACATGTGCAGTCTAATCCTGCCACTCTAGCCTCCTTTGTTTTTTACTTGAGACATGAATGTCGTAATTGTGCATCTACTGACTTCTGTTATGAACTAAATGTCTGGATGTTTGTGGTGGTAAAACAATTTAACAGAGAACCAATATTATACATTTTGATCAACAGAAAATAATTGATCATGTGGAAAACAGCTAACAAATTAAGGCTGCATCATCCTTGGCATAAATGTGCAAGAAACGTACGGCCACTGCACTAGTTATAATTCAAGTAGTATGTATGTGAGTTGCATGGACATATTAAGCATCAACTGCAAGAATAATCTGCCATGATAAGAGTTTATCAACCCACCCTAAAAACACCTGATCAGACTCATAAACGACTAAGATCCAGTCTAACTTTAGAACGTACCCAATAGCAACATAGTCAAATGGGTAAAAAATTTGGGCAAAATTCCTTGTGTTATAATCAAAGGCTATCAGTGTTAACCGTTAATCCAGTGACATACCTAAACCATGTTTTGGTGATTTAAGAATTTTGCGGGATTGAATTGACACCGACACTATAAAGTAGTGAAAGAATTCTCGATAGACTCAAATAGCTGGAAACCTTTGTCATGTTATCATGGAAAAGAAGGATTAAAAGAGAGAGAAAGAGAAGGGAAGCATTGATAAAGTTGATGCCTTACCTTCTGTAGACTAGTGGGGTTCAACTGAGTTTTGTCTATTATCTTTACGGCGACCTGGAAAAGTCAAAACAAACATACAATCAAACATCAAACAAAGTACCGTATTTTTTTTGCAGTATAAAGCGCACTGGATTATAAAGCGCACTGTCAATGAATGGTCTATTTTCGATCTTTTTTCATATATAAAGCGCACCGGACTATAAGGCGCATTAAGCGGGGGAAAAAGATAAATCAGATAAATCAGTTGAATAATATTATGGTGAAGCACAGTATGTATTACTCCGCGACGCTCCTGGCTACGGTAGCCGTAATGTTGCAAGAGGTGCGGCTTTGTAGTTTACCAAAGTGGTACTAAAACATTTAGATTTAGTGCCGTGAGCACCTTGTACCACACAAAAATCGCTTAGAGGTCAGTAAACAAAATAATTAATCCATATATAAAGCGCTTCGGATTATAAAGCGCAGTGTCGTTTTTTGAGAAAAATAAAGGCTTTTAAGTGCACCCTATAGTCCGAAAAATACGGTAATACATTAACCTATTTTGTGTAAGTCACAACAACAACAAAATATGGTCTCAAAAAAGAGCCCCGGAGCAAAATAAAGTTTGTATTATCAGTAGTAATTTGATATCCCCATGTGCTCCATTTGAGGTGTGCCTTTCTCAAAAGCAAGAGGGATGAAGTCACCAGCATGTTCATGTAAAAAAAAAACTTGGGGTTGGTAACTGGAGCTGAAAATTGAAAATCTATTCAGGCCCTGATTCCTGCTGTCTGGTTTCTCTTTCCACTGTGGTTGCAAAACCCAAACCTGAAATCAGTGGCCATTTAAATACTAGTAAATGTGATAAGATAAGAAATTCCTTAGTTAGTCCCCCGGGGGAGAAATTGCAGTGATACGTCCAAAGTAGATACGGTTCAAAGAAACAAACATGTAAAAGGTTAAATAATACACAGTGTCATAGATATAGGATGCAAGGATGTTCGTTGGTAATACATTCAGACAGAATCTGTCTTTCCAGAAAGGACACCCATAGAGGATCTGTTAACTTCCTGTATAGTGGAAATATCCAGTGACCTGAGGTCAAGAGAGCAGGGATATAAAAACAGAAGATCTGAATACGAGATCGTCCTTCCAGAAGGTCCCCAAAGTGGAGGGGTGATAGTCTGTGAGCTTTGTGCTAGATTACAAACTCGGTACAGTCTGGAGAGTAACATGTAAATGTCTCTCTTAACAGACTGTTGGAGCCTTTACTGAATGAGGTTGCACAAGGGCACAGAATACATGACGCCATTTTTCACTGTGATTAACAACTAAACATCTCAAGTTAGATAGATAAGTTCTAATTGTCTTATAACCTTTTTGTTAAGTACATGATGACATAAAAGCATTTTGGTGAATTACATGGAAGGTGTCTCAGTTGCAAATGCCATTCTTCACTCGCAAGAAACTCGTCTGAAAAACATTTCTATTAAGAAAAGCTCCAGGCACAAGAGATAGCATCTAGTGTTCTCCAACTTTTGAAGTACAAATACCAGAATGTTTGATAACAAACGCAGCCTCTCACTCAAGGGTTAGAGTGTGAGAGTGCTGACGTACACCGCATCAATAATTTAACCCGTGGATGAAACTGGGTAAGTGTGTCCAGCTGATGCTGTTAATACTTCAAAGGCACATTTGTTCAACTTGCCTGACTTTTTGCACTGTGGCAATATGATAAAGCAGAACTGTAGAGATAAACAGGTCAACTTCTGGTTAAGAGAACCAAGTCATGAACAGATTTCACAGACAAGAAAAACCTTGCAGTTTGCTGTTAGGCTTGAAATGAATGAAAAGTACTTGGTATCTCACCACATGTTTAAAGGAATTAGTAAGAAATGATCTTCTGGTGCCCACTGATGGTTAAGAAACATGAATGTTCCCCAATATCTTTTAGCTGTGGTGTCAATAAGACACCCCCCCCCTTCCCACCCCCCCCCAAAAAAAGAAAATGGATTGAAATGCATAAAACGTCACTCACCTCTCTACCCGTCAGGGTGTGGCGAGCCAACTTGACCTTAGCAAAGTTTCCTTTGCCGATGGTCTTAAGCAGCCGGTAGTTCCCGATGTGAGGCTGCTCCTCGGTGGTCGAAGCAACTGAGCTCCGACTTCGGGGCAAACTGTGCCGACTCCCAGACTTGGCCGGTGGGGCTGGGGGCTCGGTGTATCCTTCCACAGAGGTGTGCTGAAATAGAGCCACATACAGGATATGAGCAACACGCTTCTCCCAGCCTTTACCCCAGGGGTCACCAACCCTGGTCCTCGAGGGCTACCGTCCTGAAGGTTTTAGATGTTTCCCTGCTCCAGCACACCTGATTCTAATGAATGGATCATTATCAAGCGCTGTGGAAGCCTCATAATGACCCTTCATGTGTGCTTTGATGAGACTGTGTGCCTTTGTTACTAAAGAGTTTCTCCTCGGGGATTAATAAAGTAATCAGAATCTGAATATTGAGTTCATGGAGTTGTGGGATGAGTGAGGCGGAGGTTATTCTGTGGGAAACCTGACTGCTTGACTTCCCATCGAGGCGCATTGCTGCCTTGTCTATTTGGTGGGACCGTGTGCCCCTGTTGCTTTACACATTCAGTAGTAACAGGATTACATTAACATTAAAAGCCAGAGAGAAAAAGTGAGGAGGATAACATTAGGCTGTTAGCCATTAGCTGGTAGCATTAGCCTGGACATCGTCAGCAGACAGAAGATGGAGGAGAAGGTTGCAGGAAGATGTTGCGCACAGCTCAAAATTTTTTGTGTAACCTTAATCCATAGATTTAAACCCATGGACAGACAAAAATGAAATGTCATTAATTGAGTGGCACATTTTGGTTGAAGAAGGTAAAGTGAACCTGTGCAGTATATTATGCACGCTATGTTATGCTATAACATGTTTCCTTGAGAGGAAGTGAGAATTCAAACTACAAAAGATGCAAAGATGTGGGCACACCCTTTAATTAGCCTCAAATGACATATTAGTGGCCCATTTGAGTTAATCCATCATGGTGATTCCTTGACATTTGGCACCAGGAAATGCCCCACGTCACTGTGTCATGTTAATGCAGATACATCTAGATCTACAAGATACAGATGCTGATACTGACAAAATATCAGCATTATAAATACACCGTTTCATTATTTAGATTGTATCATCTTGGTTCTTCCCATCCACACTTAGTTCCTTAAGCATGATGCGCTTAGTGGGAGCGATGGTACTGATGAGTGACGAACCATTGCTTTATAAACATTTGCACAACTGTGTACAATTCCAGAATTCCAAATTGTGAATGATAAACAAAATACACTGTTTATTTTTAGTACACAGTAAAACCAACCATGACCCAAGCCATGTGATTTTTACCCCCATTACATCTCGTTCATTGAATCACTTGACGACATCTCTATCCAAGTAAATAAAAACACAGATGTTCAATGGGGACTTGGACAGCCCATTACGAGTGTCCTGGTACACATGCTGGTCTGTGTGTCCATCATGATAAAGCAGACCTTCTCTGCAGCAGTTGTACTTGGTCTGTGTTTGCCAGCGCTTTTAGCCATTCGCCGTTTATTTCTGCTCAAGTTACTTGCTTGCTCACTCTTGCATGGGGCCTTTAAGCCGTAGCAACGGCGTTCTGTGTTTCTCAACAGAAGTCTTTTTTTCTTCTTCTTTTGTTGTTTCTTGTCTGTCACTTAACTGTCTGCCTTAAGCCCTCAATGTTGAAATCCATCTCCATCTTTCACCTTTTCTTAACCATCGATTTGGCTCATTTGATTTCAAACCTGCACAGCCTGAGAACCAGTTGCACCACAATTCAATTAGCTAAGGCTTGGTTATCATTTTCATGTGAGTTTATACACAAGTCATAAAATGTAAAATCCATCTGCATCTTCATTTTAAATAATAAACTGTTGCTTTCAGGCTTGTTTTGAATGACACACTGACACAATATTCTAATTTCCCCTGATTTGACCAAGTATGACCTGTGTCTATCGTACAGCCATAAACTACGTGTGTGTGTGTGTGTGTTTGTGTGTCTATGTTTAAGCATAAGGTGGGAGTGGTGGAGGTAGGTTATTGAGAGAACAATGTCTGAATGAATGAACCCCAGGCATGAACCAGCCCAGGCTCTGGAGCTCTCTTCTCTTTCACTGTCAGTATTGGTCCAGCACAAAGCATACGACAAAGAAGTGTTTGAATGTTAAAGAAATGACCTCATAAAATCAACATCCATCTGCAGGGACTTGTCTATGGGAGCAGACAGAAGGTCACTTCGAGGTCACAGTCCAGAAGCAGTTTATCCAAGCTACTAGAGAAATGTACTGGATGTATTTGAGTTGACATACATATGTCATACATGGTTTCTGATGGCATAATTTGACTGCATGCTTCCTGGTCAGAAAGGGATCCCCTGTAATCTGTCTACAAAACTCCTTCTCCTTCAAATATGAACAGAAACCAAATTCAGAAAATTTTTTGTTGGAGAGGCAACACAAGTCGATTTGAATGCTATGAAAACCAAAACTGTTTCCCCACGGCTGTAGGATAATAAGACTCTTAAAACAGGAATTACACCCCAGATTTGAAAAAAAGAACCCCTTTTAAACCTGTACAGGTAACTTTCATTTTATAGAATGTACAGAACCGATAGTCTGAAGAGCAAAATAATTATCATAAATATTATATATGAAACATTTCTCTCCTACATTTACATTTAGTCATTTAGCAGATGCGCGATTTACAGCAAGTAAAGGGACATTCCCTCCTGAGGCAAGTAGGGTGAAGTGCCTTGCTACATCATGTTGCCACAACTGGGGTTCAAACCAGATACCCCCTGATTACCATCCCAACTCCCCTCTCATATGTGCACGACAGTTGATCGGTCAAATGCACTTGAATGCCAACCACTGCTTGCTAAACGTTCTAGGTGCCAACAGGTGCGAGGATGTCACAGCAAGCTTGATGGAGTCTGGCTTTGTGGTTCTACTGGAAAACTAAAGAAACACTGAACCACTGGGAGGCCCTATCTGCTCCTGGGCTGTGGTTGAAACAGCTGCTTGATGTTACTGCCTCATGTATAAAGCCACTGGTCAGTGCTATGGGCCACTTCTCACACATGGTAAGCATTGGAGAACAAGCTAAACAACTGTACCCGGGGGGGGGATCCTTACTGCATTACATGTTCTAGTTATTACAGTGCACAGAACAGGGTATAGAGCAGGGGTGTCCAATCCTGGTCCTCGAGAGCCACTTTCCTGACAGGTTTCGATGTTTCCCTGCTCCAGCACACTTGATTCTAATGAATGGGTTGTTATCAAGCTCTGTGGAAGCCTCATAATGACCATTCATTAGAATCAGGTGTGCTGAAGCAGGGAAACATCTAAAACTGTCAGGACAGTGGCTCTCGAGGACCAGGATTGAACACCCCTGGGGTAGACGATATCTGAATCCCTCTCAATAACAATCTACGGTACTTGAAATACAATGTTCAGGGTCTGTGTTTTTCTTAAACATTTTGAAGGATTGGTATAGCGTATATCGGAAAAGCTGTTCTTCGTTTGAATATTTAGCACCATGAAAAAGGTATAACAGGCAATGTGTTACTGAGATGTATGAGGTGATTTCCCTCAATTAAGGTCTGTGCACCCCCCACCCTCTCCATGTGTAGACTATTGTTATATAAAGGTATTGTACAGATTTGAAGTCAGCCTTTTCTCCATTCCAGGACAAGAGGGTATTGGGGGAGATTATTTTTGCCCCCAAAAAACTTGGTGTTGGTGTGGGGACATTAACATTGACATGTTGATTTAAGAAATGCATTGTGTGGAAATCATAGAAATGTCACCCTTTAATGATTAATTTATTCTAAAGGGTCTGACCTTCGTAAGCCACACTGTCTTGAGTGTAATTCCATAGGAAAGGACCTGTAGGGAAACTAGCAGGCCGAGGTTAGAAAATCTAGTTGGACACAATGAAGGAACTTTTCACTTCAGCTCTTTCTGCCTGAGAGATTTCTAGAACGCTTATGATCATCAGTCACTGTTCTGCCTAGAAAACAGTGGTGAAGTGGTAAACTGTGGCTAAGGCAGCCCACAATAAAGTTTGTCTTTTCTAATCTAACATGATTTTGCTACTCCTGGACAAAAACTCCAAACAAACATGTAAACAACAATGAAATAAAAAAACGTTTCACTTTCAAACCTTAAAAATGTAGCCTTCACATACTGCTGACAGTGGTGACACAAGTGACATTTATTCCAGAAGGTGTCTTGCCTGGTACCGTGAGCAAAACTGTATTCGGTTAGCTTTTTATTGGAGGCAGCACCAGAGGTGTGTGTGTGTATATTATTATGAACAGCATAGATATACCATGAGCATTCCCACATTTTTATGACAAAGATCATACTGCTAGGACACAGCATTCCAGAAAGGTACATTAGCCCACCCCCATAGTCCGCCTCTTCAAAAGCTTCACTCCTTTCTCAGACCCTTGATGCTGTTACGCAATTGTTCTGACCGGTGAAAGGCCAAGCAGTGATATACTGACCCCCCCTCCCACCCCCTACCCCCCACCACCACCCCTCTTTCTGCGTGTTTAGCCAGTCATTCTCTCACTCTCACTTTCTTTTATGGCAGATAGCTAACTGCTATTTGCTTGCAGGCCCTGAGGCTCCTATAGAACCCCTGCCTGGGGCAACAATGGCCAGGCTCGCATCAGCACAGATCATGACTGATGCTCTCTCCACCAGCCACACGCTGCCATCCACATGCCAAAATGATGGTAAAACACACCCTGCTCGCCCTGAGGCTAACACTTTTCTTGTCGATGACCACGGTGGCTGGTGAAATCAAAGCCGCCATTCATGCACACGGAGCGATATTTGGCCATGTCCATGAAATCAGTAATGCACCCTGAAACGAGGAGGACTGCCTCTTTCAGACACATACATCCACTCGCAATGCTGATGTTTTCTTTTTTTATGAGGTTATTTTCCTTCACAAGCACATTTTACTTTTTATAATGTGGTGGTGGATATAAACTTGGCAAGAGAAAACAAGCGGAAACTTTATCGATTCAATATAGTACCCCTCAAAGATATTGAAGCCTAAGACTTTTCCATAGCTAGTTACAATGATCAGGAACAAATTACACTGACGTACAGCATTTCCTTGCTTTCCAGTTCTAATTCAAATTCCTATTGTAAAATCACACAACAAATAGGTCTGATTTGTCCAATAAAATCAGAAATACTGACCTTGAAATCATATTGCTGAACTTAATGCTAGAGCCTATGAATTAAGTTTCTTGTTCAGCATTAAATCAACTGGAAATGTAATAAAATCCATCCATTAGCTATAGACTTGAAGGACCCAGTTCTGTCCATTTGTATTGTCTTAACTTCAGGCAATATAGTTTAGTTCTGTAAAACAGCCCAAGCTCACTCTTCTGAAAGCAAAATAAACAACCCTGGGCCTTAGTGATACTTGCAAGTAGAGTAATGCTGTGTCACTTACTACTGAACACAATCTGTCAGTAAATTGCATTAATTAGCACTAAAGCATGGATCTCCTAACACGACGGGAGATGGAGTTTAGTAGGCCTGCTGGTAAAGTCCAGTGACTTGACCATGGTCACCACTGAACGGTCATCCTTTAGTTTAGATCATAATGATGAGAAAGCTCAGTGAGCTGGATGTCTTCCCGCACCTACTATGATCTCAAAGTTGAGTCACCGCTTCTGAACTCTGCATGCAATAAGGGAGGACACTGACTTAACAGAGGCCGTGAACTGCAACAATATTCCGACTGTGCTTGATATCAAATGTAACTAGTTACCGGCGTATCTTTACTTGACATGATGTGATACACTGATACTATATAAACTTGTGCGCAGCGGAGCCACCCAGCCCATCTGAATGAGGACATTGTTTCCGTTTCGTTCCCATAAATGGTTGCCGACAGCAACACAAGCTCTCATTCAAGGCCTATCCCCTTATAAATGCTACTAATATTGACTATTAACAAATGTGGGAATGTATTTTTTGTGTGCGTGTTCACCCATGTCAATAGAATAGGGTGAATTGTAGCGTACAAAAGGTGTGGCTGTGGTTTTTAACCAACTATCAAGTTAATTCCTCAACACACCGGTAGATCGCTGCTTATTGGAAGCCGATGGTGCCTTTTTCTCGGTAACTCGTAGGTCGAATACAACCACAAGTAAAATTAAAACACTTTGACGCTCCTTTCAATGATAACAGGCTATAAGAAGAAGAAAAAATACAATCGAGTAAGTTTACTTACATTCTCTGTATCTCGCTCATTCACGGTGGGCAATGGCGTTCGGGTCGACATTTTGTGTTTTTAACAGGCCGCTGAGCAAAGCACCGAGCTGGGCACTCAGCAGAGCAATGAGAGGATAGATGAATAACGGTCCTAATTACACCTCCTGCATTTCCAACCAGACTGTCCAAACCCGATGCATTTCAGACTAGAACATGTACTCATCCAGTCCCCCTTGGAGCCAAAGAAAGGCGCCTGTGCTGGTTGATGCGCCCCCGGGTGTGAGGAGAGAAAGAAGGGTGCATGAAGCTGAGGATCCAACATTGATCCACCCCAGATAGACACAGACTAGGACTAAAGCTGCAGTGAAATCATCACTTCTGTCTCAACAGAGCACAAATGAGGCTGGGCGATGCATAAAGTGCGACTTTATTTTCAGATTCGTCAGAGATTATAATGTGTATTTCTCTCCGCAATGCTTTTAAAAGCTGGGCAGCGATGAATAACGCCAGGTGGCGAGAGAGGGAAGATCAAGGGGAGGGTTTTCTCATTTAGTATTGTTATGTCGTTTTTGTACGTGCGTTTTTACCATGTGTCTTCTGTGATGATGTGGAGGATTACGATTCATTATAAAAAGTAGTCTAACTATTCCAAATTGGCAACTACAAAATAAATTTAAAAATCTGATATCGTTATCCAAAATTCCTTATTTTTACTTCAATTTAAAATTTGACATTATCATGTAATAGGCATATTTAATTGCCAATAAGTCATGAGCTCGGATCAGTCTGTATGTAAGATAACAAATGACTCGGCGTTATTGTCAACGTATATCCTGTGTTAGGTCACCATCTAGCGTTTAAAATGTATACCAGTCATTACTGCTGAAACTATTAAGATCATTACATGTTACAAACACTATCAAACATTACCACAACAATTATGCTTTATAATTATTTGAATATATTTAGTATAACATTCGCATCCTTAAAGTATTAATGTTTTACACACATTACAGTATACAGTTCATTGTGGAGGTGGGTAATGGGCTCTGAAGCATCAGGTCATCTCCACAGACACCTTTACTCTTGTAACATTGCTTCAAGCTTCAGGTTCAGCCTGATTGGTGTTGCAGTCCACTGTTATTTTAAGATTTTTCATAAAAGTGTTTTTCAAGCTCTGCGAGCACTGATGACCTAGACAGAATGTCTACGTTTTGTCCTTTTCTGGCTGGATAAGCAGTCACCATGGCTACAATACTTCAGCGGCCACTTGGATTAGCCAACCAGATTCAGACAAAGCCAGTTGACTCCAGCTAACGATGTGAGATAAACAAGGTTCCCATGTCTTTTAACTTCCCTAAGCCCGTTTCATTCACTTGATTTAAAGGTTGTTGAAGTTTTTCCTCAAGTATTTCTTCGACATCTTTTTCTCTCTGTGATAGACGTTTTGAGATCTGAGCAAATATAACCATCCCATTAGTTTACGTCGTTTATCAGTTCAGTGATTGTCTTTCTGTTCTCAACGTTCAGTTATGGAGGAACAAGTTACTAGGGTAAAGGTTAAAGGGTTGTTATAGAATTCTTTAGTTATCAGCAAACATTTTCACTTTTGTTTTCCCTCTCCTTGAAAATTTTTAAATAAGTTTAAAATAAATAGCCTGCTGGACTGGTTCAATTCCATTACTGTTTCAAAAGTTAAAAGTACTATTAACTGTCGCATAGTAAGTCTCTATATCACAATTTTTCTTACAATTCAGTTCATCAAATCATATTTACATGTTACAGAGTTCAAAACAGTTGAACTCATTACATTAAGATTTACAACTCATTAAATGAAAACCCCTCAGTGTCTCAAGCCTTGTTTGCACATATAAGTAATAAAATAAACGCTGCATTGAGATGTTTCCAGTGTTGTTTTAGGACGTGTCCTTGTTCAGGTCGGGGGACCTTTCCAAGACAGCTGTGGATGAACATACTTGAACCTGTATCACATCTGTAGCACTGCCTCTCCATGACAACACGAGTAGTGGTATTATGGGCTACACTGTTAACTACCACGTAACTGTATATCAATACCTACAGTGAAACAATGTCAGTAAATATTTACATTTACATTTTGTAATGTAATATGAATTACTATGTAATTAAATGGGATTAAGTGATAGCAGTAGAGATTGTTACAAAATCATGAAACACAGAATGGGGTATTGAGGAAGCAATTAGACATATGAAGGGTGTGTTTCCAAAACAGTATCAATATAACCATCCACTTAACCTTGAAAGACCTTTGACCCACCCATTTCACTTGTAAAAACGTGGACATCGACCGCACCTCTGTGCCTATCAACTACAATGTTGTTTCTCAAGGTAATGCTGTGTAATTGCATCTGTTTTTGTACAATGTTTGTTAAGCATTTTCATATTTTGAGTTGATATTGACTAAAGGTGAACATTTTGGTGTTTTAAATAAAACAAACTTGCATCCAAAACATCACACACCACTCATCGTTTTCATACAAAAATTACATTTATTAGCCAGACCATGGCAACAATATCTGTTTTCATAAACATACTTAAGATAGAACCAATACAAATGTTTCTTACAATTTTGTTGAGCCAAATTAAGTAAGATGAATAGCATATATTAAAACAGAAACCTAATGTCAATGTACTATATGAAAATGCTATTCAAGTAAAAGCAATCATATATATATAAAAAACAGCAACAACTTTGATATAAAGTCCTTCATTAACCAGGAACTTCCAAAACGTCCAAAATGTCACATCAGGTTAATTTGACTAAAATGTCCTGCCACTTATGTTAACCACATGTCCTGTTCTCTCATAAGAAGTGTATAAAATACCTAGCACATGGAAAGCAAATATCAAAGAAACATGGTACCTTTATGTACAGTAAATATAAAGTATAAAAAAACTGAACCTTGAACATAAATGAGCAGGTTCTTGATATAATCCTTCTACATAGCAAATATTTCGGTTTAGTCAGTGCATGCTTTAAGCATGAGTGGAAAATTGATAAGGTCTGTAACTTTGGGCTTAGACGTAGAGGACCAGGTATCTCGAAGTTTACATTGGCACATTTCTAAACACACGTTCAGTTTTACTTTACTTAATCTGTCTGTCTTTTTTTCCTTAAGCCAAATGCCTGCTGACAAAAAAAAAGCTCTCTGTGACCATTCACATTGACTGACATCATTTTCAGAAAGATGCTAGGTATGAAGATAAAGGTGAGCACAGCCATCAGATTGGTTTACCAGGTGATTTCTTTTGTATTTTGACTTTCTTAAAGCAGTGACTAAGATTAATGAAAAAAAGGAAAGAAGTGATATTAACACATTATAAGTGAAAAAAAAATGTTTCTGAGTAGGTTGTCGTTGCTACAATATTATACAAATAAAGACACAAAAATGTATTAAGTACCTGGGTCCCAAAATAGCATTTCTGGTTGGTTCATATACATTTACATTTGAATGATTGAATGTAAATGTAAATGTAAAATATGTTTTTATTCATTCACTGATCTAGCTAGCAAAACAAATAGCTGGCGCATTCAAACAATTCCCTGACCTACGGTGTATAACAGGTTACAGATTATCTCCCTACAAGCCCCAAATTACAGTTTGAAATGTTGTTTTGATCCCTGCAACAGGGGCTGTGAAAAGCTAGACTGAAATTCAGTTGGTTGTTCCCTGGTCCCAAAAATCTTGGTGGGTTGTAGTACCTTGACAGCCTGGACTGGTTCTGCCAAACATATTTTTATCGCCAAGATTTCCTCATCTTACGAATCGAATTAAATGGATAAGGCACCAAGGCTTCAGAAATCAATCATCAATAAACTGGCTTTGTAATCCTCAAAGGTGAGCTTTGAGTCACCCAATTAAAATTCCGATATCGTCTCGAAAATCCTTAAATGAAAGTCCATGGGTGTGTATCGAGATAAGTGAAGTCACAGAAACACACAAATACACAAACATACATGCAGACGTTCATTACGCATACACGGATGTACACTAACCTCACAGAGAATATCACTCGTACAGCACTTAAGTCCTCACACACACACAAGCACACACGCGCACACACACACACCTTTTGAAAACACAGATAAACATATCAGACATTAAACAAATCTATAAAACATTAGCATTCACACAGGAGTTCCTATAGGGAAATGAATATGTTTGAAGGGAAGCACCAAATCTGTCTCTCTCACACACACACCCATTGTCAGACACTGGCCTCTAATTTTCCGGGGGGGTGCAGCTCATGTCACACCTTTCTCTCGGAGGGTGCAGGTCATGTCACACCTTGCTCTCGGAGGGCAGCTCACAGAGGGTGCCCACGATGTCGCTGAAGCAGGGCCGGTCCTTAGGGCTGGGCGCCCAGCAGCGTACCATGAGCTTGTAGACCCGGGAGGGGCAGCCCTGGGGCAGAGGCAGCTTCCCTTTGGCCTCTCTCAGATCTGAAGTGATGGGGAGAGGAGGAGGTCGGTAACATGAGATAAAATAGTAAAGATAATTAATGAGTGGCATACAGTCAGTTATTGCACATAATAAAAAATGACTGCTGATTATATTGCACTTAACGGCATGAATAAAACATATTTCACATAGTAATGGTTATGGGAATGGTAGAGGGAGTATTGCATCAGGGTGGAGCGAGAAACAGAGAGGAAAAAGGGATGGACAGAGAGGAGACAGAGGAGAAAAAAGGGTGAAAGAGAGAGAGAGAGAAAGAGAGAGAGAGAAAAGGAGTGCCATGCACGGAGAGAGGGAGAGAAGATGTGAGCAGATATATCACAAAATTTCCCAAGAAATACAATTCAGAGAGAGAGATAAAAAAGAGCATAATACACATTCAGATCAAAACACCAGGCACGTCCATGGTAACCATGGTAACCCTGCTCACCTTCGAGGACCTTGTCGTCAGCCAGCGCGGCGTGGGGCATCTCCCCCAGACTGAACACCTCCCACATGAGCACGCCAAAAGACCACACGTCCGTCTTGGTGGAGTAGTCGTCCTCGAAGACCGCCTCGGTGGGAAGCCAGCGCAGAGGGATCCAAGCCTGGCGGTAGTGATAGTACTCACTGTGGAAGGAGAGGGACACACACACACACACACAGGACTGTTAGAAATAGTTTGTGTATGTACACACTTTCACATCTAGAACAAGCAAAACTGCTTCCTATACCTTCATCTTACCTCCATCTTCAATATTTTTGCCTTTTTTTTTTTAAGATTGTTTTAAGATTTGTTTTGCAGACCTATTCTATAAAGTCTGCTCAAGACAGGATTTAAGTCCCAAACCTGACTCAAATAAACCTAACAAGTCCTCCAGGGCTAAGGCAGTACCAGAAAGGCTAAATCTACAGATTTAAACACCAAGAAATGAAGAAACATGCATGCAATTCTTATATAATAATAATAATACCTCATTTAGCAGACGCTTTTATCCAAAGCGATTTACAGCAAGTACAGGGACATTCTCCCTGAGGCAAGTAGGGTGAAGTGCCTTGCCCAAGGACACACATAGCCACAGCCGGGGTTCAAACCTTCCGATCGTGAAGCCACGCCTTAACCCGCTGAGCCATCTGACCCCCTATATATCCTGACCTTCCACAACGAGAACACTTTTTAAACTGTTCTTTTTCATCTGCTAAACTTAATATATGCACTTTAGTGAAGAGAATATCTTCAAAACCAAAGTTGTAAATCCGCTGGGATATCTGAGGAACGTACTTGTTGTAAACGTCCTTGCTGAGTCCCAGAGCCGACACCTTGACGTGTCTCTTGGAGCTGATCAGGCAGTTACGAGTGGCCAGATCTTTGTGAACAAAGCGCTGATTGGACAAGTGCTCCATCCCCCGGGCGACCTGGAGGCAGATCCCCACCTGGGACAACAGGAGAGACCGATTATGAGGACAGGAACGATCAACTGGGAGAATTTGGGTGCGGGATAGGATCAAGAAAAGGAGTAGGTTGACAAACGGTTGTGTAGAGTATGACAAGTATTCGTGCATATAAATAAATATAATAAATCTTTTTTGATTGGTTGTGTGTGTACGTGTGGACTAAAGTCTTGTGTTTCTGGTAAAACATCTGGAAGTACATCCAGAGATCTATGTTTAGCACATTTCATTGTGATTTGATTTATTTTGCTCATTAACGTACACTCATTTCGAATAATGACAAATTTGTTTTTAGACATTTTCACCGATGTAAACCTGTTTTTAAACTTCAACCTGTAATTTAGATAAGCATTAAAATCTCTGTGGCACTTCAAACTGTACATAGGTGCAACACCTACATATATCACAGGACAGGCATGCTGGTGGCCTACTTGCCTCGGGGGAAACACTGACCTTCTGCTTGGTGCTGAGGTGATGAGATTTAGGCTTCTCCTCCTTGGTTTTAGCCAGTTTGAGGTACTGCTTCAGATCACCCTGGAAACAGATCAAACACAGAGGTTAATATCATGTACTCGCCAACAGGTGGAGTACATGAGTGTATGGAATTAGGGACAGAACTGCTGTGTGTGTGTGTGTGTGTACAGTAAATATGTACAATATGTATTCGTGCGAGAATGTGTGAGTGTGTGTGTGTACTACTGTGTGCAGGAATGCATATCTGTATACGCCATGTCTGCATGAGAAGGTGTGTGTGTGTGTGTGTGCCATGGTGTGTGTGTGATTTCTGAATAATACACAGTACACGAGTGTCAGACGTTTGAACACATTGTCCGTTTCATTTGAACTGTTTAATTAATTAACTAACCATCAACCATTCAAATGAATGGGACAATGTGTCCTAACTTTTGAATGGTAGTGTGTGGACTCAGTATGACACATCCACACCAACACCCCACACCCCCTTCCAGAATCCCACTACACACTGCCACCTTGGCACACAACACTTTAAAAACTTACTACAGTGATTTTTGCACCGTTCACACTACTGTGTATTTACACCCCCCCCCCCCCCCCTACTATATATACCCATTCCACTTTGAACCTATGTTATTTGTACTTCCATGTTATTTGTATAATTTGTATTATGTGTATAATTTGTCCTTTGTATCATATCTGTCGTGTATTTTACATTATATTCATTTTTTATTAGTATGCCACATATATGTTCTATGTTTGCTCATTTCTGCCACAGTGAATTCTATGTTTGTTAACCTTGCATAGCGATTAAACCCCCATTCTGATTCTGATCAGTGTGTGTGAGTGATGCTTGCGTCAGAGACAGACACGTGTGTGGCTCCTCACCATGTCAGCGTACTCCAGCACCAGGTAGTGGGGCTCGGCCTCCCGGCACATGGCCAGCAGGCGGGCCAGGTTGGGGTGGCTCGTCTTGCCCAGCATCTCGGCCTCGCGCCGGA
Organism: Protosalanx chinensis; assembly: GCA_030340685.1. Lineage (NCBI taxonomy): Eukaryota > Metazoa > Chordata > Actinopteri > Osmeriformes > Salangidae > Protosalanx > Protosalanx chinensis. Next base: position 6,431,013 of record CM059342.1, on the reverse strand, counting down.
ACTCCAGCTGAGCCGCCTCGTCCCGAGTCTGCAAGCTCTTCACCAGGACCACCGTCTCCTCCTCGTCCTCGCTCGCTTTCCCTCCTCCTCCTCCTCCGCCCAGGCCTTTAGCTTTGGCTAGGAAGACCTCCCCAAACTCACCTTTACCTGTGTGGAGGAGCAGTGTTACTCACAGGTAGAGCGGCAGCTATCGATTAATCGGATAAGTACTTTATTTTCAAGCACTTTCAAAGGCAGCTGTTTCTTGTAGCCTTAACATTTATTTTGGGATGAACCTGAGTTTTCTTTGACATTTGGGGAAAGTATTTAACTCTCAGTGTACTATACTGATATGCTTTATTATTTATATTTTTGTTATATATTATTTGACAACTGGTCAGTGATTGTATTTATTTCAGTACCCCAGTTGTGCAATTGTTAATAAATGTGATAAGTGATTTGAGTAATGTTTATAGCTTTATTGGCCATTTCTTGAAAGTACATATCCGATTAATCAATTAATCGATAGCTGCAGCCCTACTTACAGGGTTCCTCAATTCAAGATTTTCAAATGCTTTATTGGCCACTTTATTGAACAAATTCAATTAAATTCAATTAAATCCCCATCCCCCCATACAATTTTGGCCCCTGTGCGTGTGCGTGCATGTGTGTGACAGTGTGAATGGCTCTGTCATCATACCCAGGGTGGTGATGGTGGTCAGGTTGCTGCGTGGGTACAGCAGCTTCTCGGGGTTCGGACTGCTGTGTCTTTTGTTGTTACCGCTGGCAGCTGCGCCCATGTTGGTGAGGGCTAGTTCCTCCTCCTCCTGGACCTCCGCTGTGGCTGTCCCATTGGGCTGGGCACTGCCCCCTGTGGTGCACACACACACACACAGACAGACACAAACAAACAGAGAGACACACAGACACACAGAGAGAGAGAGACACACGCAAACAGAGAGAGAGACACACACACACACACAGACACACACACAGACACAGCATGGTTCATTCACAAATTCCCCAATCGTTTTCAAATTCTGGCAACATAAAAGATGACTCCCATTTCACAGCTGGTGCCAGTTGGATTGTTGAAGTAAAAACCCTGGGTAGTATGTTACCTGACGTCACGTTCTGAATCAAACAATCCAACAACACACACACCCACACACACACACCCACACACACACACCCACACACACACACACCCACACACACACCCACACACACACACCCACACACACCCACACACCCGCTGGAGACTGACCGTTGAGGTGCTCCGCCTCCTCTCCCTCCGGCCCCTTGTCGAGCCTCTTGGCGTTGCGTCTCTTCTTGCAGTAGAACATCAGTCCGAGCACAACGATGATGTAGGCGACGGCGGCGCCCACCGATAGGCCGACCGTCTGGATCATTTTATAAGGCGCCTTCTCCTCCTCCTCCAGAGAGTGGTGCACTGGCTTCTCTGGGGGGTTGCACACACAAATAACCGTTAACAAGCTCGTAAAAAAAAATTACACAGAAACATACCTTAAATTGAAGACAATAGACAATGTGAAAGGAACTAAAATGCCGTTTTTAAACATTACAGCTACAAGGTAAGAACGGTAAACTGTTGCGGAACACGGTGCTTTTGATCATCCTACAAAGCCTTACACAGTCAGCTGACACTGCTGTGGGGAAAGACATTTTCTGACAGGGGGGGCTGATTGAGTTAACCTTCGATAAACGGACCCTCACCCCAACAGGCTAAGTCATACTAGCATCTCAACATGGCAGAAACCAGAAAAGGACTGATGTTGACTTAGTCTCTCCGTAGATCAACCATTTAATCTACGCGTCCTTTGATCCACTGCATCCCTGATTTGGGTGGATTCCAGTGAGACAGTGGGTTTCTGTTTTCCAGAGAGTGGAAGAATGAAGTGGCTCGGTGTAGCCACTCATTCGTCCAGGAATGTTCTACTGTAGAAAAGATTTCAGAGGAACTTATCTGGACACTAGGGCTGTCAACGAATATTCTACATTCGAATATATATTCAAATAGTGTTTAAAAAACAAATTTCGAATATGAAAATGTATATTCGAATGTAAAAACAAAAAACAAAAAAATTCAGAAAAGAATCGCGACCTTAAATTTATTGCACAAAACTTTTGATCAACACTCAGCATTTGTTTATTGTTGTCGTTCATTTAAACCGCTATCTGCAGAGAGCAAGTTTTGACAGCCCTACTGGACACTTATCCAAATTCTCATGAGAAAGTCATTCTCAATCAGAGAAAGCAGAGTAGCAGAAGTATCTGAGTTCTCAAGACAATTTTCTCTGCCTGAGAATACCCAAGAATAGAAGTCGAAAAGGTCTTGAAAACAGTGTGAATACTTCTGAAACCTTTTCTATAAAAGATTAGTGATGTTCTTCTTCTTACCCACGACGTAGAGCTGGGCAGAGGTGTGACGGATGTTACAGCTGTTGCCTGCAATGCAAGTGTAGCTGCCTGTGTCCTCCATGCTCACATCGTGAATGACCAGAGAGCCGTTGGGCATTTTCTGGAACCTGGTGGGGGGGGGCAACCGCAGCTGCTTAGGAGGTGACCCTGGGTAACCTTAGATATTTCTGCATACATCAATTACTGCACATTGAACATTTACTGAAATCAAATGCTCTCTCTAAATCAGGGGGGTCCAATTCTGGTCCTTGAGGGCCACTGTCCTGACAGTTTTAGATGTTTCCCTGCTCCAGCACACCTGATTCTAATGAAGGGTCATTATGAGGCTTCCACAGAGCTTGATAACAAACCATTCGTTAGAATCAGGTGGGATGGAGCAGCGAAACATCCAAAACCTTCTGGACAGCGGCTCTCGAGGACCAGGGTTAGACACCCCCGCTCTATAGAAACAGCCTTTTTTTAACAAGTCATTTCACACCGATTACAATGGTAACAAACCTTCAGAGAACACAGATAACCTCAGGAAGAGCATGTTATTAAGGAATCTCCTCCTCCAGGAATGGTTGGCACATTAAGCCTGCCTACTTGTTGTTGTTTGCTTAACTGTCTGCTGAGGTGTTTTTTTACAGGCTCTGGCTTGTATTATTTTTCCCCTCGACTATCTATTCACGTGTTTTCCCCATTTCAGAAGGCTTGTGCGCCGATAAATTTACTTAGTCGTGCTGCCTCGGTGGGCACTGTCCTGCCAAAGAGTTTCCCCAAGGGGATTAATAAAATATTCTGAATCTGATTAATGTTTTCATTCTAATTCATTATTGGCGTACTGAATGTTAGGATGTCACTTCATTAGCATGCATGTAAACTGGATTTGTCTAATGGTGGCTTTTAATTAATCACTAATTACTTTTGTCAGAGCTTATCTGTGTTGGAACTTGTAGGTTTTATCCTGGAGCATTTCCGCTTGCGGGACGGCTGAAGTACTTCTCTGTGGTTTCTGTAACAGTACCTGCTCTTGGTCGGCTCGAGGAACTTGTCCTTCTTCTTCCACTGGATGAAGGGAGCAGGGTCGCCCGTGGCCTGGCAGTGGAGAACAGCGGTGTGGCCCTGGTACACTGTCGTGTTCTCTGGCTCCAGCTTGAACACAATGTAGACTGGGAGGAAGGACGGGGGGGGGGGAAGGGTGTGAGCGGAGGTGAAGAAGAGGAACAGGAGCGTGAGTGAGGGGGAGGGTGTGAGAGAGAGAGAGAGAGAGAAAGGGGAGGGTGTGTGAGAGAGAGGGGGGGGAGATGAGAGGGAAAGAGTGGATAAGGGAAAAGGAGGAGGCGGTAGGAAGAGAAAATGTGAGAGAAAGAAAAAGGGGAAAGAGAAAGTGGTAGAGTGCGGGGGAGACAGAAAGAGAGAGAGAGAGAGAGCGAGAGAGAGACAGAGAGAGAGAGAGAGAGCGAGAGAAACAGAGAGACAGAGAGAGAGAGAGAGAGCGAGAGAGACAGAGAGAGAGAGCGAGAGAGAGACAGAGAGACAGAGAGAGAGAGAGAGAGAGAGAGAGAGAGAGAGAGAAAAGGAGTAAACAGAAGCTTGAAACTCGTCTCAGCGTTTCAAGCTACTGTTGTTGTTATTAAGGAGGGTTTCCTACCTGCCACAGTGAGCTGCACAGCTGCTTTGATCTGGCCCTGCAGACTGTTGGACGCCGTGCAGGTGTAGTTTCCACTGTCGGACCGCGTCACCGTGGTGAAGTGGAGAACGCCGCCGTTCTGGATCACATGGGCGGGAAGTTCGCCGCCATCTTTGAAAAGACCGAGGAGGCGTTAACAAAGAAACCAAAAGGACATAACAGTTTGTCCAACCATGAATTGAGAGTAAACTTATTCAGAAGCTGCGCTTAACAACAATCCATTTGTAAAGGTTTTACAAAGTGCTTGTACTTGAAATCTAGTCATTTGAAATTAAATATTTACAGTGAGTCTATTTTTTTGGGGTGTGTACATCAAAGAAACAGGGTGCCTGCACACACACACCTGCGGGAGCCCAGAGGATGGTGGGGGCTTCCCGGCCCTTGGCAGAGCACTGGACGCTGCTCTCTGTGTCCAGCTCCAGACACTGAGAGGGCTGGGGGGTCGGAGTGAACTTCAGCTTCTCTGAAAACACAACAGTTTACATATTAGTCATTTATCAGACGCTCTTATCCAGAGCGACTTACAGCAAGTACAGGGACATTCCCCCCCTGAGGCAAGTAGGGTGAAGTGCCTTGCCAAGTGAGACAACGCCTTTGCCGGGAATCGAACTCATAACCTTCCGATTGCTAACGCGACAACCTAACCACCAGATATTGTCTGTTATTGGAAGTGGGGTAATATAACCCACACACTGAAGGTCATGGAAAACACATAAGACACACGTGTGATGGTCTTACCCAGTACGAAGACCCGGGCTCTGGCCTCCAGCCTGCCCCCTTCTGTCTGGCTCTGACAGGTGTACACATGACTGTCATACACCTCCACAGTGTTGATCCTCAGGGTTCCATTGGGGAACAGCTTATAACGAACATCCTGTAAACACAAGTGGATTCCATTCATGAAGGGGGAGAAAGTAACTTGTGGGAGAGTCCATTTTCATATATCTTAGAACCTAGTGCACCTTTTGCACATCTGTTCATTTTACACATCTGCTCATTGCATCATTTGCACTAACTGTACATACATGCACCCTGTAATTTATGTTTAATACTGTAGCATCTTGTACTATACAGCTGCACATTTGTCTAAAATCACTTGAATCTGTACGTACCCTGTATATTCTGATTATACTATTCATACTGTGTATATTCTGAGTATACTTATATTATATTCTGTTGGATTAACTGTTTTGCACTTCTGGTTGGATGCTAACTGTATTTCGTTACCCTTTACTTGTACCTGTGTAATGACAATAAAATTGAATCTAATCTAATCTAGTGGATCTTTTTCATAATGTTCAATCTTAGACCATTTTAAGAAGTTTTCTGAATGATCTGGTGTGAAATCCATTTATAATCATCGATATAACACACTTTAGGGCAGGGGTCTCCAATCCTGGTCCTCAAGGGCCGCTGTCTTGAAGGCTTTAGATGTTTCCCTGCTCTAGCACACCTCCACAGAGCTTGATAACGACCCTTCATTAGAATCAGGTGTGCCAGAGCAGGGAAACATCTAAAACCTTCAGGACAGCGGCCCTCGAGGACCAGGATTGGAGACCCATGCTTTAGGGAAAGGGAAGGGCTAGTTACAGCAAATCACAAACAAATGCAGGGTGAAAAAGCTGACCTCGGCACTGATGGGGGCAAAGTTGCGGTACCAGGTGACCTGGGGCTGTGGTGTGGCCTGGGTGAGGCAGTGCAGGTAGCCCGCTTGGCCTTCCTGCATCTGGGTGTCCTCAGGCTTCTCCACCCACTCTGGTGCCGCTAGTTACAGAAAGACAAATTAGCATTAGCATTGCTAAATATTAATGAGTGAATTCGCAGTATTGCAGGTGGAGAACCTGTGTGGAGAACGTGTGTGGAGAACGTCTGTGGAGAACGTGTGTGGAGAACGTGTTCGTCGACTTGGCGGGTGTTAGCAACATTTTGAACGCCCTAATGGATTATTAGGTTTCCCATATGTTTTATTGGAAGACGAAATGGAAGCAAAGCAACCTTGGATTAATGGATTGCAAATGCTTATGCGTTAAGCACGAATGCTAATGATTAGCACTATTGCTAACAATAATGCTAAGCACTAATTCTATTTCTAAGCCGTCCTACTAAAGCTAATGCCATCGCTAAGCACTAATGCCCAGCACTTCTTTTAGCAGGGTTTGTTTCACTTACTGGCCACAGTGATTGTCATCTCCCGCTTCTTGGTTCCAGCCTTGTTCTGCGCCACGCAGGTGTAGATGCCAGCGTCCTCCCTCAGGATAGGGTTGAAGACCAGGGACAGGTCGTGCTGGTACACCCGGCCCTCGTCTGGGACCTTCTTCCCGTCAAGCTCCCACCACACGTCGGGTTCCGGGTATCCACGAGGAGCCCGGCAGGGGATGCGCTGAGGGTAGTTGTCGGTGAAGACGTGGCTTATACCAGCGCCCATGTCTTCAATCTCTGTTTGTGAGTAACAGGGGGGGGGGGGGGGGGGAGTGAGAGAGGAGGATGAATTTCAAATCACATTACCAAGGCTAAGAAGAATTAAGAGCTTAAATGTCAAAGTCCAGTCCTCAGGGGCCACTGTCCTGACAGTTTGAGATGTTTCCCTGCTCCAGCACACCTGATTCTAACGAACAGGTCGGTATCAAGCTCTGTGGAGGTGTGCTGGAGCAGGGAACCATCTCAAACTGTCTGGAGTTTGACACCCCTGGGCTAGATAGTCAGATAAACCCCTTTTGATGTGTGTGTGTGTGTTTTTACCTGCTAACCGAACAGTGGCCTTCAGAGTAACAGCAGGACCACTCAGGCCTTTGGCCACACACTTGTAGAGACCAGTGTAGCGAGGCTTCACATGGGTGATCAGGAGAGAGCCATTGGCCAACAGGACCAAGCTAGGGAGAGACCAGTAATGACAAGCAAAGAGCTTGAATAAATGGAATGATTCCAACAGCACATGCGCCAATACTATCATGGAGTACCCCCATGATACCCCCACGTGGAGGTGATACCCCCACGTGGAGGTGGTACCCCCCCCCCCCCCCCCCCCCCCCCCCCGTTTCCATGGTTTTTCATGTGTAATCTATATAAATCAATAAATATTCATTTATCAGACACTTTTATCCAAAAGCGACTTCCAGCAAGTAGAGGGACAATCCCCCTGAGGCAAGTTGGGTGAAGTGCCTTGCCCAAGGACACAACATCACATATACACAGCCGGGAATCGAACTCACAACCTTCCGATTATGAGGCCAACACCTTAACCCGCTAAGCCATCTGACTCCCTGGGTAAGGTATCAGGCAAACAAATTGTCGAACACAAATGAGTCACAATGAAACGCATGTGAGCCAACACAACCACAACACACAACAATTACCACACTCCCTACACGTATACACACACACACACACACACACCGTGACTTGTTGGCGACCAGCTCATCCTCGTGGTACCACTCCACGGTGGGCGGCGGCTCGGCAGAGAACTGGCAGTTTAGAAGAGCCTCCTCGTTCTTCAGGACCACCACGTCTTCTGGGGACACCACCGGCTGAGGGTAGCTCTTATCTACCAGGAGAGACTTTACTTATTTTCCTTGAAGCGTGAGAAATGTCTTGTTTTGACAACACAATGGATTCCAGTCCAAGAGATGATTAACGGAGAGTTACTAGGTCAAATACAAAGACGATTCATTCATCATTCAAACCTTTCGTATCCCTTCAGAGTAAGTAGTTATTATGTCATTATAACATAGAATTCGCGTCACAGTGGAGAATTCCTTGAGTTTCCCGCTGCCGGCTCACCTATAATGTTCAGGGTGAAGTTGGCGTTGCTGCACACATGGCCGGCTGCGTTCTTGGCGCAGCAGTAGTACAGGCCGTTGTTGTCAGGGTTGGCACTGGGAAACGTGAGGGTGCGCTCTTTGTTGTTGATCTGGTGGGCTCGCTCTGGAAGACGCACGCCATCTTTGTACCAGTGGCACGTTGGCCTGCGGGGGGGGGGGGGGGGGGGGGGGGACAGACAAGACAAAGGGGACAAAGGGGAACAAAAGTCCCAATCAGAATCGCTTTATTCACCATGTAAATTTGCACATACAGGGAATTTAAGTACCGTACATGTAATTTGTAGTATACAACCCCTCTATGGTGAAGGTGACCACACATAAACGACACACACAGTTTATTTTCTACCACTGGATTGTTTCTATCATTTTCAGAAAGTATTTGATGTTTTATTCTGCTTTATCATCTTTTAGCAGATGACGCACATTGATTTTGCAAAGAGGAATTTCATTACATTACATTTACATTTAGCAGACGCTCTTATCCAGACTGACTTGCAGCAAGTACAGGGACATTCCCTCCTGAGACCGACGCTCTTTTGTAAAGCTCTCTCTTGGAAGTCGCTTTAGATAAAAGCGTGTGCTAAATGAATACATGCAAGTGTAAATGTAATAATAAGGTGTACTGTTCCTGGGGGTCAGATGGCTCAATGGTTAAGGCTCATGATCGGAAGGTTGTGAGATCGAGCCCCGGCTGTGGCCATATGATGTTGTGTCCTTAGGCAAGGCACTTCACCCTACTTGCCTCAGGGAGGATGTCCCTGTACTTACTGCAAGTCGCTTTGGATAAAAGTGTCTGCTAAATGAATAAATGTAAATCATCCTCACCTTGGGTGGCCGTCAATGTTGCACCTGAGCACAATGGGAGCCGAGCTCTGGATGTCCTGCTCTGCCGCAGGCTCCTTCAGGGTTACATCCCCGCTCTCTAACCCTGGGGAGGGGGGTAAAGGGGGGTGGAGGATGGATGGAGGGGGAAAAAGGGAAGAGGGGAAAAAAAGGGAAAGAAACGAAAGGGTCAAACCCCTCTCGCTCCTCGTGAACAAAAACAGACCAGTCCATTCACACCGTCTGGCTGGCAAGTTTGCGCCGGCAAACAAAAACAGCCGTCTGTTTTCAGGCTGCCGCTCGGCGCTGGAAGACACGGCAGGGCCAGACCTCGCATCGCAAGCCATTCATCTTGGCAGAGGCATAAAGACAGTTTTGTTCGGCTGTGTCCGAAAACTCAAAATAACTTTCTCTCATGCGGGCCCGCCTCGCGTCCCCCCCCGTCCCCCCCCACCGCCCGCCCCGCACTCCCCCCCACCCCCATTTGCGGAAATGAGAAGCAGAAGAAGAAAAGCCCTGGCTCAGAGAGAGGGTCTGTTGAATAAGTAAAGGGGAGCAGTAATTTCTTAAGGAGGCGCAAAAAAATATATATGGTGAATGTGGGACGCATTTCGAAACATGGGTTCTCTGAGTACAGCTGATACTGGGAGATACTGTGAAAGTATGAGCTTTACTTAAACGTAATAGCTATGGGATTTACTTATTTAAGTGTAATAAAGTATGAGATTTACTTAAGTGTAATAGCTATGGGATTTACTTATTTAAGTGTAATACAGTATGGGATTTACTTAAGTGTAACGCAACCAGTGGAGTTGAAGTCAAAAGGCACTCAAGTATTTCAAATAATGAACTGGATGTATTTATCTAGTTTTAGATTCAGAAAATTATACTATTGTGGCCCTTATTATAGTAAAAGTACCGTTAATAATAAGTAAAATCCTAACAAGTTAACAGATAAATGGCTGGATGCTGATCAATTCCACAGGAGATGTAAAAAAAAAAAAAACGAACAAATAGAAGCTCCACAGTCAAAGTGAAACCGCACAAACTCACACTTGATATTGAACGACGCGTTAGTGGAGCGTTCCTCTTCGCCAGTAGAGTTGCTGCGTGCGAGGCACTGGAAGTGCCCTGCGTCCAGGGTCCGATCCACAGCGGTGAACTTGAGGTTGGAACCTTCCTGAAAGCGGCGCTCCGAGTCGTCCACCTCCAGACCGTTCTGAAGCCAGCTGTAGCTCATGTCGTCCGCCTCGCTGACCTCGCAGCGCAGCATGGCGCTACGCCCGTGCAGTGCATCCTGGGACTTTGGTTCCTTGGTGAAGTGGAAGGAGACCCCATGCACAGCCAGAACTGAGGGGGGAAAAGGAGGAGGAGAAATGAGAAAAGATGTGAGAAGGGGATTTTTTAAGGAGCATTTTTATGGAACACAGCTGTTTCAAAACACAAAAATCAACAGCGTGTCGTGTTACTTTTTTCATAATCACTTAATTAACTTTGTAAATATTTTTCGATGAATGACTCATTCAAACCAGGCATCTTCCCAAAATTAGACTCTTGTATGAAAGGGCCTCCCCCCCCCTCTCTCTCTCTCTCTCTCTCTACCATCAGCTACTTTGTTCCCTCCCAGCTGGACCCAGGTGCCCAGGTGTGCTGCACACAGCCTATGGCTTCTTGTCAGCTATTGTGAACCTTATGGCTTCCAATCACACTCACTGAGTGAAGCGCAGGTATGCAGCATTCTGTCATCCATTCCAGACATTAGCCATATTATCTCTGGGGGATCGGCTGTACGTCAACGTATGGGAGGGAGTTCTTATACAGTGTCGGAGGAACACCTCTGAAATATTTGCTGTAGTATATATCGTACTGGGATGTTTTATAGTGTAGTTGTATAACATTGAGAATGTGTACGCCATCAGAAATGGTGACGTCTATATAAGACAACACTCTGCTTGGCGGTAAGAAAATGTCCATGCTACATATCCATGTCACAAAGAGAGTGACATTCCACGGTGCTAATAGGCATAGGATAATGTGTTGAGTAATAATGAATCCCAAATGAATAAACACAGATTGTACCATGCATCACTCAAGGCCAAATGCAAAAGTACAACTCTGGGCCAAAGGCTTTTGTGCAGGTGTTACCAATTTAACTAGGCTTTGTTGTTTAGTATGTATCGTATATGTGATTTATATAAGTATTGCGTACTGATGGATGTCCCTTCAGATGACAATAAAGTTTGATATTAGATTCTCTTAACGCATATGCCATCTCTCAATTATTTGGCTCTCAAATTAAGTAACATTTGCATATGAATAGGATCTTCCTCTTCTTTTTTCTTTTTTTGCAGATGTTGAATGGGACGCCAGTGATGGTAAAATGATTGACAGGGCGTGTTTGAGTTGAGTCACAGTATCCAGACACAGGAACAGTCTGCCAGTCTGTCTGTCTCGCTCCAGTGACTAGGGGGCCTCCGTCCAAAGCGAGGCCCATGCTGAGTCTGGACCAGTCTACAGCTGGAGACTGGGAAATGAAGTCTCTGCTTCCCGTAGAGTCGGAGAATGACTGCTGTTGGCCAATTTGGGAATTTTTTGTCTAGTTGCTGAGGTAGCGTCCTGCCACATCCCAGAACACACACTCAGGACTCACAAACTGAATTGATTTGGGCCTCTGGGGCCTTTGGAGTGTTTATCAAACTGTTCTTGCGATACCTTATATACCTTCTCTAGTCCTTTCCTGGCACGCTGCCAGACACTTCCTCCACAAGTGTTCAAGTAGCGTATTGTCTCTCGTTGCTTTTATCTATTAAGAGACTCCAGGAAGGAGAGGAGTGTCCTTCATATCCAAAAACAACGCCCCCAGGGATCAGCTATTTGACCCTGACGCTCTACTCTCCCACATCATGCTCCCTCCTACACTCTCTTCAGCAGGTAGAGCTGCTGTCCACTTAACCGCCACAAAAAAACTATTCATGTTACACAAATAAATGTTTAGTTATTTGCATTAAATCAAAATTTACAAATAAACTCTGAATCGAGTATTTATTCATTTTTTTTAACATTTTTTATTTTTACTTTTGAGTGCTGTACTGTAGTGATATTGCAAACTGCAATATCCCCACTGGGGGACAAAAAAGGATGATCTTATTTTAAACGATCAATCCATCTGATCCGTTAAGGTCACAGGTCATCAATGAACGGCTGACGGCAAGACAAACTTATTCACACTTGCTTACAGACATCTGACTTTCTGAGAGGGGGTTTTCAGCACCAAGACAGAATGAAAAGAGGATTCAAAGATAGAATTTCATAACACGCCCACCATTCGTGGGATGAACAAACATCCTCAATTGGAATGACAGTAAAGGGAAACACTGCAGAAATGTCTGGTTGAAAATGGATGCTGGTATTAAGAAGAGAAACTTTAGACAGAAAGGAACCTTTCCAAGTGGAAAAAGAGTAAAAGCGATGAACTACAGAAACAAAACGAAAAAAACCTGACGGTCCTTTCATCCTCAGCAGTGACAGGAACAAGCGACCACAAAGTTGTACACCACTAAGCCTCCTGGCCGCCAAATAAATTATGTCAACTGCTCGCATTCTTGAACGCAGAGCAGAGACAACGCATGAAGACCGATCGTGCACGACGTGGTTCCACAAACAAACCCTCCTTGCCCCCACCACCCACCCCCCCCCCCCCCCCCCACCACCACCACACACAAACTCATGAAACATTGTGGTCAGGTCAGACTGTTCTCATATTAGCAGCTTTGTCTCTCTTCCAGAAGGAAAATAAACTGGGTTTGATATTGTGCAGCCTCGAGCGGAAGGTTTTGTTCACAGCTCTGATGTCTTCTCTGGCTGCACACGGAGGGAAATGTGTTTTCTGGACAGAAATGAAACGGATAATCTTGGTTTGGTGTCTGTCATGTGGTTGCAACCCATCATTCGATGAACGATATTGTTTCTGGAAATGTTACGGTTCCCTTGTTTCCCATTGTTGGTATAAACGTATATTGTCCATGTTCAATGAACAAGACTACAGCTATATTGAGTTTAAATTCCAACTGTCACTTGGTGCTAGGTTCAGAGATGCATAATTTTCCACAATTACTCAAAGAATAACCTCTTCTAAAGGACTCATGTCAAGGAAATAAAACAAACTTTTCGCAAGTAAAGCACACCTCAGCCATTTTACAGATCTTTCGGACGAGAAATGCCCTTCCTTAGCAAAAATACCAATCTTTGGAACGTTCCCAAACCCCTTTCCTGGATTCCAAGGCAGGAATTTGTAGTTTGAGGGCGACAAAGGTGGTATTCATGCCTGTAGGTGCGGAGGGGCTGGACTGGCACCATGTAAGCAAAGCCAATGACACCAACTGCAGCTGAAGCATGTTGCTGCACGAATCACAGCCATTAAAGCCTGATATTCAAGCCCGGGAACAGAAAAACAAGATGTCCATCTATAACCCTACTATTATGCATGTGCTAAAACGTAGAAATGAGTTTTAAAAGGCATTTACATTTTCACAATTCTGAAGAAATGAACAGTACAAGTTCATAAGCATTGGACGATATGTTAAGTGCATCTAGACAGTTTCACTACTACTTTAGGGATGCAGACTAAACATCATCAAAATCATGTTGCAGTCTGGTCTGTATTAGATTGCAGTCTGCCCAATAGCTCAAATTTAATCTGTAGCTGTAGCAACAGCCTGCTGGTCTACAAAGACGTGCTTTGACAGAGTGGAAAACCACCCTGTAGGTTCCAGAGATGTCGGTCTGGGACTTGTTTCAGGTTTGCTTCCATTCCGAATACCTCAGGTCTCATCAACGGATGCAGAGACCACCCTGTGCGTGCTGACGGATTCGGGTAGGGCGAAGGGTGTCCAATCCTGGTCCTTGAGGGACCGCTGTCCTGAAGGTTGTAGATGTTTACCTGGTCTAGCACACCTGATTCTAATGAATGGTCATTATCAGGCTTCCACATAGCTTGATTAACGATCGATATATTAATATCAGGTGTTGTGAAGCAGGAAAACCTTCTGGACTTTGGGGCCTCGAGGACCAGGATTGGCCACCACTAGGGTTAGGGGAACCAGGCAAGTAAGGAACGGTTCCATGTCCTTACCCACTGTTGCAAAAGACAGAGGGCCTCCTTCGAAAGAGAAGATGACCGCAAGGATAAACTTAAGAACCATGACAGGAGTAAAGTATCCACTACGGTACCTATAGAATGACAAGGGGGGGGTGGGGTGTAGACATCCAACGAGGCCGTGGTCCTCTCCCCTTGTGTAACACTATACATAGACAATTTCTCTGCCATATTGTGGTTGCGGTGGAGACAGTTCGGATGACTCTATGCGTCCCGGGGATGTGTACCGGCAGAGTATATTCAAACAACTGCTCCAGGCTTGATTCGGACCACCTGTCCTTGTAAGGAACCAAGCCGTAAAATGGCTCTGAGCTTGAGGTTACAACAAAGCCAGCTTGTGAAATACGACCAGGCTTGGTTTGACCCCGTTGGACACAGTCTGATAGGGACTGAGGGGGCTTCAAATAAACCCACTCATGACTGCCTTACGAGGACATGTGAGCTACAAGCAATTATGTGCAGGCAGGCATAGATGACCACCACTGTCAATCAGGTGAATTTAACTTGACATGATATTAAATGACATGGCAATATAGAATTGCTTCTTGGTGGCTTTGGAAAGCAATCACATAATTTCAGTGAAATCTTGACTGTAGGCTACAGGTAATCCTACCTGCTAGGATGAATTTGACACACTCAATGAGAGTATTACATTTATTCATTTAGCAGACGCTTTTATCCAAAGCTTATGACCAAAGTATTGGTCAGCATAGTTCATGGGTTATGATGGGTTGTCAGATGAAGGACTACAAGAGTATTAAAGTCTTCCATTGACCTTGTGTCATCGCATGGCAGGAGCAAGACCTGCCACACTAAAGTCACCGTGCCATATGGCTGCTGGGTGTTGAATAGTGTAATATTAGACCACACTGTGGATAACCTCTGCCAATTTCCCTGTAGATTCCCTCAGGCTTAGAGGTTGTGCGAGTTAGACCCAGGATCGTGACAGTTCTTCAGCTACGCGTCTTCTTACAGTCCGCTTCTGAGATGGAAGCTGAAGGGGTGGTTGGGGGTGGGGGGGCGTCCAAGCAGGAGGTAAAGGAAGGGGGGTGGGTCGCAAGGCCAAGCGGAGGGACTGGAGGAAGTGGGGTGTTTGTGCAGCTGCTACCTCAGCAAGGGCCGTCATGTCAGGCTGGACGTCATCAAACAGGTGCCCCACCCCCACCTCATCGAAACTAAACAGTGTCGTGGGCGGACGAGTGCTCAGGCCCAATCAACAGCAGCACTGTACGAGGAACGGGCAGAGGGGGAACGGCACCCTCTCACACACAACCTGGGCTGACAGATAGCAGGGATTGGAGGTCAGTCTGGGAGATAGGGAGGGACATTAGATAACAACAGTGCTGGTTAGTGAGACAGACCGAACATGGAGAGGAACGACACTGGAACAGGGATTGGTATTGTGATCTCATTCAGTCTCTATTTTTTTTATACTAGGGTTAGTAGTTCCTGTGTAGAGCCGAAAGAGAACCTAATTCAATCAAATACTGACATGACATTAGTAGAATAATGGTGTAGTAGTTGTGTCTCTTTTTGAATGAACCCATGTTTATTCATGGGACAGCCTTAAAAATTCAAAGATCATACCACTCAAAAACTGAAAACCACAAAAAGCTAACTTCAGTGACGTATGCATCCAATAAAGGGCAGGAATCTCTTTGCTTTGAGTGTGCAGCTGTTCTGCGCTCTGCTGTCATCACAGTCAGCATGACTGCAGATTGCATCGCGGTTTTGATAATGAGCCTTTAGCCCAAGTGAACTTCTGCACCTCATCCGGAGCACAGCTGTTGGCTGTGGATCTCTATCTGTCCTCAAAAAATACCCACAAGCCCTCAGGGTTTCACCATCTCAACACTGCTGGGAAAGATGAAAGGGAATTTTTTACTTAAATTGAGTTTGAAGGTTTTTTGGCGGACTCAGCAACATACCTGTTTTTTTAAGACCTCCCTGAACTGTAAATTAATTACATCATTTTAAACTAGGTGGGGGCATCTGGGTGGATTACACATTCAACTAAACACCGGAATGGGCCTCACCCTCATGGTCGGGATACTGGCAGAGGCAATAAGGCAACATCTGGGACAATACTTTGAGTTGAGATGTTCGTCCTCTGTTTAAGCCACCTCCACAACCCCCAACTAAGATCCTAATTGTCTCTCAGTGGACAAGGAGGTTGATTTACAACCACCTCCCAAAGCATGGCTCAATCCATTATGGGGTGGAGAGGTGGAGGGGGGGGGAGCATTCATTCACAAAACCAGAAATTCAACACTTGGAGGCATTGGCTAAATTAAGGGATTTGTCTGCCAGAGAAAAGTTAACTATTTGTGCCTTTGTGAGGTATTGAAGAGGCACTGAGAGAGGCTTGTTGAGGTAGTTGTGGTTCAGGTCAGGGCCAAGTTTACAGCTTTGACTCAAAGATCCAGACACCAATGTGAAGAACCAGACTTTATGCACGTACAGCTAGTGTACAAGCGATTAAATGTTGTCTGACTTTTAGGGTAAAATAGGTAGCTGAGGTTATTTAATGTCTTTATCAATAAAACCTGCAATGGGCATTGGGCAAAAAGTGATAGCCAAACACTTTAAGTTACTCTTTTGGGTGTTTCATCATGTGTTAATGAATCAGAAAACAAGTTTCAACCTCATCTAAACTTATGAGGTTTTAGTCAGGTTTATTTCACCACTAAACTTGGCAAAACTAAATAAATGAGACAGTTCACTATAGACCACGTATAAAAGCGAGCCCAATGAATTCGGATTGACATTCCCTTCTCCAGCATTTCATGACCTGGCATCTGCTGTAGCTCAGACTTGGCACATCTAGCTAGGGGTGTGTTGTTTCTCTGTGTGAGATTCGGAATGCAAAGCAATTAGCTGTTCCCTGTGGGGGGGGGGGGCACAGCTTGTGGTGGTATTCCTCCTCCCTCCCCCCAATCGGACCCCCTACCGTCCACCCATCGTACCGCCTCCTGAGCCTGCTGGCGGAATGGACCTCACGCTACGAATGGTGTGGGTGACTGCTGGGTACCGCAGACAGCGTGGAGCCCCTGACAAACAAACAGACCCTACGGTACACCAGGAGGGACAAAATTCTACAAACATGCAGAGAGGCCAACAGCAGAGATCATTAAACGGAGTGAAAATGTCCATAGGATGGTAGGTGAAGCCTCGCTGAGACCATCCAGAAAACTCTTCTTACCTCACCTCTTGACTGGCTTCAGACAACCTAAATGAAATGTTCATTTAGAACGTTCTAGTACTTCATAAGGGCAACACGCATAATGAGGTTCCAGCTATCAGGACATTAAATTCCACAGGACTCTGGTTTTATATTGCATCAAATCTTGAAAGCCTTTGGTGCTTCGGAAGTGCTGTGGGAATTCTAAATACAGCTCTGGAAAAGAGAGAGTCTAATGAAAAGCATGTGGACTTCAATTTAATTACGCCCAAATCTCGATCTTCTAACAAGAACCACTTGTTTTCTGCATGGGACACAGGAGTTGACTATGCAGCCTTTCAAGGAGATAAAAAATATATGCTTCTTCAGGGATGTCTTGCAAACCAAAACCTACAAAACTCGAAACCACCAAACTGATCACAGAAGGGAGAGAAAAGAACCTTCCGCTTTTATATTTTATATTCAGTCATTTATCAGACGCTCTTATCCAGAGCGACGTACAGCAAGTACAGGGAAATTCCCCCCCGCGGCAAGTAGGGTGAAGTGCCTTGCCCAAGGACACAACGTCATGTTGGCACAGCCGGGGTTCGAACCAGGTACCTTCTGATTACTAGCCCATTCACATCGCTTTCCTGTTGCACTGGGCAAATAAATGGGACTGAAGCTTGAAAGTTAGCGTGGTCAGGGGCAGCCTTTTCCAAGATCATGTCTGTACATCTGAATGGACAAAAAATGTGGCCAATTAAAAAGGTTCAGCACATGAGGCGAGATAAAAACGATTCAGATTCAGAATACTTTATTAAAGTGAAATATCAAATAATGGGCTCACAGAGAGACAACGCAGTTTTAAAATTCAGATTACGCAAACAGGGGATAGGAGTTTGCTCCTGGATAAGATCTGACATGCTGGAACCTACATGAAGCAGCCTGAATGCTTACTCTACCAGGCTAGTTATGCAAATTTCATTTAATTCAGTTTCAACAGGGGCAACACTTGAATAGTATAAGGATTCATTGTGAAATTGCAACTGACACAAAAGTACCCTACATAAATTACAAATAGGAAATAAGCATGTGATCTTCATGAGCACAGCTCTGGTAAAGAAATAAAACCTGTGTGTTTCTGGTAAACATCTTGTTCATTTTTTCCCCCCCAATCCACTTCATCAACTATCCTTTTCATTTATTTATTTTACTAACTAAGACCTTCTTTCAGAGTGGTCTTAGCATCTATAAAAGTGTTTTGTTGAATGAAAGCAAAAAAATTTAATGCACGTTTATGGTGTAAGCTAAGCAAACGACCCATGTGGCAGATCTGTTCAAGGCAAACTTTCTGAAGACTCGCAAGACCCTCTTGAAGAAATTAAAGTTAAATATAACTATAAGCCAGTTAACCCACACATGGTTGCAAATGGGAGAAAGAGATTCAAAGTCACCCAATTATGCCTTAGCACGTTGTTTTTAAATGACGTACTAAGGACTGCCTCATTAAAGAGAAAAAAGTTGACAAAAACATGCTTTGTACACTTAGGTTGTTCATTTGGGTTCAGTAGAAGATCAATTAACTCATAATACCCTGACAGACCAGTTTGTTCATTGTGTGGCATCAGTGGGTGACACCCCGTATGAGGTTACTTGACATTCGATGATCCAACCCTCCAGTACCTTGAAAAGGTCCAAACACTTCACTGCCAACAAGCCACAGAGGACGGCATGGCAGCCACGGATGCACTGGAATCCAAAATAACCAACAAACATATTGTCCAGAAAATAAATATGCAGTCTTTTGCATAAGTCCTGACCAGCATTTACACACAAACACCTTTCAACAGATCCACCAGGCTATGGTTCAAGAGCTCTTTAAGTTTATGATCAAACATATAGCACATTTGCATTCCTGCACAAAGTTAGGTGCCAGATCAGATGCGTTTTTACATTTTTTTATCCCGAGCCATATTAGTTACAAAATACTTCATTAGTTTAGACAAGATGAAGTGTGTTCTTTCAAGTGAAATAAGGATTCAGTTGAGGTAATCGTGCGTGGTGGCTCAGCAGAGCTCTTCATTACAGCTGTGGTGGTCTTTAATCAACAGCATGACCAGGGTGTCAATTACCATCAGGGAACAGTGAACAATTGGTGGTAAAACTACTTCTACTACTAGTGATATGGACCTTTTCTGAGAAGACAAAATAAACCATTTATATCCTACCGCCATGTTTAAATCTTGTAAATGACTGTTGAACAGGCCCTGTCTAGCTGTCTAGGACTACAACACTAACACTCTTCTGTATGTAATCAAAGCAGATCTGTCCGATGCATGTCAAGAGAACAATGGTTTCCCCTCACATGTAACTTTGTCTTTGTCCATATCCCTTTGAGATCTCAAAGGAGTTCAGATTGGGCACAAACATGCTGTCATGCATAACGTGTTTTAGGACACATTTTAGTTGCCCTTCAAGTTGTCTCCCACAATGTCCTTTATTGGTAGCCTTGATATCAAGGTTTTAGCTTATCACACACACACAACAATAAACATGCTAAAGACAGATATATTGGAGCTACAGGTGAATTTTGTGGGGGGATTGTTATTAGAAAGAATTAAAGTGACAATGTTCTATTGGACTCTTGAGGCCATTTCACCAAAAGCAAAACTGTGAAAGTTAATGCACCTTTGTCCAACAGTAAATACTCTGTATTGCTTCACTAAATTCATCATGTTAGCATTGTTAACAAAAAACAAACAACAAAAAATGTGAGGGAAGAGAAACGTCAGTTGTGTAAAATGACACTGTGTCTGACTTTGCAATTGCAACAAGGGTCTCAAAGTCTGCATCCCAGGCCGATGGTGATTTCCATGACAAAGGAAGGCGATGGGCCCACCTTGAGTTCTAAAGATCAGCCTGGGCTCCTCACCTACCTGTGAATTGTCTCCTACCATGCTGCTTTTATCTCGACTACTTCCATTCACATGTTGTGCAATTTCCTCAACAGACCTTGAGGGCAACTGCAAACCCCCAACCAAGCTAAGAAACAGTCACCCATTGTCTTTTTTTCACATTTTATTTCTACATTCAAGACTAATGTTGTTGTTTTTCCATCGCCACAAGACCGTTGTGGAAAGAAAACTAGTAAATGAGCTCAAGCTATATCCATTTAGCTGAACCTGGAACCTTTCTTCTAGCCTGCAATAGATTAAATGTACCATAGCTAACATGCACTGATTAAAATGGAGATAAAGCTTCAAAGATGCAATAAATAAGCCTTTCATGCATCAAAAAGACAAAGTGGTACCTAATTTTCGCCACGCAACTGATCAAACCAGTACTTTCCACGTCAATTCCCATAAATATAAAAAACAATATACAAAAAAAACTAACAAACATTCAAGTTACTTTATGGGTGGGCATGTACTTCACAACCACAATGTCATAATAAATAATTTAAATATATTTATAACAAAATAAACGAGTCAGACAGCATGAGGATTGTACAGGATCATATACAGAAGGCTGCAACAGACCATGCTGCCATATATTTTATTCATATTCTTATTGTATTGATAGGGGCGGAGTGGTAACCCTGGTCTTAGATTCAACACCGTCCCCAAATAATGTGTTACCTTCTGGATTTGAGACAACTGGAATTGACAAATGCGGTTTTTCTTCTACATTTACATGTATTCATTTAGCAGACGCTTTTATCCAAAGCGACTTACAAGAAAGGCTAATTTTAATTCCAATAGCCTAATTCTTGTCTTAACGCACAAAGAAAACACGCATCCACATCAACAGTTTGCCACATGCCAGATGGGCACATCAGGGTTCGTTTATATCCTAAAGATAATGTTTCATGCGTCTCATCTCAAGTGGTGAACAGAACATTCATCTAAATAAGATACGGAAACATATTCACACAAAGAGCAGCCAACATGTTAGTTTGCAGCCTCATGATCTTACCTTGAATGAAGAATATAACAGTGAACATAGTTGCTGTAGTCCAGGACCGCGGCATGTCTTGCTTAACTTTGCTCCTCGAGTTCATGAAGGTCTCCATTCAGTAAGATATTTCTATTCCATAGACAATGCTTTCTCCAACGAGTCAATTCTAACCCATTCAAATCATCTGTGCGAACAAATAAGCTCTAAAATAAGAGGTACGAATGCCCAAAATAGTCTACGTGTTCCCCTCAAACTCGACCAGCCCTTCAGACTAGTGCCAGAAAAAAAAGATGACTGCTTTGTTTTGTTGTAGTATTAGTTGTAGTCCACCGATGATGATGCCTTAACATTTCGAGAAATATACTGCGGTTTGAAATGAAATATATCAATAAAGTGAAAGCAAAGGCATCTCAAAAACGATTGCACCGCATGCGATTCATTTCAGTGTCCACACGGTAATTGAACAAGTAAAAACTCAATTCATTGAAAACCAAGTTCTCTCCTTTCCTGGGCTCCCTCCTCGGACCCGAAGCTTCCGGTGTGAGGGGAAGGGGAGGAAGAGGAGGGGAGGAAAAGGAGGGATGGGAGGCACCAGAAAGGTAAACGTTTACCTTTTTGATTTTCTATTTCTTTTATGTACGTCCGATCAGGAAAATCAGTATACAACCAATATATTCATATATAGGCTATATTAATCAAGTCGTGTTCAAATCGTTAGAACTCAAAATGCTCAAAAGGTTCTTAAAGTTGTATCTGTAGGACATCAGAAATTGCGTTAAAAGTCATAAGAAATAGGTTCACGTTTACCTTAACTCCCCCCACCCCCTGATTTTAGTTAACGTGACATACGTTGTCATTAATTAATTATAAAGCTGAACAAGGTTAAGTGTACAAAATATCAAATTAGTATCACTGCTATATGCGTAAATCTTCGCAAGAAAACTGAACATAGTTGCCCTGCAAATTCACGTTGAAAGTTGAAAAAGCTGAACATCCATACCAGAGAAATGGACTTGATTTGTACAAGTATGTTGCTGCCATAGCAAATTCATTTCTATAGAACTGAGTGATAGGAGCAGGGTGGATTGGGTTACCAACCATGAAGAGATTATACTTAATAAAAAATACTTATCATCATGACAGATGTTAGTATATTACACCAATTAATATATTTTTAAAGTTAGGTTTGATCACTATTAAACATTTAATGGCAACCCCAAAGTTCTAAACTGAAATCCGCTTTCTATAACCTACTGTATGTAGTTCACACTTCCAGACTTCTTAATGCAGTTTAGTTAGTATGCAATAATAAAGAACCTAAATAAATACCCATCATGATTTTTTATATCTTTTTATATCATGATACTAAAACGATACGCTTCTATACTATTCTGCTACATTTAAAAATAGACCAACCTAATAGATGAATGTCAGTCCTGGGCATGTTTGTTCCATTTGGACCCCTTGCCAACCAACACTGAGGACAGGAAAAATACAACTTACTTTCTGAATGATTTAACATAAGGTGCTTGTTCACAACAATCCAAAGCTTTATTTTAATTTCACTTAAAACAAGAAATAAAAAAACAAGCAAAATTGTCATTCACGTTAAGAAATAAAACCAAAGTTTGTTTTCTAACAACTTTTTCCTCTTTCAGGTGTTCCCAAGGATATTGTATACATGAAGCCACAAATAAAATAAACAACTCTTACAAAAATACAATGCATAACAGCACAAAGCGAAATTTTTCCCCTAAATACCACATATGTATTGATTTAACATGATTGAATAAGACCATCACAAAGGCCCAGTAGCAGTTCTGTCTACATTTGGGCTTCCATAGAAATGTTATAGATTAATAAACTACTCCTTTCTTTAGTTACTTTCCTGATATACTATACACCCTTTCAGAAACATAACAGAAACAAAACATACTTTTCCTCATGAATCTAAACTCTATTCCAACTTCTATTCCAATGCTGACTCCTATGAATGAGCAAATTACAGAATTTGGTTGGAGGATACAACAAACAGTAAAAGTTGTTACTAAAGAGTTTCCCCTTGGGGATCAATAAAGTAATATAGGAGTAAAGGAGTGCAGACTGGACAATTTTAGGGCTCTCGACGAATAAACCAGATCTCGTTCCTGCGGCAGGTTACCCCTGGGTTCTCGTAGACGGCCACCATGTAGGCATCTCGGTGCAGATCCTCCGTCACACCCAGTATCTCCCACAGCATGTTGATCTGCTGTGTGATGGTCTCCTCTGTGGTCGTGCCATAGAAAGTCCTGGGTAAGTAAGTCATTTGGCATTATAGACCTTTCACAAAGATTGTAAAAAAAAATATGTTTCCCTGAGTGATGTCAAACCCATTCATGTGTAGGTACTGACAATAAGTTTTGAGTTTTTGGGGGGGCTTTTCTTGTATGTTCCCCGGATGTTTGTATGAGGCTGATGTAGGAATTCAAACCACATCTTGTCAGGTCAAGTTGTCCTACAAAACTTTAAGTTGCAAGTCTAGAATTTGTTTTTCCATTTTTTGAAAGTTGATATTACACTTTTTATTTTTACACCAAAGTGTAAAACTGTAACGAGACAACCAACAATTCAAATAATTACGTCTAATCCTGCATTAACCTTTTTTTGTTCCTTAAGAAATGACACCCACAGTATGCTACACAACTAAAATGTAACATTTTTGTCATGTTAAAATATTGTTTGGTATAGCACAGTTTAGCTTGGCCCCAAGCTTGGTGGGTTTGATATGCCTGGCAATGAATGAGCCTTACCGGGCGATAACTCGAAAAGCTTCCCTGCGGACAATGGTAATGTCTGTATCAGTGGGCTGGACTGGGTTGGCTTGGAACTCTGCAGGTAGGTAGTATGCTGTCAAGATATCTTTCTTAAAAGTACACCCATCCTCTGTGATATAAATGTTATTTACAATGGGAACCGTCATCCCAAGGTAGCATCCTGTTGATGAGAAAATGGGTTATTAAAGAGTCTTGGTGAAAACGGTCTCAAAGTAAACAAATGGTGTAAGAAAACCAATTCCAGTTAAACATGTCTTCCTGGGTCTATATTTGAACACGTAGTACTTATGATATAGTAAATATTGTTAAGAGTCTTTGAAATTGTACAATACACACCTGCTGAATTCTCCTTGCAGATGAAGCGCATTAGTTTCATGAAACCCATGGAAATGCTTTGCTCGTACAGCGTCTCCCCCCTGGTGATGCAGGCCCAGTGTCCAGCAGGGTACAATCTCTCCTCATACACCACCTCGCCAAGCTGCCGTGAAAATGACACATGCACAATCACGTCTTCCACATGACTTACACATAGCCAGTAAGATATGTTTGCCAACCCCAACAGGCAATTCACAACCCACTACCCACCCATAGCTCAGAGACATGTCTTTCCAATGCACTGTGCCCATGAGAAACACTAAATCTTGGGTTTTGAAGAAAATGGCTGTAAATCAGACACGCACATTAAGAGCTGCACATGAAGAGCCGTACCTTTTCGTGTTGAGAGATGGTGACAGACGGCACTGATTCCCGCTGGTGGCTCCGCCTCGACATTTCCTGTATCGGTCCAGTCATTTCTAAGGAAAAAGACACGTTAGATACACACGTGGACAGAGTTGTTGGTAGCTTTCGGTCAATGAAAGAAACTCGCAATGGTCACAGAAAAAAAATAAATAATCTGACACTAAGTAACTAACTAAACCCTGCGACTAGCTGGCCCCTGTCCAGGGTGTACCCTGCCTACGGCCCGGACTGGGATAGGCTCCAGTCACCCGTGACCCCTAACAGGAATAAGCGGAAGAAAATGAATGAATGAATGAATAAATGAATAAAAATTATATGAATGTTAACCAATGAAAGTCAGACATTGCTTTTCAACCATGCTTCAATTGAATATTTTTTTTTTATAAACTCATGGAACAGGCCTAGACAAAAATGATGGTACCCCTAACTTAATATTTTGTTGCACAAACTTTTGAGGTAATCACTGCAATCAGACGATTCCTGTAACTGTCGGTGAGACTTCTGCACCTCTCAGTAGGTATTTTGGACCACTCCTCATGACCAAACTGCTACTGTTGTTTCTGATTTGAAGGGTGTCTTTTCCAGACGGCATGTTTCAGCTCCTTCCAAATATGCTCAGTAGGATTGAGGATAGGGTTTATAGAAGGCCATTTTAGAATAGTCCAATGTTTTCCTCTTAGCCATTCTTGGGTGTTTTTAGCTGTGTTTTGGGTAATTGTCCTGTTGCAAGACCCCTGATCTGCAACTGAGACCAAGCTTTCTGACACTGGCCAGCACATTTCACCAGACAACATAGTGACTACCTGGAGCCCTATACATTTGTCTAGGCCTGTTCCATTCGTTTATTTTTTGTATAATTCAGTTGAAGCATGATTGAAAAGCAATGTCTGACTTTCATTGGTTAACATTCATATAATTATTACTTTTGTCAGATTCAAGTTTTTCTTTCATTGACCAAATGGTACCAACAATTTTGTCCACGTGTGTATATTGTCTCTAAAAATCAAATTATGCATCAAATATCAACTGGTAACTTCAGTTGTAGTTTATTTTAGTAATTCTCTGAGAAATATCTTGCTTACATTTTGTAAATAAGATATTTGACATAAGTTGTAACATTAACATGCATGGAAAACAAACCACAAACCCATGAAACTTGAGGAGAAAAAAAAATCAGTTTGAGCTTCAAATGGGTTCCTTTTACGAGGGACACATTTTCAGATTATGCATCGATGTTCAGACAAAAAACAATGTTAACATCTTCTTCACCTCGAGGGACAGAGACTTGATGTGTACTGGCGACTGCCTGCCAGTGGCTGTATAATCTTTCCTCTTCCTCATCTCCAATTGGCTCTGGATTGTCTGTGATGTCATCGTCCACCTGTTCCTCATCAAATCCTTCGAGATCATCCAGGGAGATGAGAGCCATGGCTGCTGACTAGCATGAAAATGCACAATCTAAAAAGAAAGGAAAAGGTTACACAGAAGTGCACATGTAATTAGGTCATGTTTACATGATATTGATGATGATTTTCATAGGTCTAATGTGGCACATTGGGATTTGTCGCAATTATTTATATTGCAACAATGTGTAGGCAAATCTTTCTTATATACAAATACAAGAAACAACCATTCCTAGAGCAGAATAAGCGTAACAATACATTTATTTCATATTTGGGGTATTTTACTGAAGCAGGCTTGCTGTAGATCTGTTGTTTAGATTTCTGTGACTTTTGTTGTGATACTGGTTCACATTTGCACATTTTGCACTACTTTAATATAGGCTAACATACAATTATTTGTACTAATAGCTAACTACTGATTTTGTACAAGACCCTCATGGAACACACACATACACACACTTTTTAAAAGGAAGTTTCCAGGCCCTCAGCGTCCACTAATTTAGTTTTAATAAATGTAATCCATATTTCACATATTCCTATTTTCGTCGCCGAAAAGGTCAACATCTACAGGAGGCTCCATTGGTGGCAAAGTAGAACTCGATGAAAATTTGACAGTACAAAATTGCACAACTTATTCACATCCAGAGGTTGCAAGAATAAATAAGATAAGGCCAGGATGTTGTACATTCAAATATTTAGCAATTTATTACATTGATGAGACATCTGTTGAACTCAATTAATCCTGCTATACAAACCACTTGGACGAAAAGGCTCGGACCTAAATCGGTAGCACTTTAAAACAAAACACACCCATGTAAGCCTGCTTTATTATACATTTTTAGAAGGATTTCTGAATAACTACGGCACATTCTGACTAAACAGAACCGGCATTAGAAAAAAAAAGTAGGTCAGCAGCTCTGGGCGACAGTGCTTTTTTTCAGTGTTGTCTGAAAACTGCCCGTTCATGAAATGTCAATAATAATCGAAAACGAAAACGTTTCTAAATGGTTGTCTGTTGATAACATTGTCAAAGTAACGTTGTTTTTAATATGTCGGAGATAAACGGACATATTAAACCATGTCCTTCCAAAATATGAGCAAGCACTGTTTGCCTTAAATACGGTTTAATTCGCATAGTTATTGAACTAATAGTTATTGAACTAGTAATACAATTGTAAAAAGTTTTAAGTCTTGTTAACGCCATGGTCTTCTTACCTGTTAAAGAAATATACGAGTTGTAAAGAACATCTCTTACCTACCATGAAAACAGGAACAAAAAGGTACACAATGCTGCGCCATGCAGCTGCGCAGAACCAAGCTGTCATGTGGTATAATAAAGAGACATTTCCCCTTTTTTTCCACAGCTAAAGAGTTAAAACGTAATCGACTGTCAGGTTTGAGGTGTATGCCCTTCTACCGGCTTGGGCCACTTAGGCAAATTGAACGGTCTGTAGGGTCTATCATTGAACCATGGGACTGTATCATATGCACTTTATGATTGTCATACTTACCCCTTTAAGCGCCAAAGTCGCAGAATTGCGACTAGCAACATTGCTGATTAAAACTGGCTGTAGCTATAAATGTGGGGCCGAATCTTGTTTTTACTTTTCACTAGGAGATAGCGGACATGTGTTCCTGTAATCTGATCATCATTTGTGGGTGTTTTTATTCATTTGTGTATAATCAGTGATAGATTAGAAGTGCTGAGCGGAGCGACATCAGAGCAGAGCAAAAGAGTGTTGAAGTGTCTGCTAAATGAATAAATGTAAATGTGAATCTGCCTCAAAAGTCTGCCTTTGATGCACAAAAAGAATCAAATCAAATCGAAATTTATTTGTAAAGCTCTTTTATAAGCAATGACACAAAGGGCTTCAGATATGCCCATAGAACTGCCCCTCAACCAACCTAAACTCTCACGGAAGACAAGGAATAACTCCCAGGAGGGATCCCCTCCTCCAGAGACGGTTGGTGAGAGAGAGGAGCAGAACACAGGCTAAACATAGTCGTACATCTGGAAAGAGTTCATTGGTCTTTGAAACATCAAATCCCTCGCCAATGCAGACCGTCCAGCCGGTTTCTCCCTGACCTGCGAGCCAGAGGCAGGTCCTGGGTGCTGAAGACACAAGATCGAGCTGCTATGAGTTTCATGTTGTGTGTGAATGTGGGTGTGTGAGTGTGTCTATGCAAAGACTGTAACCACACTGGTCACACTGGTCACTGTCCAGTCTGTACCAGTAGACTTACAGGCAAAGATTTCGAACGTTGGTCTTTCGTCCTCAGTGCTGGGAGCTGCTTCTCCTGGTTTCATCTCTACATGTTGCATTTAACATGAAGTAAAACCAGTTACTAAAGAGAAGTTCTGCACATCAAACTCTGTCATTTAAACATGCTGTATCTCATTTAAAGACTAAACAGAGAATACACCTGAAGTCCAATATAAATCTGGATGTAGCTGTTTGGTTTTACCTTGTACAGTTTCTTGAAGCGAGAGAGGAAGCTGATATTTCACCTCTTCTCTGGCTCCACCTGAACAAGAGATTCCTCCTGTTTGTCGTCAAAGGTCACCCTCCTCGATCCTCCGATCTTGGTTGGTGGACTGGGAGGTCCCAGGAAGCTCATCCATGGCCTGGCCGTTCACTATTGCTGTGGAGACACAAGATAGAGCTGCTATGAGTTTCATGTTGTGTGTGAATGTGGTTGTGTGAGTGTGTCTATGCAAAGACTGTGTAACCACACTGGTCACATGTTTTACACTGTCCAGTCTGTACCAGTAGACTTACAGACGGTCTTCAGACATTGGTGTATCCTCAGTGTGGCCGGCTGGTAGCTACTATTCCTCCTCCTCCTCCTCCTCAACAAGAGGTTCCCCATTTTCATCTGCGAACGTCACCATCCTCACTCTATCGGGCTGAGAGGGCCCAGCCACCACCTCCATAGCCTGGTCCAGAATATTAGCAACAAGGATGCTGGCTATACGCTGGTAGGCGTTAGAGTCGCCCTGCTGGGCACGGGATGGTGCCTGGGGAGTGCTGCTCCCGGGGCGGTGGGGGGGGAGTGTGTCTCCCTGCTGGTCACCGGATGGTGCGTGAGGAGTGCTGCTCCCCGGGTGGTGGGGGGGGAGTGAGTCTCCCTGCTGGGCACGGGATGGTGAACTAGGACTGCTGCTGCTGGGGCGGTGGGGCCCGAGTGCGTCCTCCCTCTGGGCACGGGATGGTGTACCATGAGAGCTGCAGGAGGGCCGTTGGGGGGGGGGGGGGCGTGTCTCCCTCCGGCATCCGGGTCACCCAGAACCTTCCCACCGCATAACCCCTGGGGGAACTGGGGGGAAAAGGGAGGTGATACTCCCCTGACTCCTCCTCTGCACTCCTGCTCCCATCCTCGGACACCTCGGTATCATCGCAGCTGTCAAAATGGAAAAAAATGGCATTTCTACTATGCCATCTTTCTTCTGTCACTTCTCTTACTTCCTTCTCACTTATACCACAACACTATCTTTGTGCAATATTACTGATCCCTGAGAATCCCCCCATCCTTCACCACTCTAACCCCTCCCTCCTCCTCACTTCACTTGTTTCTCTACTCTAACAAAGTTGTTTACTGGCAGTATCTCAAATTAAAACCATCTAGTCTGGCCCTCAAAACAGAAATCAGCTTGAAATGAACAACAGACACTGTCAGTCACATTGACACAAATACAGGTTGGGCTTCACCAAAGACAGGTGCACTAACACACCAAAACATTTGCCTAGTAGTAGACCAAGAAAAGCTAGGTGTGGACACTGTATGACATGGTGGACATATTTACCAGGGAGACAAAGTACTGGTACAACAGCCCATCCTGGGTCTTGGTAAATCTTGTCTGCTTTAAAAGTTCTTCTGGCACGTAGTGTCGATTAATCCAAAAACAGTAATGAAGTCGGTTTCACACCTGACCCCTATTTATAGAGCAAGACCATCATTATGATGTCATGGAACACCTGCCTTTCGATTGGAGGACTGGCTTGATGATAATTATTTTCATGATGTCATAATATAGCTTCTTTTTGGGAGATCTGGGCTGATTCCAGCAAGAATGCACTGGCTGATTTCTCTATACATCAAAAATTTATGTATAAACTGTTTGGCGCGATGGGTAGATTTAAAACGAAACACTAGATCACTCCCTATAACGTGTTAGGGTTATGGTTATAAAGGAATAAAGGGGCCAAAACTAAATGAATAAATATATGGATAAATAAATCAATAGGTTCGTGGTTAAATACTTGAATAAATGAATTAATCTATATCACAAAGACTAAATAAACGAGTCTTACTCAGAATTGTCTATACACATTTTAAATCTAAGACCATTGCACTTGATTTGCACGTTCGTGTGGCAGATCATATTTTTTAAGAAAACCTCCACTAAGAAACACAACATATCCATTTGTATGTTTTTATCATGGCAAACAATGACACTGCACAAAAGCGTACATGTAGACAGCAACACCACTGTGAAGTTTGCAGACGACAAAATGGAAAATACCGATCCAAGTTCTAAGCGCAGTGAGATGAGTTTGAATAAGCACAGAGAGGTGTTTCACTTGAGTGGCTGCAACATCATGTTCTACAATCTACATGCTGCAACACAGTGGGAAACATGAAGTGCTCATACAATACACTCTGGCTATTTTGACCTTTGACTTAATCAGCGACCGAGGCCTTCATAGCCACTCCTGATGTGGAAGTAGGCCAGACACCATTAGAATAATCTGCATATTCTAGATTTTTTTACAAACATTTGAAAAATAATTTGAAAGAGATTAGGTTGTGTTTGATTTCAGAGATGAGCCACTTTATATCATTTAATTTCACATTCAATTGAAAAGGTATAGGCTGTGGAAGTACACCAGACATTATTAGAAAAACCTGTTGTATGTTTGAGATCTTATAAATGAAATTCACCACAGTCTCCAAACATACTATACTTAAACTTTTTACCAGGTATTACCACATTGTTACATTCGTATTAAGATGTTTCTGGAAGTATCCATGAAAGACATGAACTGATTTCTGTCTCTTACCCTAATGACATATATTTTACAATCTATGTTTTGTGAGTTGAAGTTGGCTGGACAGCTGTTCCCACAGTAAATATACTGGCATTGGGAGGGATAATCAGAAATGACACAAGGCAGGAAGCATGACAAAGGCAGGACAAGAAAGAAAGAAAATAAGTCGATTTCAAAGAATGGGTTGGATGTAAGTGTAATAGCATTAGTCAATTTCAGTGTCTTTTCAAATGAATTTACTTTAATCCATAGTGCAGATAAGTAGGAAGTAGGTCATTGTACAAACTTTAATTAATTTAATTAATGCCTTTGTGGCCATTTAAATAACTGTAAATGTACCCAGCATGTATGTGTAGAAGTATAAGGAAAGCAATGACAACACCTATGTAACAATTACTGATTCAAAATATGTAATAGGTACACCCATTACTGCTACGAAACACAAGAAAGACTATAAAGAGAAGGAACGCCAAATGTAATTTAAATTGTAAGATTTATTACCATTACACAATGGCCATTTTACAACAAGATATTATAATCCTATACTTTTACATTCAGGGGAATCAGGTGGCTCAGCGGGTTAAGGCATTGGGCTCATGATTGCAAGGTTGTGAGTTCGATTCCCACCTGTGGCTATGTGATATTGTGTCAATTCACCCTACCTGCCTCAGGGAGAATGTCCCTGTACTTGCTGTAAGTCACTTTGGATAAAAGCATCTGCTAAATGATCAAATGTAAATGTATGTTGTATTTTGGTGATAGATGAGATACTTCCATTAAAAATCTGTATTAAAGACTATCAACTCATAGCCTACCAGGATAGTAAGGCTCACATAGGAAGACAATTAAGTATTGATCTGAAATTGGTTATCTGTACAGACACATGTGGCACTTTGCAGGCCCATCTTCATATAAACAGTTCCATAGTACATATTCAGAGTAGTATACCCATTGTATATATTCACACTCATAATTAATTTCTCCCCTATCTTTTATGAATAGATATTATTATTATTAGAATTTTCATCTTATCTTCCTTTTATGCTTCAGATTTGTTCTACTAGTTTTTAAATGGTTAATTTATAAGCTTGCCTTCTTTCTTTTCTTTAATTGAGGGAGGCACAGGCAAAGTGTGGGTCAATTGGAAAAGTTTATTGTAGAACATAATAAAGGATAAGAATAACAATAATGAGTGTAATAACAAAACCTAAATCAAAGACAACATAAGAAAATCCCTGGAGCAGGAGGAGCCACCCCTGTAGTGCCCTGATATACCTGGAGCAGGAGGAACCACCCCTGCCTGCCCCACACCTTCACACTGCTGCCATCAAGCAGACACTACCGGACACCAATAGCCCGCAAAAACATTGACAAGAAACATTTTATTCCAACTGCAATAACTGTAATAATGATAACTAGGTTGCACTGTTTTAGTAATTATATTATAGTTATATTATGTGCTTTTAAATGTCAGGATGTGGATTCTTGGTATGTGAATGTTTAAGCTGTGTCTAAAGACACATTTCTGTTTTTATTTTAGAAGCAGACAAATAAAGTTTCTATTTCAGTCTAGCAGCAATATAGCCCCAAACATTGCGGGTACCCAGTACATGAAAACCTGCATTGTGGGGAACTAAACAAGTACCAAAGGGAAAAACCACAAGTGCATTCAGTTAGACAAGTTACAATTATACTGTATAACATAAAATACAAACGTGCAATAGTGTAGGAAAGCAAGTAACAATAATATACCTCATTGCAAGTACAAGAATTTCAAATTGGCTACAACTGGATCCAGCAGTCATTCCTAAGTACCGTTGTACTTAAAAGTGTGTCTTCAGCCTTTTCCTGAAGGTGGAGAGATATTCTGTGTTTCTGATGGAGGTGGTGTTTGGACCGGGCGCTCTTGAGCAGTGGGACCATCAGACGATTGTCAAAAGAAGACTGTAGGTGGCGAGTGGGGCTGCAAGGCTGGAGGAGAGACCTGTAGTGGGGCTGTAAGGCTGGAGGAGAGACTTGTAGTGGGGCTGTAAGGTTGGAGGAGAGACTTGATGTAGTGGGCTGTAGTCCCAACTGCAGATGACGAGGAATGATACAAGTCTTCTTATTGTCACTGCTTGGAAGGTCAGTACCAGGGTCTTGAATCTTATACGGGCCATGATGGAAAGCCAGAGGAGGGAGATGAGAAGCGGGGTGACATGAGAGCGTCTGGGTAAACTGAACACCAGGTGCTCTAAAACATGCAGGCCCTGAGGACCAGGGTGAAAGACCACTGGCCTATAAGACTGTCATATATGCACTTTATATGCCATAGTCGTGCTTTCCAGCAGATGTCACTGTTGAGTAAGTTTCGAGCGTTTCAGAGGCTCTGACAAGTTTCAAGTGTCTCGGTTTTTCGGAAAGCCTCGGTCTGCCCATCCCTAGTTATCAAACGGATAGTTTCACTGTGTTCAATGTAAAGATTAGGCAAAACAAGTTAATATTGTCTTAGACTTAGACCATAAACCACCACTACGTTTTAATGGGAGTTGGTTTTGAATAAATGATAAAAACACTACACTACCATGAACACGCATTACATTTCCTTTATTGGTTTTCATCCCAAGAGATTTGTGAAAATAGGTTGCAATATTTCATTTCACCGTGGCTATTTTAAACGTAGTAATTGGGGAGGCGGAAACAGTGTGTTGTTACCATGCTGGGCTACAATCTCTATGTAGTACTGGGCATGTAGGCCTATTATGCACCTCAACCATCTCCGCCACAAAATACACTTAAGGATGTTACACAATGGACATATTGCACTTTAGAGTCCAGTGGGTGGCTCTTAAAAGAGCCTTTGGGATTTATCAGCGAAAGTTGTAGCCTCGATCACTTCGTTTTGACGGCTTTCTCGGTTTTCTTGGGCAGAAGCACAGCCTGGATGTTGGGTAAAACTCCCCCCTGAGCGATGGTGACGCCTCCGAGCAGCTTGTTCAGCTCTTCGTCATTGCGGACAGCCAACTGCAGATGACGAGGAATGATACGAGTCTTCTTATTGTCGCGGGCAGCATTGCCAGCTAACTCAAGGATTTCAGCGGTTAGATACTCGAGAACTGCGGCTAAATACACCGGTGCACCGGCTCCCACGCGCTGAGCATAGTTGCCCTTTCGGAGAAGTCTGTGCACGCGACCCACGGGAAACTGGAGCCCGGCGCGTGATGATCTAGTCTTCGCCTTTGCCCTGGCTTTGCCACCGGTTTTTCCTCTTCCGCTCATAATGTAGCTAATACCAGTAAAATACGTATCAAAGACTGAGAGACGTCGCAGCACGTATATCTACGTACCCAGTACCGAATCTGATTGGCCATTAGGTCGGTGCCGTTCTATCCAATAAGAGAAAGATGAGGCCTTCTTTCACTCCCCCCCCCCCTCCCTCCCCGGTGCCGATGCGCGGGCATTTATGAGCCAGCTTGTCACATTTACATATTTTATCCAAAGTGACTTCCAAGACAGAAGCTTTACCAAAGAGCCTCAGTCACTGATCATAACAACGTGATAGACCCCAAACATAGCGGGTAGTCAGATTATGAAACCCTCATGGTGAGAAACCAATGAAGTGCCAAAGGGACGAACCACAAGAGCACTCAGTTGAAGAAGTTACAATTACATAACATGCATCTCAAACGTGCAATAGTGTAGCTTAGCTGTAGGAAAGCAAGTAATAATAATTATAATATACCTTACTGTGAGTAGAACAATTCTAAATCGAGTTCGAACCGGGCAAAAGAGCAACAAGTCCCACAATAAGAATCATTATGGACCTGGGGGGACTAACATTAGGTCCAGCAGTCATTCCTACGTAATTTTGTTCACCCAGATCATGTGCTTCTTGAGCCTTTCTTCGAAAAGGTTAAAAGGGACTTTAATTTCCACCGTTAAGACATTTACGTTTTGACTTACAGTAAGTACAGGGACTGAGGGACATTCCCCCGAGGCAAGTAGGGTGAAGTGTACTGTATAATAGTGTATAATAATTTGGGAATCAATTACGGGAATCGAACTGGCCACCTGATTCCCCCAAGAAAGACCTTCAATCAGCTGTAACCCCAATAGTGATACAGTAAAGTGTAAACGTTTTTTATACTGATGTTCTTGTTAAAATTCTGATAAATAAATGTTATAAACTCAGCCTACTGTTAGATTTATTTCACATGAACTACAAAATGTGTACAAAGCTTGCCACCGACTTTCCTTACCTCTGCGATGGTCTTTTATGGTGCAGACTTAATCATTTTCAAATCGTAACCTTTTTTTCTTCTTTTTGTTACCATGGGACACAGTAAAGACCATAATCACCAGACGATTTAGTCAAGAGCAAGACCACACGTTTGACGCCTAGGATAATAATCCTTTATTTGTCCCTCCGTGGGGAAATTGCAGTTTGCAACAGCAGCAGGGTACAAGAAAAAAAGTACAAGATACAGGGAATCCTATATCAAATCTGGAAATAAGGATCGAAGAGTATCAAATACCAACATAATATATAAAGTGAGTGAGAACTAAGTGGGAGTTAAATGAGGTGGCTCCTACCATAAATATGTATTGAGTGACATACAGCCAAGGTATTGCACGTAAAGAATATTGCGCGTAATAGTTTAAAAAAATAATTAAATAATATTCTTCGTAATCACGCAACTGCATTATATAAGGTTAGGCTTACACACTTTTGAAAAGCTTCAGTATTGAAATACTGTTCGCTGAACTCGCAGGTCTCAAGGGGTTCCGCTATAGAGCATTACAGAGGTCCAATAGGATGGGGAAAGTCTCGTCTGACCAGGGGAAGAGAAGATGAGGAGGTGGGAGGCGTGCCTTATAAATTTGCAATTTCTCCTTTACATATAATGATAATTGACACTCAGATAGGTTGAGCAGGTTGGGTTCAAAATGCACGCTGAAAGTAGCCACATTTGTAGCCAAATTTGATTGGTTGAACTGGGCAAACGGTTTTGAAAATCCAAAATCTTACTGGAGATGGCCCAAGATATCAGGAGATAAAAAAATATTGCCAACGTGAATGCATTAAAGCATGTAAGTTACCTATATGACCTATTAAAATAATTGCCTATTTTATCTTTGTATTTTTTTGCTTGATATAAACGGATAAAAAGATAACAGTCTTAAGTCTTAAAATCAAGGTAATATAGAATGACATTTACACACTAGCCCTATAGGTTGACCAATACAACCCACTGTAATACAACAGGTTCAGAACAAAACTTGGAATGTGCAGACGTCATGGCAACTATAGCTTCACTGTTCAGGTCAAATCCCATTTACTGTGATGAAAGATATGCCAGTGTATCAGACGCCACTTTAAATGTTAGGACACTTATACACACTTAAGCACATTTACATTCGAACCTAAACACTTTAAAACCTACAGATAAAGCCTCAACACAGACTTTTTTTCATAACTATAAAAAAGCCAAGGGACCTTTTTTACCAGCAAACATCTTACGATACAGCACAGCTAAGCTCAGTATGGATCATGTATGTATGTACCCTTCCAAGTAAGTAAGAGGTAGAATGCTTCCAAAATCTGCCCTCAGTTTTTTGAGGGACGGTTCTTCTTGCCTGCACGTGTTCGGTTCTTCCTCACGGGCAGCCTGATGGAGCAGAATCCAGGGCTAGGGTGGGCCTGGCGCCTGGGGACACAGTGGTGTGTGTGTCCATTACAGCGGACACAGTGACAGCTTTGGAACTCAGGGTAGTAGAGCAGGGAGCTGACGTGCTCCGGGCAGCCTGGCACATGGGCTGCCCGATAGGCCAGAGAGTGAGGCATGCAACCCTGCTGGATCAGGAAGCTCTTACCCACCCTCCCCTTAAGGTTAGTATCCTGGAACAGAGACGAGCAGATGAGATGAGATACACCACATATATACAAAGATCATAAGGTCTTGTCGTATATTACAAACCACTGGTCTAACCTTTCTGGTTCTCATCTCCTCAGCAGATGAAATTACTTCAGTGAGCCACTCATTTTAGTTGAATTTCTGTCTGTGCTGGTTTGCGTGTATTTTAGTGGTAAGACTGAGGTGTTTTTCATTTAAAATCAAGTCAAGAAACTTTTCGTAATTAAAAACGAAAATTGGTATACCCTTTAAACCTTGGTGTATCAAGTGCATGTGTACAGCGGGGACAACGTCTTACCTGCGAGTGACAGAATCCGCTGCAGATCGTGGTGTTGACAGCCATGCACTGGTCACATCCCTGTTTCTCGATGAGCAGCGTGTAATTCTCCAGCATGCAGTCACACCCCCCTCCCACAGCCCCCATCAACACGCCCAGAAGCCCGCAGGTGAAAACACCCAACATGTCGTCTCCACGCACAGACACACCCAGCACAGACACGCTGCTCCAACCTCCAAACGCTCCAGTCTCCTCTTCCCTCAGCTTGGTCTTCTGGCAGTGAAGAACTTTGCTCTCCTCTGCAGTTCTCTGGAGGTCTCCGTGGACCCAGAAGAACCCATTGCTCTTTTTATGGAGGGGCCTAATCCACCCTGATCCCCTCGAGATCTCTTATCTGCCACAGCAAACGCAAAGGATTTACTGCCTCCCATTGCCCTAGAAAAATCACCTGCACCTCTTCAACGTGATCTGATGAAGAGGTTCTGGACACACCCACCCACCCTCACACAGACAGACAGTCAGACAGTGGGAAATGAATCACCCCATTTAAAATATGCCAGAATTTTGATTTGTGAATGAAGAGGCATGTGCTTTGTGTCTTATTTGTCAAGAACATATATTTTTGGGGTTTGAATATCTTTTGTTAGTGTGTTTGCATGATGAATGTGTGGTAACTTTGAAGAAAACTATTAACTACTACTATCAACTACTAACGGTTGATGTCATGAGAGACTGTCTTGGCAGTTGTCTAAAATAAATATAACTTGATATATAAGATAGATATCAGTGACAGCTGAAAGAGTTGGCAGGGCAAACCCAAATATAATTCCTGTTTTGATGATATAAACACTAAGACTTTTACAGCTCTCCTCACAATTCAACTGGACTGGAACATGTACACAGTAGGTCAGTTGGGAAAATTAGATTAGATTAGATAAACCTTTATTTGTCCTCCAGGGGTGGAAATTGCAGTTCACAACAGCAGCAGGGTAAAGTACAGCACACAGAGTTGCAGGGTAATATATCAATAATAACATATAGGCGGGCACGATAAAGTCCAGTATAACATTTTTTTAAATAAGTAAGTTAAGTAGACATAAAGACATATAGACAGTTATTGCACTTGAGAATTATGCCTCTATTGTGCAAAGTTTGTGTCAGTATGGATGAGATCAGGTAAGTGTGAGTGTCTCCACAGATGGGGTCCCTCAGGGCATGTGTGTTGGGTTGATGCACAGAGCCATGAGTACTGATGCTGGGCTCTGCCTCACATGTTTGCGACCCAGGTGAGGTTACGCGTTATCTAATTATCCCAGTATTCCCCTGTGGGCCTTATCGCCAGAGTAGCCATGTGCCCCCGGATCCAAGGTTATGTAGAGCATGGTTGCCACGGTTACTGACGACAAGTGAACTCACATGGGGGGGCATCCAGGCTGTGTGTGGTGAAAGTAGCAAGGCTTGGGGACACGACCTCAAAACAAAGACATCACCAAGAATCTCTGACCAACTTCACTGCCCCCTATAATCTCTGACCAATTGTATTCTGACCAGGAGCCTGACTTCTTCCCTAAGTGTGTAAGTGTGTGGTTGTCTGGCATCCTGTACATTAACTATTTAATTATTTCATATTACTATTTCAATGCCTGCCTCGTGTGAACTTCTGAACGCAGGACACAACAAAATAATTTTTATGAAAACAAATTAATATATAAATATTGATATATGATATCATCGTATCATCATCATCATATCACAGACCTCTAATTATGTTATCACCTGTTTAGCTTACTCTGAATAGGCTATTAAAACGTAGGTTTGTCATGTGCATGTGTGGACACGTTTGCATGGACTTGTATAACTGTCACAGTTATATCGAGAGTCATAAGCGTGGGGCTGACCAATCAGCAACACCTGGAATCTAAACCTTCTTCAAAACAGGACAACAGTTATCTTGTTGCATAATTCAATAACAGGTGGGTAAATCAGGTGGGTCACTCACTAATGGGACAAAAGCTATCATCTCTCCATTCTAAACTCTCAGAACTTCCCTGTCTTGAAAGATAACATTAGAATAGATCACTTTAAAATCTGCTCTAGCATCTATTTGAATTATGGTAAATGTTGATAGATTGTATCATAGAAATTAATGTGACATTACCATTGAGGGACACTGAAGTGTATAACTGAATGTATAAATGTGACTATTTTGTAATAGTCTATTTCCTGAGACAATAAGAGGATTTAAGTGCAATATTTTCTGATTTGGTGAAATAAACTATATAATACATATACATATATATGTATTATATATGTGTGTATATGTTACATATATGTATATATACTTGTACATACAATACAATAGTGGAATCCTCCTTAATATTGCAACCCTTTATGAAATGTATATGTGATTCTAAGTGCACTCTGCAAGTTTGGTGTGAATACATCCAAGATTTGCTGAGATACTTCCTGTCATGATCCACTTCCCCTGTTGTCCTGTCTGTCTTCAGAGGACACACCCACGTTACAACCATCTAAACAACATTCTCAATTGTTTTCCTCTGTATCTCTTCTATTCCTTTTCCCGCGCTCCCTCATTTCCTGTGCCTTTGTCTCTGTCTCCAGCTGGTGGCGTCGGCAGGCTGAGAGTCTGTGGAAGGTGGTAAAGCGCATGGGCACCTTCTGCCTGGACGCCATGCACTGCCTGGGGTTAAGGAAATGCATGAGGAAGGTCATCAGACCCAATCAGGTCCATCCTGTCTACGATGGCATGCTGCCCGACATGCCCCCGTGTAACCTCCCAGATCTCCTCAACCCCCACCACCCCCCAATCAACCCCACACTCACCACACCTCCTATATGTCTACTCAACTTACTTATTTTTTATACTGGACTACTTGACTGGACTACTTAAATTACTTATTTTCTTATTTTTTATATCAGACTTTATCGTGCCCGCCTATTGCTATTGTTATGTTATTGTCATTAATGTATATTACCCTGCAACTCTGTGTGCTATACTTTACCCTGCTGCTGTTGTGAACTGCAACTTCCACCCCCTGGAGGACAAATAAAGGTTCATCATCATCAACATCATCATTCAACCCCACACTCACCCACCCCTTCAATCCCACACTCACTCTTTCTCCTGACCCCAAACCTTTATTAACCCTGACACATAAACACAATCTACTTTTTATTCATAGCAAGCTCACATGAGAAATATACCTACTAGTGTCCAATGGCTAGTTCTATTGATTAGTGATTAATGTTAGCACACAGGAAATTCCTATTTCTTCCACAATGGCCAGTGCCATAAATACAACAGCATATAAAACAAAACTGTAGGCATTTTAACTGAAATGGTTGTAAAATGCATGACAAAAGTACCTTATTTTATAATCCCTGCCCTCCAGTCCCCATTTCTGGCAACGCAATAGAACTCGGCCACATCTCGCGAGACTAGTACTGAGGCCCAGTTTGTGCCTAGTGCCTGACAGTCAACAAATAAAGCACTTACGGCCATACAATGAAAAACGTTCATTGTTTTGAGAAAAAGACTGCGTATTTACATTTTTGGTTTTTCATACACATGCAGTTTAAACTTTCAACAGTGCTTCCCTTGATTTGAAATGCAAACTGTATTTATTTCTTAATAAATGTGGGGTAGATGGGGTGTATGTGTTTGGGGTTGAAAGGGGGTGGGGGGGATGTTGAATCTACATGACTGGGAGACTGGAAATGTGTGCTGTGATGGAGAGCTGGTCATCCAAGGTAACCCCCAGGTTCCTGGCAGAAGATGAAGGGGTCACTGTTGCGGATCCCACAGTTATAGAGATCGTGGGTGATTGGTGGTTCGGCCGAAATTATAATAACTTTTGTTTTGGCGAGGTTCAGCTGGAGGTGGTATCTGGATTTATTTGGCATACCTAGATTTCAAGGATCTCTTTGTTTGTATTTTAGAATCTAAACATGTATCAATGCTATATCTAACTTTTGTTAAAATTTAAGAAACGTTCACACTAATTTACAATCCAAACAATTAACATTGTACTATTAAAACTGTAACCAAGTAATGCTAACCCCATTATCTTCAGCGACTCATACATACTCACTCTGACTCTCCCTTAAACCAGCCAAAAACAGATTAAACAGCTTTCATTGAAATGGTCTCACATGACTAGATTAAGACTAAGCTTTCAGTACCTACTTAGTGACTGTAGACAGTACATAAAGTATAGTTTTAATTGAACCCTTGTCACTGATCAGACATGCTTGCAGCTGTGTTTTCAAGGTGAGTTTTCAACGTGTTTTATTCTCACGTTATGATCGTGTCATTCTTCTTTGCTGGATTATTGTCAAAAAGCGATTATACACAAGTTGATTAATAATGTGGTGGTTCAATTTAGGAATGCTAATTAGGTTTTATAGACTGTTGTCGAGCGAGGCAGACCAATAGCAAGTTCACAGAAGTGAAGCTAAATACAACCTATAACAATGTGCATACACTGTATGTCTGTGGATGATATAGAAATATCGAGTTGTATATCAAATTAAACACATATAGTATAAAATAGAATGTTGTATGATTCTGAAAAGCTTTTCCATTTGTCACAGACTCCACAACTG
This sequence comes from Protosalanx chinensis, assembly GCA_030340685.1. Classification (NCBI taxonomy): domain Eukaryota; kingdom Metazoa; phylum Chordata; class Actinopteri; order Osmeriformes; family Salangidae; genus Protosalanx; species Protosalanx chinensis. The sequence continues at coordinate 6,389,200 of CM059342.1, read as the reverse complement.
TAGACTCCACATTTCTGGAGCTGTTCTCCTCCGGGCTCCTCTGGTACCCCGGCTGGTTGGTACCCGAACAGTCACCTGCATACCAACAGGGGATGGCTGGTGGAGGTCAGAAAGACAACAGAAGTCTCATGACACCGAAATCCGTCCATTCACGGTGGAAACCTCCCATGAGGAAATAGAGGTAACGTGAATGAGAGTAAGATAAGATCGTCCTTTATTCATCTTGGACTGGGGAAACTGCAGTAAGATCCAATAAGACATGAAAAGGGGCCAGTAAACGGACATGTGGACTAATTCTATAGAATAACAGGATGTAAAAATACATCAAGGGAATAATCAGAATCAGGTTTAATCGCTATGCAAGATTAACAAACTTCACTGTGACAGAGAAGAGCAACATAGAACATGTATAGGAGTAAAAATAAACATGTACAAAGTGGAAAGTGGGCACTAGATGTACAGATGAGTTAGTGCAAGAAGGATGGGTATATATAGTAGGGGGAGGGGGGGGGGTGCAAATACACAGTAGTAAATTTGTTTTAAGGTGTTATGTGCTAAGTGGCAGAGTGCAGTGGGATTCTGGAAGGGGGTGTGGGGTGTTGGTGGACAAATCAAATCAACATTTGTTTGTATAGTCCTTTTTTACAAGCAATGTCACTGACTAATTAAGTGTCCAGGAAAGGTGAACCTTCCCCTCTTTGTTTTCAGGATATTCATCAACGTCTTGACAGCGCCAGATACACCCATGCTTTGGTGGATTCCCAGTTCAACTACGGCTTCAACTCAGCGTACCTCCAGCGCATTGCCTCCTATTGGAGGCATCAGTTTGACTGGAATGGACAGGTCAAAGTCCTCAACAAATACCCACATTTCAAAACCCAAATCGAAGGTAACCTATGTTTACGCTGCAAAAGTGTAAATGTATTTTGCACTTTAGACTCGTGTTTTTTAGGACGTCACTACAGTGCAAAATGTAACTACGATAACATATTGACAATAGATATTCATGTTCTGTATCAATGAGCAGCTCAGTCAGGCTAGATAGGACAAGGAGAGGTTGCTCCATTTTATTGATTTGGGGATCCAGGTCTGGATGTGCACTTCCTTCGCGTGACTCCTCATGTGCCTGATGGACAGCGGGTTCAGCCTGTGTTGTTGGTCCATGGTTGGCCTGGCTCCTTTTTTGAGTTCTACAGGATGATCCCCCTCCTGCTTCAGAATGAAGAAGGGCTGGCCTTTGAGGTAATCTGCCCCTCCATCCCTGGGTTCGGGTACTCAGACGCCCCACAGCAGCAGGGTACGCATCCAGCCCAACATTTCTGCAAGAAAACCTTGTAATTCATTTTTTAGACTAAACTGTGGTATAAAAAGATGCATTTCAAATGGATTCTGGTCTGCAAGGTGAATCTAATGTTAGTTCCTGTTGGATTTGGTACGTTAGCATGCAAGGTGAATCTTTGTTGCTGTAGGATTTGATACATTAGCATGTGAGGTGAATCTAATGTGTGTTCCTGTAGGATTTGATACATTAGCATGTGAGGTGAATCTAATGTGTGTTCCTGTAGGATTTGATACGTTAGCATGTGAGGTGAATCTAACGTTTGTTGCTGTAGGATTTGATACATTAGCATGTAAGGTGAATCTAATGTATGTTCCTGTAGGATTTGATACGTTAGCATGTGAGGTGAATCTAACGTTTGTTGCTGTAGGATTTGATACATTAGCATGTGAGGTGAATCTAATCTTTGTTCCTGTAGGATTTGATACGTTAGCATGTGAGGTGAATCTAACGTTTGTTGCTGTAGGATTTGATACATTAGCATGTGAGGTGAATCTAATCTTTGTTCCTGTAGGATTTGATACGTTAGCAGCAGCTCGAGTGTTCCTTAAACTGATGGACCGTCTCAGTCACAGCCAGTTCTACCTACAAGGAGGAGACTGGGGCTCCATCATCACCACCAATATGGCCCAGATGAGACCAGAGTAAATCAAACACATTTTGCTATTTGGCAGCTTTGTCTTTCAGATATTGGCTTTGGCAGTTTGAAACCTTTGATCCCTGGATAGTTTGTGTGAACCCACCCTAAAGTTTATAGGAGAATAGTGGAAAAGGTGTCAGAGGTAGTCATCTGGATGCTTTTTTCAAAATTAAGAAATTTTGACCTTTGATCCAATCTGCCAGCGTTCTACAACAGTATTTTAAGGCCATGGTGGGGCCTGGCATATGTTAAGCGGGTACTTAATAGTGACGAGGGAGCTACCGCTAACTAACAATAGGATTTACTGGCTCACAGAGTAGCATAAATATTTGAGTTCTCAGACTATTTTCTCTGAGTGAGAATGATGCCTGCATGGGGATGCATGGAAACAATTTCCTGATGACTACTCCTGAAACCTTTTCTACTATGGAACACTCCTGGACGAATGAGGGTCGACACCAAATTGTATAGGAGAATGCAAACTTGTTATTCAGTACTGGGATGCATGTCTCACCCCCCTGTGATACCCCATGATCTTGGTCTGAGACAAGTTCATCATTGTAATAATAGTCCCAAATCATAGAAAGCATTCTGACAGTGTTACTGCATGAATTCTTCATTCTGATTCATTGCTACTAGGTGTGTGAAAGGTCTACACCTCAACATGTTCAACGTGACTTCCGGTGGTCCGGCTATGTTCCTGTCCTTGCTGCTGGGTCCTTACCTACCCTCCCTTTTTGGATTTTCAAAGGAAGACGTCAAAAGGCTCTACCCTATGGAGAAGACCTTCCACACTCTACTGAGGGAGACTGGCTACCTACACATTCAGGCCACCAAGCCAGACACAGCAGGTCAGCCACAAGCACGATGTCTCATTTGACCCCCCAATTGAACATCACCCTTATGAAACCTGTGAGTCGTGTTGAATTATAATGTCGTGTTAGCTTAGTCAGTCAGGTTTAAAAAAGGACAATTTTTTTTGTCTCAACTGTGCCGCTCTTTAAAGGTCAAAATCAGCAGCGTGGACATTAGTGCTCACATCTTTCTCCTTCCTGGGTTCCCTCTCCAGGATGTGGTCTTAATGACTCTCCTGTGGGCTTAGCGGCCTACATTTTGGAGAAGTTCTCTGCCTGGACTGATTCTGAAAATAGCAATCTTGAGGACGGAGGACTGGAGAGGTACCCTAACAAGCACAGTTTCTCGGATTAAACGAACCTAATCTAAATCCGATACATTAATAAGCACTAACCTGCTATATCACTGAATATTTAAATGAGAGTTATGTATTGCTTGAGCAATAATAAAGGCAGCATTTTGTTTCAGGAAGTACAAACTTGATGATCTCCTTACCAATGTCATGATTTATTGGACAACTGGCAGCATAATTCCTTCGATGCGCTTCTATCGCGAGAATTTTAAGAAAAATATTCAAAAGAGAGTTGATGCAAGGTAAGGTTGATACGGATGTCTTTACTTGTTCTGACCAAGCATGTTGTAGCTACAGTAACGCACTGATGTAGTACTTCCACATCCTCTCAATATCCACCAACCTAGCAAAGCTGCAGTTCTTTTTGCCAAATGTTACGACGCGATGGACTTAAACAACATTTCATTCATATGGACCTTTTGTTGCCTTTTGTGACAAAACAGGACAGGGGTGTATGTGCCCACGGGACTAGCTGCCTTCCCTGAAGAGCTTTTCCACTGCCCCCCTCCTTGGGCTCGTAGAAAGTATCACAACATTGTGTCCTACTCCTTCATGCCTCGAGGAGGTCACTTTGCAGCCTTCGAGGAGCCTCAACTGCTAGCAGAGGACTTTAGGAAGTTTGTGAAGGCAGTGGAGGCAAAGGTCAAGGTCAGGTAATGTAAACCTGTGGAAGCAAAGGTCAAGGTCAGGTAACTTAAACCTGTGGAAGCAAAGGTCAGGTAATGTCTCACTTGGATGCAACCACTAAGTTTGGACCACGTTATTGTTTAAGATGAATTCATGTCAAGGAGGTACATATAACTTCTTCACAGGACTACTAAACTAAACTATTGTATTTTCTGTACTATAAATCACAAAAAATGCATAATGAAAATGCTTCATCCTTGCTGCGTTCTGTCAGTGTCTGTGAAAATAACAAACATGTGAAATTATATATTGAGTATAAGTCTTGCTGCAAGTCACTCTGGATAAGAGCGTCTGCTAAATGAAAAACAATATATATAAAAAATCACAGGACCAGCCAAACCATGAAAAACTCTGGACTGGGGCCAGCTAGTTGGCTCCATAAAGGGAAGACATTTATACACAATCAATAACATTTAGTTATTTACTTTACTCTAAATGAAACTGGGAGCCAGTGCAGGTGACACAAAACAGAACAGGCGTGATGTGCTCTCGTCTTTTAGTGTTTGTAAGAAGATGCAGCATTCAGGATGGTCTTTAAGCGCTGCAGGGAGCCCTGGTCTAGCCCAACATACAAGAAATTACAATAATCCAGATGCAATATTATAAATGCATGGATAGCTTTTTCAAAATCTAGCGGTGGAAGATAAGGTTGATTTTTGTCAGGAGCGTCAGCTGGAAAAAGATGGATGACCAAGCTGATGTGCTTGTCCAGTTAGAACATAACAGTCCACAAACACTCCAAGATTTCTCACTGAAGGACAACAATAAAAGTACAGACGCCCGATGTGAATATATGTGAAGCCCTCTGTGACATTGCTGGTCAAACAGGGTATACAAATACAAATGAAGTGAATTTTGTATAAACCTTGTGAGAAGCAGGTCAGTGAGCGTCTCCCTCTTCCAGAGGCGGCTGGTGACACACAGAGGAGTAGATCAGAGACACAATAAGGCAGCATGACCAGAGAACATTTGCAATTGGATGGTGAAACACAGATCATAGGGCATCCACACTCGTGTGTGTTCGTTTAGGCTTGTGGTCCAGGCCAGCAGCCAGAAAATGAACCAGGATCCCATCACAACTACAATTCTGACCTGACATTGCAGTTTGTACCTGGTGCATCAGAGATTACTATGTGGTTACTTGCTGCATCTGAAGACAAGTTTCTGAGCTTCCCTTCAGCTTCAGGGAGACCCCAGCAGCAGCCTTTGGTAGTAAATTTGACACCTTTGAAAACGTTTCACTCAAAGCCAGAAGGGGGCGATAAAGATACACCCTCGCAGGTCTATATTAATTGGACGTGGATTGCTCAACCAGCCCAGCGCCCTAAAGGGGAGGAGTTTAACGTTGCTTAGGGATTAACCAGAGAAGCCTTGAGCGTCACTCTGGGTTAGGTTGACGTCTGTTGACTCGGTGTTGAATACAGGGCTGGAGTCAAGTGCATGATAAGAGAGGACGGAGAGGTACAACATCCTAAATGTATATAATCGCAGTTGGAACATCGAGGCTATACCGGATATAAGAGCTTTTGCGCGGACAAGAAGACTCAATTGTTATATCAATAATTTGGCTGCTGCAATTTGAACGCTATCAAATTTGGGGATGAAGCCATGCCCATCTGGTGGCCTCCAGACCTTCCTGTGAGATCCAGTTTATTCGGTAACTGCTCAATACATTAAAGAAAAAGAGGCAACACTGCAACAGGTCCACAGATGATTTAGGAGAGGAGGACAGCAAGGAGCATGCATATTCTAACCGAGCAGTAAAGGCAGACCGGATCAAAACGGATTAGATCTGACGACACGGCTGGAGTATCAATACTACTGATAGCACCGCTTCGTCTGAGATTGATTTCATCCAAGCAGACAAGGCAAAGCTGAACAAACCTCAAATAATCAAAATGATGCCGGTGAGTTAAATGTCCCCGTAAACGGGTGCGCTTCTTTGGTTGTTGTGTGTTATGTTGCTTTTGATAACAACTCTACCAAAACTATACATCGGTTGGTTATTGTGAACATAATTGATTGTGGCACTGTGGCTTCTTGAAATATATTACCATAGTTTGATCTGCCACATCTGTTTTTATTAGTGTTTATGATTAAATCAAACGTTTTATATTGAATTGTATCCAGTGTCAATCATGCACACAATTTCACATATTACAGATGCAGGTATGCTCCAGACCATCATTCCCTATATCACACTGTATGGGAAATCATTTTAATATAGTTCATTGAATAAATCATTTCTAACGAAACCAAACCATGTATAAAGCGCCACATTTGGACAAACGGAAGCTCAAACCTTTCTCTTCTGTAGGCTATTGCCCCTGTCTACTGAATGACAGAAAAGCATGCGTCAAGTAAGACCTAGTGTGTGGTAGATGTTAAACACTGGGGATAGACCTGGTTAAGGAATAGGCTCCCAGGCTGCTATGGAAAGGCCTCATTTGACCTTCACTGATTTTAGAATGACAGTAAAGCCAGCAAACACACAGGTTTTAGTCAATGACTTTTTTGCTCATCTACACGTGTTCACTGTAAACATCTGTGTGTTTCTGTTTTTTAACTTAAGAAGTAGTGTCAAGTTTACAAAGCAGCAATGAGTCAGCCTAACAGCCTAACCAATTTCTTTTTAAGGTCTTACTTGTCACTGAAGTTGTGTAAACTTGTCCCTTGTCAATACAGCCTTGCATATTATTCCGTTTCCATGGGCACCCCATCCTTCAGTCTCAATAGGGAAACTGCTATTCTATTAATAGCTAGTAACAGAATGGTAAATCAAGATGGCATGTCATATTTTGAGCGTGCGATTTGTTGAGTCTTATGTTTCATCAGAGGCTTGATCTCACTGTCATGCAAGTTGAAGGGGAAATTTCCAGAATCTTCTATGTTTTATATACTTGCACAGCAGTTAAACATCCTTGAGTATTAGGGAGCTCTGTGTATTGACTATATACTCATACTTAATTATCGAAGATCGTCAGTACGTGTAGTACACATGATGCTCTTCTTATTCAAAGTCGCTATACGGATTTTCCTTTAGTACAGGTCTGACAGCATGTACTCAACCACATCAACAAAGCAGAACTGGTTGACTGCATTGTGTTGCTCTGATGGAAACATTTAAGAGTCATTGTGTGCTGCATTTCCTCATGTGGAGAGGTGACCACAACATGGGTTTACACTGCCAAGTAGCCAAGAAAAGCACCAATAACGTTGGTCAAATGTTTCTATTTTGACATCATGTCTGCATCCCGAAACTGAAATGTCATCCTTTCAAATAAGGATGATTTTATCTTACCTTATGTTATCATATCCAGTTCCATGCCAGTGTTGTAAGAATCCCCTTTGCATTGTCGGGGAAATGTATGACCAAAATGTCGTGGCGGTTTTCTGAGAATCAGTCTGCTCGGCTGAAGTTGGGTGAAGTATCTTATTAATGTTTATTAAAAGTACCAGAACAGAGGAAAACGTATGAGGAATATTCGAGCAATGTTACACACATAACCACACACAATGCACAATCACATGACGGTTACACAAAAGACAATTCCATACTGTTCCATTTAGCATTCTAGCATGGAACCCTGGATTACATTTCCAAAACCTTGGAGAGGTCCAGGGACCACCAGCACTACGCAGCTGATCGCCCTGAAACCCCCGCACATACTTTCAACAGACTATTTTAGTCTCAGAATTCATTGGTCTATCACAGACATGCAGCTTGTCCCATGTCTGTTCTCTGCATGGTTAACTCTCTAAATACAATACAGTAAGTTGTATCCACATTATCTGCAGACTTTGTCTACATCTCCAAGGCATCTGCCCAGATGGTGCATTGTCTGGTTGGGAGGAATGACCACCCCCCTACCTGTCAATAGCAACTTTTACATTAATCAATTAGCAAAGCTTTACAAAGGTTTAACTCAAGAACGTAGGAGACCTCTTGTTCAATACATTGTAATTGTACATACATTGGTCATATATTTCCCAGACAGCACTCAACATGCTTAAAAGAGGGTTTCATTTGGACGGAAGGGTTCATTTTGCAGCTATGCTGTGGATGTTCTTACTAGGTCAGTGGTGAGAAAAAGAATGACTAGTAGATTCGTTATGAATTGTGGCTTCTTTAAACCACCGAGATTACATTTCCATTGATTTCCATTGTAAAGCACTCACTTGAGCTCATGGTGTATCTTGGCAACCGTTACCACAGCGACAAAAACCCATATACACACACAGTCACACTTTTCACAGATCTGCCTTTTAGATTCATATGAAAAAAAAGATGTGACTCTTACCAAGATGGGCCTAGTGCAAATTTACCATCACAGAAAGGTTTGAATTTGGGGTTTGTCTTTATTTTGTTGTTATTCTAGTCCTGCCTGGCTGAGTAATGCACGCTGTGGAAGGGGGATGGGTGCGTTGCTGATCCAACTGTAATGTCACGTGACCCCTCGCCATATGGCTCAGACGAGAGACGCAGCTTCAAAACATTTGAGGGTAGACTGCTGCACGCCAGCCTGTCCAAAGCTGCCACCACCAGGCCAGACCCATATTCACCCCCATTCAGCAGCAGCACAGTGTAAACCCCCCCCCCCCCCCCCCCCCCTCCAGGAAGGGACATTCTAGGGGGCTCAAGTGTTCCCTTCTGTGATGTTAGCCAGGTCATTCATATAACAACACATGCTCATTTGTTTGATGTTTTTGTCAGCAACCATGAATAATGAATGAATCCCCCCCCCAGATTGGATTACACCAGGGCTTGTCATTGGTCTGCTGTCGCATCTCAACTGCATGCACTTGTTCCGCAAAATTGGCTCACACATTAGAGCCCGTCATGGTATATTAAACATATCTGGTCAATGTGTTGATCAGTATTTAGTATGTTTGTGTTTCGTTTTAAGTCCTATTCCCAAACCTATATTGGAGCGCCCAAGTGCTGTCAAAGCAAGGATCACATATGTGAATCATCAATTTAACTCCCGCAAGTTTGTTTTTGTTGAACTGGTGAGACACAAGCAGCTTTGCTGCTAATTACTACTGGGATTAAGACCAGCACCCAGGATTAATCGACCCCAAGCTACAGTATCAACATGCTCCGAGACAAGAGCCAGAGTCATGGGCTTCTAAAGCACTACTGCAGCTGGTTCTACTGCTTTTGTATTCTTTATCAGTGTTTTCACTGTTTTGGCTTCAAGTGACACATCTCCAGATCGCAAGGATAGCTAACAATGAAGTCATAGATGACTGTAATCCGCTGCTGGAACTGAAGTGTAAAATGACTCGATGTAAACTGTTATACCTGGACTTCAGCTGCCTCTAAGCGACTGTCCAGTTCTTTCAGTCTTGCATCACCACAGGTTGGACTGCCTCAGTCGGTCTTGCTTTGTCAGAATGACAGAGCGTTTCTGTAAAGACATCCTCTGCTTTCCTCCCTAGCTTGATATCCAAGTCCAACTCAGCTGTTCTTTAGGATAGCATTTCAGATACTTCTGTAGGGAGCAGTTAGACTCAATCTGATGATGTCACTGCATGGAGCGATGCCTCTTCTTGAGGATTTTCTAAACAAAAGTCAAATTAAAATGTTAAACAGAAAGATGAATGAAGTATCTGTTTTGGCTGGTTGATATGATTTACACCCTCACATCAAAATGTTGATCATGTATGTATTTTAAGGAGGAAGCAAGTTGTTCCCCTTTTACTATTGGCACCTTAAACTCACTTGAGAAGCAAGGCTACTCCACATGGAATCATGTGACGCAGTCGGTTAGAGTGTCTGGTTAGTACTCAGAAGGTCCCTGGTTCAAAACCTAGCAGTGTCGAAATGACGTGTCCTTGGACAAGGCACTTCACCCTACTTGCCTCAGGGGGAATGTCCCTGTACTTGCTGTAAGGTGCTCTGGATAAATGAGCGTCTGTAAAATGATTAAATGTGAATATTGTAAATCACCCTTTAAACCAATTATATGAAACCATGAGCTCAGCTGTAGCGAGTGGTTGGGAAATGTTGTACCAAGGGGAACGGGTAGAGGAATAAATACATTTCCATATGATTTCATATAGGGAGTGAGGAAAAGACTTCCACAATCAGGTCCACATTTCTTTATGGAAATACACAAGTCCAACTCTTACACAGTAATATACAGTAAGTAGAGCACTTTGCATGGCCTTTGATGCTCTGTACTGATATATAGAGAAGAGGAAGTAAGAGTCTAAACACTTGTTCTTTATGCTTTTTCTCTTACATTTACATTGAGTCATTTAGCAGACGCTCTTATCCAGAGCAGCTTACAGCAAGTACAGGGACATTCCACCTGAGGCAAGTAGGGTGAAGATCGCAAACTTTCAATCACTAGGCCAACGCCTTAACCACTGAGCAACATGACTCCCCTCTTCCAAGTTTCCTAAACGGATTACATGTCAAATGTGACATTGAGAAAGCAGAAGTGACATACTTTCAATCTTCGACACTTGTGTTCTACTTTTTAGACTTAAAGGGCATTAGGGGGGTGCTGGGTTCCTTTTGAACTGCTTGACAGTGTTTTTAAGGGGCTTAGCCTTGCTTCTGTCTAGCGACCACTTCTGTTCCAGAAGCAGATGTTTTTGGCAGATGTGAAAGACAGGATTTGTTTTGGAACATAATGATGTTTCGGTCCTTATTCCTCTTGCAGATAGCTTTTAGGCTAAATTTCTTGCCACACTATGTACCTTATGTATGTATCTTGGTTAAATAGAAATATAGCCTAGCCACTTTAATCAAATAGATCATAGGATTTTCCAGTTGGTGTTAATTCTAGAGAAAAGCATTTGGCATATAATTTAAAACCCCAAACCTCAACTAACTAATATTTAGGTATGCATTCTCCTGGTTCAAGAAATGTAATGCAAAATATTATGGCCCCTAACCCAGTTTAGGAATTGTTATAAATGGCCAGTACCTGTGAGATTAAAGGGTCAGATACTGTTGGGCCAAGGTGCATCTACAGAGGGTAATTGCCTGCCAAGCAAGGTGCTCTGTATCTTCTCCTCCTCATCTTAGCTTTCTACTTTAAGAGCGTCCCAGTTCAGATCTTTTTATGGAAATAGTCCTCCACTGCATCCCCCCCTCCATCCCTTCATATATTCAGGGACATTTCTGGGGTAGGTCCTCTCCTTGTCCTCATTCTGTCTGAAGGCAGGGTGGCCAGATGCTCACGCTCACTGTGTATACTTGCTCGAATCCCTGTTGTCATAAACAAGTGATCCATTCAAAGGATCGAGGAAAAGCAGCATGTTATCAAACTATAACAATGGGTTAAAACAGCAAACCTCCATCTGCTTCAGTCCCCGAAGACGGGCAGAAAATTCTGTGTGCTAATTAATACTGTTTCTGTTTTTCCATGTCCTGAGAAGTAGTTTTGAGTAAACTAAGACACACTAAAAAGTGGTATTTCCGACCACATCATTGTGTTCCAAACATCGACACCAGTACACAAAGTGTAGCAGTAAGCTTGTTAGAGTTCAATGTCACCCTATTGTGAGGCTTGGTTACATGCAAGTTGCTTGGAAAAAAACACCTCAGGTTTTTAATGGAGCGTGTCAGCCTTGGTATGACTATTGTAAGGGTTTCTATTTAGATATCTGTCTAGCTCCCCAACAAACACTCAGCTATATGTAGCGAATATGTATTATTACTTACAAACCTAAACTGTAATTAAAGTAATTAGTGTCATTACTTTACGGTTCTTGTTCAACCCTTTTATAGATGTTAACTCCGTTTGAAGGTTTGCTGTAGATTATACATATTGCAGTCAGTTCCTGCACTGATTTTTGTCTTTTCCTGTTTTAGATGTTCCTCACCGTGTTCCTTAGCAACAATGACCAACATTTCACAGAGGTGCCGGTAACCCCAGAAACCTTGTGCCGAGACGTGGTGGAGCTATGCAAGGAGCCAGGGGAGGGAGACTGCTATCTAGCTGAAATGTGGCGAGGAACAGGTGACTGACAACACATCCATGTATTTCTATTCTTATTTATTACAATCTGATTTCCTTATTTCAAAGCATATTTTCAAAACCATACCGATGTCCATACCTACTTTGTTTTGCCTAAAAATGTGTGCCCAACATGTATTGGAACATATATGTAACATGTAGAAGGAAGCCAAATAGGCAGCAAGCAAAGTCTTTATTTGGCTTTGGGACAATTTCAAACACTTCATCTAAAAATGTCATAGGTCAGTGCAGAGTTGCTGTGTGGCACTCCTGGAGTTTTGGATAAACTGATCATGTTGTTGCCAGGTGATCAGCTTTGCGATCAGGATTTATAAACAAGCAAAATATTGCATATTGAACAGCAAAGTAAATGACAGATTGTATCAGTTGTTTTCGAGAGCCTTGGCATATTTAACCCCCCTCTCCTCATATTCTGCAACTCCCCCTGTGCTAGGGGTCAAAAACGCCCCACCTTTAACCCTGAAAAAAAAGCCAACATCTATTCTATGATGCGATGAGCGTGATTAGTTTCACACTACAGTGTAAATCCCAATTTTAACAACTGATGTAAAAGCTGTGTGGTGTACTCCATGCTCTCAGTGTGTAATGACTCCTTGTGTGGTGTACTCCATGCTCTCAGTGTGTAATGACTCCTTGTGTGGTGTACTCCATGCTCTCAGTGTGTAATGACTCCTTGTGTGGTGTACTCCATGCTCTCAGTGTGTAATGACTCCTTGTGTGGTGTACTCCATGCTCTCAGTGTGTAATGACTCCTTGTGTGGTGTACTTCATGCTCTTAGTGTGTAATGACTCCTTGTGTGGTGTACTTCATGCTCTCAGTGTGTAATGACTCCTTGTGTGGTGTACTCCATGCTCTCAGTGTGTAATGACTCCTTGTGTGGTGTACTCCATGCTCTCAGTGTGTAATGACTCCTTGTGTGGTGTGCTCCATGCTCTCAGTGTGTAATGACTCCTTGTGTGGTGTACTCCATGCTCTCAGTGTGTAATGACTCCTTGTGTGGTGTACTCCATGCTCTCAGTGTGTAATGACTCCTTGTGTGGTGTACTCCATGCTCTCAGTGTGTAATGACTCCTTGTGTGGTGTACTCCATGCTCTCAGTGTGTAATGACTCCTTGTGTGGTGTACTCCTTGCTCTCAGTGTGTAATGACTCCTTGTGTGGTGTACTCCATGCTCTCAGTGTGTAATGACTCCTTGTGTGGTGTACTTCATGCTATCAGTGTGTAATGACTCCTTGTGTGGTGTACTCCATGCTCTCAGTGTGTGGTGACTCCTTGTGTTGTGTACTCCGTGCTCTCAGAGCGTGCCATAGATGATGGTGAGCGAATGCTGGACGTCCTGCAGCGTTGGGGTCAGCAGAGAGGGGAGGTTCGTTTTCTCCTGCGCCACGAGCGAGCGCCCAGGGAGACGGGTGAGCTCAATCACACACACACCCACACACACCCACACACACACCCACACACCAACACGCCATGCCCATTCTCAGTGTTTCCCCCGGAGATTGTGTCCATGTCTTGCTGGAATACAAGGGAGCTGTTTTAAAAATGCTGACACTGCTGTATTGACCATCTGCTGGTGACACACACTCCTTGTCAACCCTTGGCCACGCCCTCCTACCAGCATGGAGATCATTCTACCTCCCATCTTGTTGCAGAAAGACACAGCTTTTGCAGAGAACACAGTGATTTGTCAGTGTGCTCGCACATCCTAGCACTGCGCTGCCTGTATTGTGTTTAGGGCTGCAGCTATCGATTAATCGGATAAGTACTTTATTTTCAAGAAACGGACAATAAAGCTATAAACATTACTCGAATCACTTATCACATTTATGAACAATTGCACAACCATCAATACATTGGGGTACTGAAATAAATACAATCACTCACCAGTTGTCAAATAATATATAACAAAAATTGAAATAATAAAGTATATCAGTATAGTACACTGAGCGTTAAATACTTTCCCCAAATCCATCCATCCATTATCTTCCGCTTATCCCCAAATATCAAAGAAAACTCAGGTTTATCCCAAAATAAAGGTCAAGGCTACAAGAAACAGCTGCTTTTGGAAGTGCCTGAAAATAAAGTACTTATCCGATTAATCGATTAATCGATAGCTGCAGCCCTAATTTTGTTCCTTCAAGCCTCACAGTTCAGCCAGTGTTCCTCAAACTGCAAAAGTCCAACTCTAGGTCACCGCCATAGTTGTGTCAGGGCAGTCCCAGCTAAGTCATGTGGCCCATAGAGGATTATGTAAACCCTACTCCTAGCTTGGTTGAAATGAGACCCTAGTGGATGGTATGAATTTGTTTGAGTATTTACATATTCAATCTGCAGTTGTTTTTAGGTGGATGGTCTAACATTAGTGAATCATGTTTATGGTCTACAAGTGTAAGAGCAACATGATGGACCTAAGAAATGACACCTGTAATATTTCTTGGTGACCTAGTCTTATGGCTTTTCATCGGATGAGATTGTCTTTCTGTTCTCAGATTCAATTAAACTAATCACTTGATATACAATAAATGTTAATAACCACAATATATATATATATACACTACCGTTCAAAAGTTTGGGGTCACCCAAACAATTTTGTGTTTTCCATGAAAAGTCACACTTATTCACTACCATATGTTGTGAAATGAATAGAAAATAGAGTCAAGACATTGACAAGGTTAGAAATAATGATTTGTATTTGAAATGAGATTTTTTTTACATCAAACTTTGCTTTCGTCAAAGAATCCTCCATTTGCAGCAATTACAGCATTGCAGACCTTTGGCATTCTAGCTGTTAATTTGTTGAGGTAATCTGGAGAAATTGCACCCCACGCTTCCAGAAGCAGCTCCCACAAGTTGGATTGGTTGGATGGGCACTTCTTGCGTACCATACGGTCAAGCTGCTCCCACAACAGCTCAATGGGGTTCAGATCTGGTGACTGCGCTGGCCACTCCATTACCGATAGAATACCAGCTGCCTGCTTCTGCTCTAAATAGTTCTTGCACAATTTGGAGGTGTGTTTAGGGTCATTGTCCTGTTGTAGGATGAAATTGGCTCCAATCATGCGCTGTCCACTGGGTATGGCATGGCGTTGCAAAATGGAGTGATAGCCTTCCTTATTCAGAATCCCTTTTACCCTGTACAAATCTCCCACCTTACCAGCACCAAAGCAACCCCAGACCATCACATTACCTCCGCCATGCTTAACAGATGGCGTCAGGCATTCTTCCAGCATCTTTTCATTTGTTCTGCGTCTCACAAACGTTCTTCTTTGTGATCCAAACACCTCAAACTTGGATTCATCCGTCCACAACACTTTTTTCCAGTCTTCCTCTGTCCAATGTCTGTGTTCTTTTGCCCATCTTAATCTTTTTCTTTTATTGGCCAGTCTCAGATATGGCTTTTTCTTTGCCACTCTGCCCTGAAGCCCAGAATCCCGCAGCCGCCTCTTCACTGTAGATGTTGACACTGGTGTTTTGCGGGTACTATTTAATGAAGATGCCAGTTGGGGACCTGTGAGGCGTCTGTTTCTCAAACTAGAGACTCTAATGTACTTATCTTCTTGTTTAGTTGTGCAACGCGGCCTCCCACTTCTTTTTCTACTCTGGTTAGAGCCTGTTTGTGCTGTCCTCTGAAGGGTGTAGTACACACCGTTGTAGGAAAGCTTCAATTTCTTAGCAATTTCTCGCATGGAATAGCCTTCATTTCTAAGAACTAAAGTTATCTTCATTGAAAAGTACAGTGCTTTTCCTTAAAAAATAAGGACATTTCAATGTGACCCTAAACTTTTGAACGGTAGTGTATATATATTATATACTGGCTGTATAGATGCAGTGATCTACCTCCCTCTGGGCTGGCTGTATAGATGCAGTGATCTACCTCCCCCTGGGCTGGCTGTATAGATGCAGTGATCTACCTCCCTCTGGGCTGGCTGTATAGATGCAGTGATCTACCTCCCCCTGGGCTGGCTGTATAGATGCAGTGATCTACCTCCCCCTGGGCTGGCTGTATAGATGCAGTGATCTACCTCCCTCTGGGCTGGCTGTATAGATGCAGTGATCTACCTCCCTCTGGGCTGGCTGTATAGATGCAGTGATCTACCTCCCTCTGGGCTGGCTGTATAGATGCAGTGATCTACCTCCCTCTGGGCTGGCTGTATAGATGCAGTGATCTACCTCCCTCTGGGCTGGCTGTATAGATGCAGTGATCTACCTCCCCCTGGGCTGGCTGTATAGATGCAGTGATCTACCTCCCCCTGGGCTGGCTGTATAGATGCAGTGATCTACCTCCCTCTGGGCTGGCTGTATAGATGCAGTGATCTACCTCCCTCTGGGCTGGCTGTATAGATGCAGTGATCTACCTCCCTCTGGGCTGGCTGTATAGATGCAGTGATCTACCTCCCTCTGGGCTGGCTGTATAGATGCAGTGATCTACCTCCCTCTGGGCTGGCTGTATAGATGCAGTGATCTACCTCCCCCTGGGCTGGCTGTATAGATGCAGTGATCTACCTCCCTCTGGGCTGGCTGTATAGATGCAGTGATCTACCTCCCCCTGGGCTGGCTGTATAGATGCAGTGATCTACCTCCCCCTGGGCTGGCTGTATAGATACAGTGAATTTCAGTTGCATTTAGAACCATACTCAGGACAAAGCCGTGGTGCGCAACAGTGCAAGACGTGGCCACATAAAGAGCTTATTATTAGCCTTGGGAGCATGATTGTGGTCAATTACAACAAGATTGGCTCCCTGCCCTGCTTGTGTCTTCGTACATGGGTGGGTTTGAGTGTGTTCCCCCTGTGATACTGGGAATTTGGATTGTGAAACTGGAAAGATTATATGGAGCCCCCCTCCCCAACCAGCCATCTTTACAGATATGTATAGCCTTATTTTTTTCATATTACATGGTAAAATTATATGGCCATGCTTATCAGCTGTTTACAAAACCCTTGCCAAAATCTGTTTTTACATAGTACAAAGTCCAGTAGACAGTGGATGGTGTTTTGGTGTAACAGAACAGTCTTGTGGAAGAGGCCTGGTTCACTGTTGACCTGCTGGTCCTTACGTAAGGCTGTGTCCTTAAAATTCCTGTGTAAACTTAGTTGTACTTGCATCTAGGCTGTACCTTGTAATCCCAAATGTAATATACATGACTTAAAGCAGGGAGATTGTTTTAACAATGAATGGCTTTGGATTTGTTTTGATAATTTACCGAATTCTAATATATGTTTGGTCCCATCAAATGTCCGTTCCTTGCAGTTACAATGAATTGGTAATAGTGTTGGACGAGCATGAGAAAAAATCAAATGGTCAAATCAGCATTTCTCTCAGAAAACAGGGTACAGACAGATGAAGAACACACACACACTTCACACTAATGTGATGTTGCTCCTCAGGTGGACCGAGAGCTTCAGAACACCTGGCCAAGAGAAACCTGATGAAGGGAACAGGGGACAGATGCATGGAGAATGGGGTGAGGGAACATATGCAAACATAGTTTTGGTTTAACAGTGACTGTTAATTGTGACTCTGACTTAAAACGTACAATGTATTAAAATGTCTTGAAAATATTTAGGTATACTTCATTGGTAGCTATTAGTAGTGAGTTAGAATTGGTAGTGAACTACAGAGAAAATACGGAAGCAAACTTTGCTTTGAGGTTGTGCTCAGACACAGTTCTGTACAGGCTGTGCTGTGCAGACTGTGCTGTACTGACTGTGCTGTGCAGCCTTCTGTACAGGCTGTGCTGTACTGACTGCTGTACTGACTGTGCTGTGCAGACTGTGCTGTACTGACTGTGCTGTGCAGACTGTGCTGTACTGACACTGCTGTGCAGCCTTCTGTACAGGCTGTGCTGTACTGACTGCTGTACTGACTGTGCTGTGCAGACTGTGCTGTACTGACTGTGCTGTGCAGACTGTGCTGTACTGACTGTGCTGTGCAGACTGTGCTGTACTGACACTGCTGTGCAGCCTTCTGTACAGGCTGTGCTGTACTGACTGCTGTACTGGCTGTTCTGTACAGACTGTGCTGTACTGTGTTATACAGAGTGTGCTGTACAGACTTCTGTGCAGACTGTGCTGTACTGTGTTATACAGAGTGTGCTGCACAGACTTCTGCACAGACTGTGCTGTACTGACATCTGTATAGACTATGCTGTACTGACTGTGCTGTACTGACTTCTGTATAGACTATGCTGTACTGACTGTGCTGTACTGACTTCTGTATAGACTATGCTGTACTGACTGTGCTGTACTGACTTCTGTATAGACTATGCTGTACTGACTGTGCTGTACTGACTTCTGTATAGACTATGCTGTACTGACTATGCTCTACTGACTTCTGTATAGACTGCTGTACTGACTGTGCTGTACTGACTTCTGTATAGACTGCTGTACTGACTGTGCTGTACTGACTATGCTCTACTGACTGTGCTGTACTCACTGTGATGTACAGACTGAGTTGACAAGACTGTGCTTCCGTGTGAGATTTTCTCTTTTGTCCTCAGGTTCCTCCTCGCATGGACATTACCCTATCAGAGTTACAGGAATTGGCGTCACGGCAACAGCAGCAGATCAATGCTCAGCAGCAACTTCTGTCCTCAAAGGTGTGTTAATTCACTGAGCCAAAGCCTGTAATCTGTAAAGAAAATGACTAATAACATGATCGTTAAGGTGAACTTGACAAACAACTTAAAACTTGAACTTGAAAGTATAGGTATTATATTATTGATGCTAATTAATAGTATTAATAATGCCACTTAAGAATTACCAGGGACCAGCTGACATTTTAAGCTGTAGTGTATTGAACAAAATACAATAGAGTGGTTCTTAATTGGTTGAGCTGCGATTAGTAAATTTAATGGGAATGTTTTATTGGGACAGATGTGATGGTGTGATGCTGTGATGGTGTGATGGTGTGATGGTGTGATGGTGTGATGGTGTGATGGTGTGATGGTGTGATGGTGTGATGATGTGATGATGTGATGGTGTGATGGTGTGATGGTGTGATGGTGTGATGGTGTGATGGTGTGATGGTGTGATGGTGTGATGATGTGATGGTGTGATGGTGTGATGATGTGATGATGTGATGATGTGATGGTGTGATGGTGTGATGGTGTGATGGTGTGATGGTGTGATGATGTGATGATGTGATGGTGTGATGATGTGATGATGTGATGGTGTGATGATGTGATGATGTGATGATGTGATGATGTGATGGTGTGATGGTGTGATGGTGTGATGGTGTGATGGTGTGATGGTGTGATGGTGTGATGATGTGATGGTGTGATGATGTGATGGTGGACCAGGAGCAGCGTCTGCACTATCTGAAGCTGCAGGACCAGCAGCAGCAGCAGCAGCAGGCGTCCG
Source organism: Protosalanx chinensis (assembly GCA_030340685.1). Taxonomy (NCBI): domain Eukaryota; kingdom Metazoa; phylum Chordata; class Actinopteri; order Osmeriformes; family Salangidae; genus Protosalanx; species Protosalanx chinensis. The sequence continues at coordinate 6,369,969 of CM059342.1, read as the reverse complement.
AGCAGGAGAGGCTGCACCAGCTCCGCCTGAATGCCCAGAACCAGGAAGCCAAGCTCAGGAGGGTGCGGGCCCTGAAGGGCCAAGTGGAGCAGAAACGCCTCAGCAATGGAAAACTAGGTTAGCAGCCCACTGGATTAGCAACACACAGAACAATTGGGCCAAAGCGTGGAGAGGAAGGGGGCACTGGAGGAGGGAGGGCAGAGGGGGAGGGTAGAGGGGGAGGGTTGAGCAGTGGGTAGCTGAGAGGAGGATGAAGAGGCAGAGGATGTTGATGGTGGGGAGGAGGAGGGTGAAGAGGCAGAGGATGTGGCTGGTGGAGAGGAGGAGGGTGAAGAGGCAGAGGATGTGGCTGGTGGAGAGGAGGAGGGTGAAGAGGCAGAGGATGTGGCTGGTGGAGAGGAGGAGGGTGAAGAGGCAGAGGATGTGGCTGGTGGAGAGGAGGAGGGTGAAGAGGCAGAGGATGTGGCTGGTGGAGAGGAGGAGGGTGAAGAGGCAGAGGATGTGGCTGGTGGAGAGGAGGAGGGTGAAGAGGCAGAGGATGTGGCTGTTGGAGAGGAGGAGGGTGAAGAGGCAGGGGATGCATGTTATTTCAGGCTGACATCCCTTTGACCTTTAAACAAGAGAATTGTAATGGCTTTGAATACTGATATGTCTTCATTTCTGCTTTGGTGTAAAAGGTTTCATAGAGAAAGACTTTAGACACGTTGTCATAAAATGCTTCATTTAGCAGATGCTTTTATCCAAAGCAACTTACAATTTAAGTCAACCCTCTGAGACAAGTAGGGTGAAGTGCCTTGCCCAAGGACACAACATCACATAGCCACAGCTGGGGTTCGAACTCACAACCTTCCGATTACAAGGCCAATGCCTTAACCCGTTGAGCCATTTGACTCCCTTGCATGCATAAATCACGTACCTCTAAAATAGTCCAAAAAGCCTCCTTAAAAGACACATTTTACTGTTCTCTTTTTAGGTACAATACAGGTTTGGACACACCCTCTCATTCGATGCGTTTTCTTTATTTTCATGATCAGAGTAACCCCTCGTTTATCGCGGTTAACGGGGACCAGAACCCCCTGCGATATGGGGAAAATGTGCGAAGTAATAACTATTATTAAACTATTATTAACTATTTTTTACTATTATATTTAAAGTGTCTGCTAAAAGACTGAATACTTGAAAAATGAATAAAATGTAATTATTTTGAATAATACTTTAACTACAAAATCTTCAAATCGTACTTTTAATAAAAAATAAATTTACATGTTTCGAATAAGTGTGTTTTGTGTGTTGCTGTGCGTGACTTCACATGGGTGTGTGTGTGTGTGTGTGTGTGTGCGTACTGTCGTCCGTGCAGTGGAGGAGATCGAGCAGATGAACGGCTTGTTCCAGCAGAAGCAGCGGGAGCTGCTGTCAGCTGTCAGCAGGGTGGAGGAGCTTAGTCAGCAGCTGGAGACCCTGAAGAGTGTGAAGATGGATGCTCTTCACGATGGGCCCAGCTCCACCGGCGACCTTGAGCGCCTTTACAAGGAGCTGCAGGTGACAAACGCAGGCCTGAAATCCCACTTTGAACTACCAGACTACCAAACGAGTTGGTTTTGTACTTTTATTGTCGTTATTGTCGTATGACGTTGCAGGGAGCAATGGTATTTTATTTGATTCGATTAGATTCAACTTTAATGTCATTACACAGGTACAAGTACAGGGTAACGAAATACAGTTAGCATCCAACCAGAAGTGCAAAACAGTTATTACAACAGAATATAATAATAGTATACTCAGAATATACACAGTATGAACAGTATAATCAGAATATACAGGGTGTGTACAGATTAAAGTGATTTGAGACAAATGTACAGCATTTTGTTGGAGCTCTATGTCTATGCCTGGAAAATTGAGAAGAACTCGGTTTTGCTTGTCAGTTGGGGGTTCAGAGAAGGCCGGGGCTAAAACACGAGGGTCAAACCTTTACTTTCCTCTCAGGTTCCTGAAGTGCCTCTGTTCCCTACCAGGTGAGGAACAAGCTGAACCAAGACCAGAATGTGAAGCTTCAGCAGCAGCGGGAGAGCCTTAACAAGCGGAACTTAGAGGTGGCGTCCATGGACCGCCGGGTGGCTGAGCTGAGGGAGCGTCTGTGGAAGAAGAAGGCAGCGCTGCAGCACAAGGACAACCTACCTGTACGCTCGCTTCAGCACGACACGTAACAACTGTTCACTTTTATCGATGGAACATTCCAGAGCTACAAGAACGAGCTCTTCTGGCGCTCACCACACGCATGTATTTTTCAGATTAGATTAGATTCAATTTTATTGTCATTACACAGGTACAAGTACAGGGTAACGAAATACAGTTGGCATCCAACCAGAAGTGAAAAACAGTTAATCCACCATTGTTCAGACACCTTTGTCTTTCGACAGTCATCCGACAAAGTCATTTGAAAGTGGAGCCTAGAAATTCTATACATTTTGTTGATACACAGTGAGGTCAATAAGTATTTGATCACCCTGTGATTTTGCAAGTTCTATCGTTTAGAAAACATGGAGGGGTAGAACATTTTCATCGTAGGTGCATTTCCACTGTGAGAGACAGAATCCCCCCCCAACAAATCCAGAAATCACATTGTACGACTGAGTCTAATAAGTATTTGATCACTTGAATCAAACAATTTTAATATTTGGTCAAACGGTTCCTGTAGTTCTTCACTGGGTTTGCACACGCTGCATCAGGGATTTTGGCCCTCTCCTCCATACAGCTCTTCTCTAGATCTGTCAGAGTTCGGGGCTGTCGCTAAGCAACACGGAGTTTCAGCTCCCTCCAAATATTTTCTATCGGATTTAGGTCTGGAGACTGGCTAGGCCACTCCAGAACCTTGATATGCTTCTTACGGAGCCACTCCTTGGTTTTCCTGGCCGTGTGCTTCGGGTCGTTGTCATGTTGGAAGACCCATGAGCAGTTTGGACTATTTAAAAGCAGAACAGCAGGTCTTTGCGTGTCAGAATTATGTCTGATAAAGCAAGTGATCAAACACTTATTTAACACAGTAATGTACCAATAAACAGTTTGAAAAATCTGAAATGTGATTATTGAATTTCTTTTTTAGATGCTGTCTCTCACAGTGAAAATTGTATACCCCCCTCTATGTTTTCTAAGTGAGAGAACTTGCAAAATTTGATTAGAATAAACTTTAATGTCATTACACACGTACAAGTACAGGGTAACAAAAAGTAAATCACAGGGTGATCAAATACTTATTGACCTCACTGTGAAAATGATCACCTCTGTCTATCAAGTCACACTATAGAGCATCGTTTTCATCATAAATGCAGCAAGTCAAAAACACGAGAGCATTTTGGATGTAAAAGAATGTGTAGCTATAAAGATATTTGTGTGTTTTTCAGCAGCTTCCCACAGACAGCCAGCAGGGTCCTCAGCAGGGTTCCACCTCCAGAGTGGCAGCAGTGGGCCCCTACATTCAGTCTGCCAGTACGGCCTGTGGGCCCCCAGTCCCCAGCCGACAGGAGGCGCTGGTCAAGCCTGCCTACCCAGATGGCACTGCCACCTTACCAATGCCCGAGTCGTCCATGAAGGCTCCTCCCAGACCGCTCAAACCTGCCTCAGGTGAAATAGGAATGAAAGCTCATGTTTATGGCTGAAACATCCAAATCTCCAAGTCCATGTGGATCATGGCGCCCCGGTGGCTGTCATTCTGATTCAGGCCGGTCCTTTATTGCTTCCTCTGTCTCTCTTGTACACTTCCTGTTTCTGTGGAGCTGTCTCTGTTCAAACATAATGTAGATTGCTGTATATGACCAGCCATATTTCTTAGTTCTGATAACAAGTTTGGAGCTGGCTGAACCAGCTGGCAGCTCTTTAGTATTTAGGGCACAACACCATAACATCATTCATTTAGGCTTTTCTCAGCCTTAACATTATGGTTAACAAAGGTCATTCTTTTGTTAAATAGCGATGACCAATTTAGATAGTGCTACTATTGCAAAAAGCCTTATGAAATGTATGCAAACGGTCCTTATGCTCCATCTTGAATAGTATTATATTTCGAATAAGATTTTGAGGACAGACTAAAGCTATGCATCCTGTTCTAAATGTTATGGTTGCATGGAACTCAAATTCAAAAGGACAATTCACACCCTGTTATTTGGTACGAGTCATTGTCACTGAACGCTAATTTGCAACATGCAATAGCGTAGTCAGATATCTCTCAGAGGAGGTCATGTCACAGCTCCGGGGTTCACAGTGGTTTGACCCATATCCTCTTAATTGGTCAGGTTTCCATCCATCCAAGACATCCAAGGTCTCTGATTGGACCATCTCAAATGGAGAAGCGAGCGGAGGCCACGCCTACTCAGCCACCCTCCCTCGCAGGTCAAGACTTCACTCCCAAGAATCACGTAAACCAAGTTTTTCTGTGTCCCAAAAAAGTATTGAAGAATGCACTTGTAATGCGTTTAAGACAGAAGAGAAGCGATTAACGCCATGAAAAGTTCCTCTGTCTGATTCCATCCTAAATTGTTCTACTCTAACAGCAGTTTCACGATTCTGATCATGTGGTGTTGCTTCTGTGGTAGATGTGGAGACGAAAGGGCACACCCTGCTGGATGCTCCCCCCCCCATCCCCTCCCGAAATAATCAGAGCAGCGAGGACCTCTACAGGGACGCTCAGGTACTACACTGAGTCACGCACTCCATCTTGCAGGATTCCTCCATTGCCCTTGTATGGAAATACCACCTACCACACAGGATGTGTCCTGATACAATGCAAATTTAGCAATTATGGTGTTAGATCAGTAATAAGTATACATTTATACAACAGGTATACAATAACCACATCTTCCAATAAAGTACAACTTCATCATCAAAGATACTTCTTTTCGCAAAATGGTGCTTGGCCTACATGGTGCTGTTTCACAAAGACACATTTATTTTAGTTTAGTACATAATATAATGAGGTCTAAATATATATTTGATCTTAGTTGCGTTATTGCACATATTCATGAATGTTGTTGACAGTGTGAGTATCTCATGCATTTCATAAATTATATTAAATGACTATGATCATGTTTGTACCCCTAGGCTTCTGGAAAAATGCCCCCACCGATACCCAGCAAGCCTAAATCAATGTCCCAGCCTGGCCCTGGCATCTTTAGTAAACCTCCTTACAGCACTGGCACCTTCCCTGGCAAAGCTAAACCTGCTGCACCCTACCCACGTCCACCACCACCCATTCCGAGCCACAGCCACACGCTGCCCCTGCCTCCCAAACAGGAAGCCCCGCCGGCAGCCACCGTGAGGCCCTTCACCCCTGACGCTCCAGAGCCTCCACCTCCGCTGCTGCAGAAGCCTCAGACGGTGGCGGCCTCCTCCATCTACTCCATGTACACACAGCAGCCGACCCCAGGGAAGGGCTACCCACAAGGAGGGACAGGCACCCTGACACGCACACAGCCCAGAGGTGTGAAAGTTCAGCTGGTTATACAGGAAGGAACCATACGTTTTCACTCTGTCTCACTCTCTCTTCTCTTTGTCCCCCCAGTATATGGAAAACCAGTCATCCCAGCCAGCGGGGTGCAGCAGTCTTTCACTACAGACAACGTTTACTCTGAAAAGGTCTCTGAGACTGAGTTAGACCAGGGGTCCCTGGCCCCAGCGGTGGCCCCGGCCAGCGAGGGCCCAGGCTCAGAATCGGAGCGTGCGCCTCGGCCTCTCAGCCCCACCAAGCTGCTGCCCTTCATCTCCCACCCCCACCGTCACCCCAGCGATGCTGATCTGGAGGCCCTGCGCAGGAGGCTGCACCATGCCCCACGGCCCCTCAAGAAGCGCAGCTCCATCACAGAGCCCGAGGGGCCCGCCGGCCCCAACATACAGAAGCTTCTCTACCAGAAGACGACTCTGGCCGCTATGGAGACCGTGGCTGCAGCAGGGGTTCCAACGACGGCCCCCTTCTACCAGTCCGATGAGGTGGAGGTGGAGGTTGGGGCGGGTAGAGACGGAGGAGGACACGCGTGGGCGCCCCCCCGCGCTGTCTTGGAGCCACCGCCTGTCGAGAGTGAGGAGGAGGTTCAGAAGCCTCCGCCTCTTCCTCCCCGTCTGCCCATTCCGTCGCCCTCGCCCTGCCATGCTGTGCCCCTGGAGGAGGAGGAACAGGAGTCCTGCCCTCCGTCCCCCGTTCATACTGACACTTACCTAGAGGAGTACCCCCCCTATCCTCCGCCACCCTATCCCAGCTCCGTGGAGCCTGACGTGGGAGAGGACAACCTGAACATGCAGCCTCCTGAGGTCACAGGACAGGTCATTTTGCCAGCGGTATGGAACCACACACCCACAGGCTCTGGGCACATATGGGCAGCATGTTTCTCCTCTTCTTCTGCTGGTTCCATCTCTACATCAGCCTCTCATTGAAAATCTTTAAATGTCTTGTCATGTACTTCTCTGTGGAACTCGCCACCATCAGAAAATCTTCCCTGTTCGCTTGATTTAAGAAAGTGCTTAAAACGTCACTTTTTTAAATCAGGTGTTTCATCGCTAATTTCTTTGTGATGGTCGTTACTGTTGTTACACATGAGGTTGTTAGCTTGTAATGTTTGGAAACAAGCTTTTGTGAGTTGAAGGCAGCTGAACTGTCCCCCTCATGGTGTGTGTCTTCAGGGCAAGAGGACCAACCTCAGGAAGGTGGGCTCAGACCGGATCGACCACGGCATGAGAGTGAAGTTCAACCCCCTGGCCTTGCTGCTGGACTCCTCGTTAGAGGGCGAGTACGACTTGGTTCAGAGGGTCATCTATGACGTACGTATTCAGAACAGTACATTTCACTCACCTACAGATCTGCTTCATGGTCTTAGTGCTCATCGATCATTTTTTTTTTAAAGGCAAATCTAGTTTAAACAGAGACGCAATTCTTGCCAGGTGAAAAGAAGTTGGCACCTTCTGTAAAGCTGTTAGTGTTGCTGTCTAGAGTTGGCTCATAGCATAGGAAAGAAAGACAAATGGCCAAGTATATTTAATCAGAACCTTTTTATTTACTCTTAACTGCCATTCACTCACATAGGAGATGATAAAATACAGTATACATGGGAAGTCTAGGGGCCAATGAAGGTCAAAATCTGATATATTAGTTATACCAGTTCTGAAAATCAAGGCAGGTTGTGTTAAATGAGATATCTACATCAGGAACTATGTTGAAAAATAAATCCGGGTACCCAAAGAATGCCATTGATTATCGCTTTACATTCAATCGGATCAATCTTAGCACCAACTTGTATATACTCACACTCATATTCTTATATTCCTATTCTATCTGTATGAATAGTTATTTTTTATTATCTATCTTCCTATTATATATCTTAGTTTATCGTCCTTTTTCCTCAGAACGGTGCAAAAAATAAACATAAATGGAACCCACATTTCTTTTCAAGTAGGCAAGTACAATAAACTAACAATTAAAAAAAATAAACAATCTGAAGTATAAAATGATAGATGATGAATGATAGATAATAAAAAAATTACTATACATCAAGTTGAATGAGTGTGAATATACTATACGAGTTGGTGGTAAGATTTATCCGATTGAATGCAAAGCAACTGCGTTCTTTGGGTACCTGGCTTTATTTTTCAACATAGTCCCTGATGTCGATATCTCATTTAACATGACCTGCTTTGCTTTTTGGAACCTCCATAACTAGCATATTATCTATATATATATATATCTATATATATATATCTGGTGATTTTTCAATTGAAAGGATGCATTTTAAATGCTACAAACTCTTTGGATATAAATGGCCTTGGTCTGAAGTCGCTTGATGTTGTCTTGTACAGGTCGAGGACCCCAGCTTGCCCAACGACGAGGGCATCACAGCGCTGCATAATGCTGTTTGTGCCGGACACACAGAGATCGTCAAGTTCCTGGTGCAGTTTGGTGTCAATGTGAATGCAGCTGACAGCGATGGATGGTGAGTTAATAAAAATAATCATTTAATTAATGAATATCAAATTCAAATAATTGATATACTTTATGCATACCGAGAAATCTGCATTTAAGACTAGGTGAGTCACTGATTAAGCCCAGATTGCAGATGAGCAGTTTCCACGAAAGACAATGTCGCTGATGTTGCTGAGTTTTAGTCCTCCTCATCTAACTCCCTCTTGCTCTCCTCTTCCTCTCCTTGGCATGTCTTTGCACACACTGTCCTGCCCCTCCGCCAGGACTCCCCTGCACTGCGCAGCCTCCTGTAATAACGTCCAGGTGTGCAAGTTCCTGGTTGAGTCCGGAGCTGCTGTGTTCGCCTCCACTTACAGTGACCTCCAGACAGCTGCAGACAAGTGTGAGGAGATGGAGGAGGGTTACGCCCAGTGCTCCCAGTTCCTCTATGGTGAGTCTCATGTTCCCCTACACCAGACCTAAGGGGAGCATTAGAGCGCCCCCCCCTCCCCTCCATGGGGCTGTCAGATGTAGAAGGACAAGGGCCAGTTATGGTTTTTCGTTATCAACAGTCGAGGGCAGCGCTGATGGGAAAATATTTTCCTATTGAAGTTGACATTTTGGAGGGCGATCCTTATGCAGAGCCTATAGCACTAGGAATCAATTAAGTAAGCAGGGGGTGAGTTATCCTCTTAAACACTGAGGCCACCAAGAAAGGCTCTAGAAGATTGTGGACTAGGAGATGAGAATCATGGAATCAATATATTTCCCTCTACACCGTAATTGTGTTATACTGACAAAAGTTTCATCTTAAATTCAGCTGAAGATGAAGAATAAATCATACGCACAACAACCTGTGCCACGATCTGCCCTGGGGATTGTTGTCTATCAGGCAACGTTTAATTATTGTTGATATATTAACATTACACTTTTTACCCAATTATGACTTCATTATCATGGCCTAGATTTGGTGATATAGCCATATCAGTAAATAATGTTACCTTGTAACATAGTTCTTTCCTTTTAAAGTAACCTAATAGGGACACCGCCAAACTGCTTGGCTGGAAGAATTTGTTGTATTGTGACTTGCTAGAAAGTGTCTCACACGCACCTTTGTGTTTATAGGGGTTCAGGAGAAGATGGGTATCATGAACCGAGGGGTGGTGTACGCACTGTGGGACTACGACACCAAGAGCGATGACGAGCTTCCCTTCAGAGAGGGGGACTGCATGACTGTGCTGAGGCGAGACGACCAGGACGAGACAGACTGGTGGTGGGCCCGCTGTGGAGACAGAGAAGGCTATGTCCCCAGGAACCTGCTAGGGGTGAGCAGAAGGACATCCTCCACTCATCCATGACAACCTTCAGTCTGTTAGGGATCGTATTCAGACATTTTATGGTCATAATAACCGTAAATACACACTGGTAGAATTGACAAGGGATACAGTACGTTTGTTTTACCTATTTCTTTGTCATTGTGAAGTTACGCTATATAATCTTTATAATATTTAACGTGAACTAGTTTTTATGCAGATTGTTTTTTTTGCATGACTCCAAAAAACTGCATTGCATGACAAGAAAAACTTTTGTTTTCCTATTATAAATAACATCCAACCTGGCCTGCCCTCCTCCGCTCCACTTTTCATCAGATTTGTCAAAGCAATCCTGTTACTTATATAATGTTCCCCCCCCCCCCCCCGGCTCCGAATGAAACCACATTCATACTGTACTGTGCTCCTTTCGCAGCTTTATCTGAGGATCAAACCTCGACAGAGGAGCCTCGCCTGAATGCTGCTGACTGGACCAACACATGGAAAGGAGCCCATCGTGACTTAACATGGCTAAGACTTTGGAAGGGCACACTAGCACTGCAATCTCAGCATTTCGTTTTTGACCTTGATCCAAGGGTCACAGCAACCAAGGCCATTCAATGCTTCGAACACATTTAACATGACCTTGTGTGTGCAGGTTGAAATGCCAGTCCGACCAGAAGGAATGTCCTTATTGTATTACATTTGTAATGAAGAGGATTTTTCTAAAGTGTTTTTTTGTAAAGCTGAGCGCATTTTACTTAGCACATTTGTTTTGTAAAAGTGAGTAAATATCACAATGAAGCTTTTTTGTATCTCACAGCAAGAGGCCAACGTCGACACACACACACACACGCCTTGTTTGACAATGTGCTGGGATCTATAATAATAGGAGGCGATTAAGCAAAGTGAGCAAAGAGTTCTCACACTTGGACTCAATGCTGTGTTATTATGTTGCGTTATTTCATATGAATATTTTTTCAGGTGTTGATGTATGTGCTATGCGTGTGACTGTTGTATGTGTGCCATGTATGTGTGTAGTCTAGCATGCAGTTTCTTCAAGTGCAACTACATAAACAATGAATGTCAATTTGCACAAGCTTAATAGGTCCCTTGAATAATAGTTTTTTTCTAAATCCTTCCATCAAAATGACTTCATACACAAACATTTGTTGAAAAATTGTGTGAAAATATGTTTAAGCTGCGCTTCAGTGGTAAAAAGTAATAGTTACTGTCATGTAAAATATCTGCTAATAAAAAATGATCTTTAAACAAGTATTTTTGCTGCAGTGAAATCCTAATTAAGAGGGATCAGATTATAATAGTTTTAACATGGTACATACACAATATGACAAAAAGAGCATGAATCCAACTCAAACCTTTAAGATGGTTTTCAGATTTATTCAAAGTGCATCTTATCAATAAACTACATCTTAAACTCATTCAGTCTTTAAACCATGTCTCATAGCTCCTCATAACAAAAGTCTACATTACTTGAATTGTCCCAAGACCAGATTTTACTACAGTACTACATGCAGAAGATATTCAAAAATGTGCAAAAATCAACATATTTAATTAACATTTGTAGTGTCATAATATGATAACACTGAGGTTTAGTATATACAGTACATTCATTGCGTTGTTTATAATTGCACAAAACCTCATAAATTACAAGGGAACAAACGATTCTCAAACATTTGACTAGTTATTCTAGTACGAGACCTAGTTAGGCATGCAGCTCTAACATGATTAGATGATGCCTTTCTTATATGGTTAGATGTGCAAAGCTGCCACTGACACACAGAAAGTTATTTCAATAATGGACCTGGACCTGGACTATATACTAAGGCCAACGGATCATTTGTTTGGTATTTCTGGCTCAGACCAGTCCTAATAGCCCAGTGGCTTCTAAAATAGAAAGCAGGGTCAATATTTAAGATAAAGGTACATCACAATCTACAGCAACATTATGAACATGTAAAAAAAAAACGTTATTTAAATTACTTAAAATATACATCACTTATTTGGGAATTGATTTTTCCAGAGTTTTGTTAGTAACCTCATTTCGGACTAAAGTTAAAGTGCTGCAGGTATACCAGAGGACATACCGTACTAATAATACATATTTGCCTTTATTTGTGGACTTTAACTACTTTAGCCATTAACCTTGACTGAGTTAAACAAAGAAAGGGGCAATTTTAATGGTCGATTCAGCAGCTGTTTTTTATTCTATCCTTATTTAATGTAAAAACTGCGCCTCTTTTCCATCTTCAAATTCCCACATGAAATTGGAGAAGCATGATAAACCAGGCATAGGAAGCAGACTGTTGCAGAATCCTGTTTGCTGTTTGTCTAGTACTTAAAGGGGTCTGCCAGCATTACTATAAGATGCTAGAGGGCAGAGGGAAGGAGAGCGGCACTTATCCCAGCTTTGCTCCAATCGAAAAGGGATAAACAGTCTGATCAAACTCATGTCCCGACGTAGAACAGCACACTGGCTAAATGAAGACGGAAATATGCAGCTGTGGCTCTGATTTAAATACTCCAATCTCATAATATGACATCCAAGTATCGGGGTGGGCTGGCCAATCACAGACCACAGCTGGGCGCCTGTCTCTATCTGGGGGGGGGGAGGGGGGGTGTGGGAGGGGTGTTACCCCTCTCCTCCTCCTCCACATGGGGGGTGTGTGGGAGGGGTGTTCCCCCTCTCCTCCTCCTCCACATGGGGGGTGTGTGGGAGGGGTGTTCCCCCTCTCCTCCTCCTCCACATGGGGGTGTGTGGGTGTGTGTGTGTCCCCCCCACCCCTGTGTCTCTCCATCAGTAGTCTTTCAGGTTCTGGTCGTGGTTCTGGTTCTGGGATGCAGGCAGTAGGCGTGTGACATGGCCGATGCCCTTGGTGACGCCCTCCCTGAAGAGCAGCTTGGCTCCCAGGCGGAGGTACTCTGGATGCTTGAGGAAGCGGAAGCAGACCACCGCCTGCTCGCCCGTACGCAGCTCCTCCTGGTGGCCAGGGGAGACATTGCGTCAGGGCAGGGTGGCCAGAACACAGTGCAGGTTCACACAACTTCACACACAAAGTTACTCTCTACTGACACATTAGAATGCCATTGACAAATACATAATTATCTAAATTGGGCCCTATAGTAAGATATAGGTCAAATAATTATTTCATTTTAAGGACCTTGGTTTGTTAAAATGTACAGTGAACCCTCGCTATATCGCGGTTCACTTTTCACGGTTTCGCTACTTCACGGATTTGCCTCGTGCATTGTGTTCTGCATTCTGATTGGCTAAAACGTCTCTCCAACACAAACCTGTGCATCATTAAAGTTGCGGTTTACAGGATACAGTACTTTTATTTGTTAAACAAATGCTTGGGCCCCGTGAAAAACGAGGGATCACTGTATAGCTAAACGTATCTATTCCCCAGCGAATATGTTTGGAATGAAACTTCAGAGAAAAATTAAGGACCCTTTATAAGTAGATTTCACGATCCAGAAACATCCTTGACTGAGTGAGACAGTAAAACTCCATCTTCTTTTCACAAATTCTCCGTCTCACTCTGTCAAGCCTGTTTGTATGGTGTCCTGTCCTCCCCAGGTCAAGCCAACAGACTGACATGTGAACACAACCAGCCAGGCTGAATGAGTACCTTCCCCTGCAGGCTCTCAGCGGTGGCCGTCTGTCTCACGTTCCCAACGTGCACCGTGACTTGGGAGCCTCTTCGGAACGTCTTGGCGTGGAACAGGAGAACGATGGCTGCCTCAAACTGACAGCAGATGGTTGGGTTCATCTTGGGGCTGACCATCACCATGCCCTAGCCAAACCACGGGAACAGGGACACCTGACCATTAGTTTCATGGGAACAAGTTAACCAACATTACATTTTTTTGTATTGTCGTGGTTTCTTCTTGGAATTGTTCTCACCTTGACTCTGAAACAGTGACTTTGATTGGGCAGTATGGCCCAAAATGTATATGATGGCGAAGTTCGGAAGCACTGACAGTATCGATATATATCCCAACGTATTCGTTTTTTGACTAACATTTCATGATAAAACAATATGTACCATAACAGCATTTACATTTATGGGAAAACGTTTGTTTTGCAAAGAATCTCTAGTCGGTATAAAAGCTGAACTGCGATCGGTTGACCCTAGAGACATATTTAAGCAAGACTTTACATTGAGGTAAAATTAACTACCATGTCACTACCTAACAATACCAATGGTAGATAAGTGGTATGTAGAAAATGCTCCATAATGTAGCGGTATGACATGACTTAGGTCCTTTTAAACGAGTAAGAAGGCACAATGAAAGGGCAGAGTGGATGATGAGCTGAGTGGATGCTGTGAAGAGCCAGTTGGACGTTGTGTTCTCAAAACAATAAATGTGTTATCTAACAAATCAATCGTCCACTTAGCCCTGGAAAGCCCAACTTCCCCAATACCAAACTTCACGTGTGTAATGATACTGAAATAAAGAGTCAGTTCCTATATAACCACCCTGTTAGTTACATAGTAGTCAACTTAATTTTAATGTAAAGCGTTTCCATTTTAGGTTTCACCTGCAAGGGGAGGTGAAGCAAATACAGGACCAATTTCGGAGGCCTGAAGTATATGTCGACTGGAGACATTGCCAAATGACACATTCAAACACAAACAAAAGGAAGTGCTGAAGACTCCCTCAGCACGTGGTCAAGTAGCTCTGTGTCTGACAACTGACCTTCCGTAGCAGAGAGCGATCAAAGTTCCCCAGAGCCAGGGTGGCGGCCTGGCCGGCCCTGAGCACCCTGCAGGCCGAGCGATTCCTCTGAATGCTGTCCACCCTGAGGCGCAGGAAGCGGCCCTCGTCCGTGGGCCCTACCACCAGCCTCTCCCCCTCCTTACACACCCCGCTGGCCACACACCCCACAGAGAGACACCACACAGAGACACCACACAGAGACACCACACAGAGAGACACCACACAGAGACACCCCACAGAGAGACACCACACAGAGACACCACACACAGAGACACCACACAGAGAGACACCACACAAAGAGACACCACACAGAGAGACACCACACAAAGAGACACCACACACAGAGACACCACACAGAGAGACACCACACAGAGACACCACACACAGAGACACCACACAGAGAGACACCACACAGAGAGACACCACACAAAGAGACACCACACAGAGAGACACCACACAGAGACACCACACACAGAGACACCACACAGAGACACCACACAGAGAGACACCACACAGAGAGAGACACCACACAGAGAGACACCACATAGAGAGACACCACATAGAGACACCACACAGAGAGACACCACACAGAGAGACACCACACACAGAGAGACACCCCACAGAGAGACACCACATAGAGACACCACACAGAGAGACACCACACACAGAGAGACACCCCACAGAGAGACACCACATAGAGACACCACACAGAGAGACACCACATAGAGACACCACACAGAGAGACACCACACAGAGAGACACCCCACAGAGAGACACCACATAGAGACACCACACAGAGAGACACCACATAGAGAGACACCACACAGAGAGACACCACACAGAGAGACACCACACAGAGAGACACCCCACAGAGAGACACCACATAGAGACACCACACATAGAGACACCACATAGAGAGACACCACACAGAGAGACACCACACAGAGAGACACCACATAGAGACACCACACAGAGAGACACCACACAGAGAGACACCACACACAGAGAGACACCACATAGAGACACCACACAGAGAGACACCACACAGAGACACCCCACAGAGAGACACCACACAGAGAGACACCACACAGAGAGACACCACATAGACACCACACAGAGAGACACCCCACAGAGAGACACCACACAGAGAGACACCACACAGAGAGACACCACATAGAGAGACACCACACAGAGAGACACCACACAGAGAGACACCACATAGAGACACCACACAGAGAGACACCACACAGAGAGACACCACACACAGAGAGACACCCCACAGAGAGACACCACATAGAGACACCACACAGAGAGACACCACATAGAGAGACACCACACAGAGAGACACCACACAGAGAGAGACAGGCAGAAATCAAAGATTAACACCAAGGCCTGTAATTTTTACTGAGCCTTTGTTAAACAGTGCTGTGTGCAGTGCCCATGATGCAGACGGTAATTAAGATGATGGTTAGTTGATTAGGTATTAACTTAATTGGAAATGTGCACACAGGTAATACAACAATTTTCCATTTGAGATATGGCATCAAATCCACAAGGATAAGAAGTAAACCATACTTCATTTACATACAATTTACATAAAATGTATAATCTACACTGAATTGTAGAAATATTCATCTGGAAATCAAGATGTTTCTATTCCCATCCAGAAGTCATTCTCAATCAGAGAAAATGGTCTGAGAACACCCTGGTCCTCAGGGAACACCCTGGTCCTCAGGGAACACCCTGGTCCTCAGGGAACACCCTGGTCCTCAGGGAACACCCTGGTCCTCAGGGAACACCCTGGTCCTCAGGGAACACCCTGGTCCTCAGGGAACACCCTGGTCCTCAGGGAACACCCTGGTCCTCAGGGAACACCCTGGTCCTCAGGGAACACCCTGGTCCTCAGGGAACACCCTGGTCCTCAGGGAACACCCTGGTCCTCAGGGAACACCCTGGTCCTCAGGGAACACCCTGGTCCTCAGGGAACACCCTGGTCCTCAGGGAACACCCTGGTCCTCAGGGAACAACCTGGTCCTCAGGGAACACCCTGGTCCTCTGAGAACACCCGGTCCTCGGGGAACACCCTGGTCCTCAGGGAACACCCTGGTCCTCAGGGAACACCCTGGTCCTCAGGGAACACCCTGGTCCTCAGGGAACACCCTGGTCCACAGGGAACACCCTGGTTCTCAGGTCCTGAGGAACCACTGGGAACCACTGGGATAGGCAACAAACGTGGGCTACTCATTACAGAAACGCGAACTATTTCTGCATCGAGTTTGTGGGATCTTCTAGAAACGATGATGCTATATCCCAAGAGAGTTGATTGGTCAGTAGGTGGTGCTTTACATAACCCACTCTGGATCAGGTTAGGTGTGCAGCACAAGTTACCATGGTGATCAACCCTGGTTGAAGCGAACCACTACTATAACACTAAAAACACAGGGTTACATTTACATGTATCAGAAGCTTTTAAGATGGTAGTGCCAGCCCTTCCTGTGCTACAGGTGGCGAGTGTGTTCCAGTGACTGACCTGTAGAGTGTTCCACCCACCACTGTCCCCACATCTGGTACTGTGTAAATCTCATCCACCTGTATAGACACACACAGACCATAGCCAACATTCCAAAAAGGGTTGAACTTCAAGCCAGGATTACACACTAACCAATATATGTTAATGCCTGAACTAGAGTGGGTACCATTTCTGGTGCTAGCTAGCTCCTAGTACAGGCTAGCACCACTGCAGTCAGTTTCCTCACTGAAGAGCTATCAGCAAGGCTTCAGCATTTCTACCTCAAATAAAAGTTACATATATATATATATATATATATATAAAGATATTTTGGGACAGGTGTAATAAAAAGCCTCTTAATTTGCTAATAAGCTAGTGCTAGCTAGCTCATGGTACAATCTAGCACGACTGCAGCCAGCTCCTTCATGGTTGCCTCTAAACTGAGACCAAAAGGTCGCATTTTGGGGTCGAAGGCAAGCACACCATAAATAGGCCTTAACATTCCACAATCATTCAAATACAGTGAACCCTCGCTATATCACGGTTCACTTTTCACGGTTTCGCTACTTTATTTGCCTCGTGCATTGTGTTCTGCATTCTGATTGGCTAAACAGTCTCTCCAACACAAACTCAATAAAGTTGCGGTTTACAGGATACAGTACTTTTATTTGTTAAACAAATGCTTGGGCCTGTTAAAAAGGGTTTGTTCTTTGGTTTTAATATATAATAGAGTATTTCATTGTATAATAAAGGTTTCTACTTCACGGATTTCGCTTAGCACAGGTTCTTTTTGGAACGTAACCCCTGTGAAAAACGAGGGTTCACTGTATACCACATATTATGTTGGTATATTTATATGTAATTTTGACAATATTTTTGGGTTGCTTTGACAAAATAGTACTCTATGCTAATACAATAATAACTGAGAAACTGTGTTGTACCTGGAACTCAGTGAGCTGCTGCATCAGCTCC
Source organism: Protosalanx chinensis (assembly GCA_030340685.1). Taxonomy (NCBI): domain Eukaryota; kingdom Metazoa; phylum Chordata; class Actinopteri; order Osmeriformes; family Salangidae; genus Protosalanx; species Protosalanx chinensis. The sequence continues at coordinate 6,352,496 of CM059342.1, read as the reverse complement.
TCCTGCTCTTTGCTGTTGCTCAGGGGTGGGAGAATGTTCAAGAACACTTTGAGCAGGTCCAAACTTTCCCCAGACACACTGGACAATGTGAATATTGGTGTGATGCTGCAGAGTAGAGACACACACAGTAGAGAAACACTTTAAAAGCATCTTAGAATAGAAATGTATTCTCTTAATAATAAGTTCTTCAGCTTATTGCCATACAGGGCCTCGAGTCTTAGCGATAAAATAAATAAATAAATAATAATAATAATAAATGTTCAGTGGGGTAGTAGCAGTGCGGTTAGCACTTTTGCCTCCCAACAAGGAGATCATGAGTTTGAATCTCGGGCCCAACCATGATCTCTCTGGGTGGAGTCCGCATGTCCTCCCCGTGTTGTTATGTCCTTGGGCAAGACACTTCACCCTACTTGCCTCAGGGAGAATGTCCCTGTAATTGCTGTAAGTTGCTCTGGATAAGAGCGTCTGCTAAATGACCAAACTGAAAGGAAAAAAAAGAAATGAAAAGCTAATGTAAGCTTTAAGGGCCAGAAGCTACCTGGAGGACTGAGCGAACTGCTGGGCGGCAGTGACAGCATCGTCTGGGCAGGCTACTACCATGGGAACCTTGTTACAGCCGGGCTGCTTCAGCACTCGCTCCAGCTGCCGCACGGTCCGCTCCACCGTACCCTTGGAGCAAAGGTCCACCTTGCTAACGGCAATGAAGATCGGTACCTTGAGGGCCATGGCCAGCCCTAGGTGCTCACGAGTGGTACCGACTGGTGGTCAGAGGTCACAGTTGCATGGCAGTCAGGTCAAACATACACTTATATATATATATATATATACTATATATGCCCATTCCACACTGTACCCATGTTATTTGTACTTCCATGTTACCTGTATCATTTGTACTATTGCATCACTTGTATTATTTGTATCATTTGTATTATTTGTTTATATGTATCATATCTGTAGTGTATTTTAGATTGTATTAATTTATCAGTATGCCACATATATGTTCTATGTTTGCTCATTCCTGCCAAAGTGAATTCTATGTTTGTTAATCTTGCATTGCGAATAAACCCCCATTCTGATTCTGATTCTGATTCTGATACACATGTGTGTGTTGTTGTACTGTCCAAAGAGAAGGGAGAGAAATGTGCATCACCAGAGTCAAACCATGATGGGGCACACCCACCTATGCCTGTGTTGGCGCTGACCACTAGCATGGCAAAGTCCGGGCAGTAGCTAGTGAGGCCGAATATGGTGGTCTTCAGGTATTTGTGGTGGCCTGCCAGGTCAATAAAGGTGATCATCTTGGAGGAACTTTCACAAATCTCTTCAGCTGTACGAGAGTCACTGTAGTTCACCACCTTAACAGAATGGAAAGCATTAGCATTAATGCTTAATTGATTAATTGATTTGATTGATTGCTTCTGTAAGTCACTTTGGATAAAAGCGTCTGCTAAATGAGTAATTATTTCTTTAGCAAATAAACGGCTTTCCAATTCATGGATCTGGAACTCAAATTACCAAATCTAAATAGTAACATGGATAGTGTACTCTTCGCTGACATGACAGGGTTATAAGCTTTGTCTGAACCAACCTCTCCTTTGCTATTGAACCCCAGGATTTCAAAGCTGATGCTGGAGGTTCTGCCGGTCTGGATCTCATGCAGGTGCCTGAACAGGTTGAGACGTGCTCGGCCTCTGCCATTATCCAGCTCTCCTTGTGTCAGGACACCTAATAGAGTCGATTTCCCAGAATCCACGTTTCCCAGAACGGCAACTCGGAGGTCTAGAAACTATACTCACACACAGAGACATCAAATGTGAAGATAGAAGAAGAAAGAATCAATTTTAGAAACGTATCAAGAAAGAGTACTGTGTCAAAGTCAAGAGTTGGAAAGTTTGCTGTCTAAAATACTTTCTAAATGTCCAAAGGACAACAAAATATTGACAGCTGCTTTGTCTCACCTGCTGGTCATCTGGAACTTTACGGACAAGAACCTCCGCGATTTTACGAGAGTCATAATCCACCTCTCTCTCCCGGAGTAGAGTGATATCAGCACCAACCCTGGCATCACAAAGATCAAGCAGTCAAGTTCTTAAGCTTAGACAGGCGTGAGTGTCAGAAATAATAAACTGCTTCTCAACATTTGCTTGATATAGTCTTTGCCAGGATATGCCAAATTTAGAATGGTCTCACACTTGTTTTCTACTTAACTAATTAGTCACTTATTTGTGACAAGGTTGGCAGGTGTGGAAGAAATTAGATTTCCTGTGTACTAGTCACACACTAATCACTACTGAAAACACCTTCTATGAAGACTGTTGTAACGTCATTACCGCCTGACTGTCACTATCTATGTTTACATTCTTGTGCCCTATAAAAGAATGCTCTCTTGCCTTCGTCCGAGAGAGAGACATGATTGAGACCTAAGCCTTGTACTGTCTTCATTTTGTTGCCAGAGGTCTGGTCATTTCTCCCCCAACCTGCAGATTCTTAAATACGTATTAAACCCAGAACTCAACTGAACTGTCACTCCGGTTTATGAAGAGTCAGACAAAACACTTTCTTCAACACAGGCATGGCACTACTTCAGTTGTAAACAATGAACAGCAACTATGCAATTAATGGTATCTTCTACTCTACTTTGTTAGCCGGCTCAGAGTATAAAATGTTATGGTCAAAAGTACTTTTCTGCCATCCTGCGCAGGGTTTTCAGTGACGCTCTCATTTCAGCTTCGGACAGACCAACAAGCAGGCCATTATCCTCCACCCCGATCTGGTACACTGCCTCTCCTCGTCCTTCCTGCAGTCGCCACTTCATTTGTGTGGCCAGGTGCTCAAATCTATATTGAGTAGGGTTCACCAGTTTGAGCTAGAATGAAAATTAAAGGTGGCATTAATATTCACGCCAAGACTGCAGGGTAGATAATAGTAGATAATAATCTGGAATAGGGTACCACCATACGATGATGTGAAATCATTCTCATGGAAAAAGGAGCATCATACCTTATATTCAATATTTCCCTCTTCTGCCTGTCAGAAACAAAAGGAGATTTCATCAGTAACTCTCAACATGCTAGTTATTACTAGTCTAGTTACCCAGTGAATTAGTCTCAATAAAATAATTAACACATCAGGCAGGCTTTAATGTTTATCTGGGTTTTAACAAGGTGTTTATCTAGTAAATCTAGTTCTAGCTGTGTGTTTTGACAGCCTCCAATGCTTATGGTAAACTAGCTCTAGTTAGCTAGCTACAAGGTACAGATCTAGTTACTACCTCTGGTGGTAAATACGGTGGCGGTCTGTTATTCCTTGTCTTTTTAGTTCGTCTCCTCTTCCCTCTTTTGCCTCTTTTTGAACGGGATTTTTTGGACATTAATCTTTTTCCATTAGCATTATTGCAGGAACTGGATCCAGGAAAATGATTCCTCAGACAAGTAACTGTACTGTCTGACATTCGGGCATCCATCATGACCAGAGCTGTAGTCTTGTTTTAATCTCGGTTACTCCACGTTGCAATTTCTCACATACTCTCTTAAAGTAAAGTCGTCAAAAAGCGGGGTAGAGACAAGCTGGTTCAGCAGAGGCTGCAGCCTATCCTCCATCATCCACAACAAGACAACTCAGCTGCAGGCTGTGACGTCACACCATGCGTGATGACAGATTTAACGTGCTTGTTTCACCCCCTAGTGTACGAATGTTGTTATATTTTTGTATTTTGTATACTCGAAGGTTTGTAATATTGTTGTGTTCATAAAAAAATAACGTGTTTGTATCTAAAATAATAATTGTATCTACTTCTGGAGGTGCATGAAAGCAACTACTCATTCCAAATGCCTGCGAAAATAATGTTTAAGATAAGATAAGATTAACCTTTATTTGTCCTCCAAGGGGTGGAAATTTCAGTTCACAACAGCAGCAGGGTAAAGTATATAGCACACAGAGTTGCAGGGTAATATACAGTACATTAATGACAATAACATAACAATAGCAATAGGCGGGCACGATAAAGTCTGATATAAAAAATAAGAAAATAAGTAATTTAAGTAGTCCTGTTAAGTAGTCCAGTATAAAAATTAAGTAAATTGAGTAGACATATAGACAGTTATTGCACTTTAGAAGAATTACAGTATTGCAAAAGAAATAACTAAGTTAAGTCGACATGTAGGCAGTTATTGCACTTGAGGAGTTACAGAATTACAGTATTTTGCAAAGAGTATGATAAAAAAATAAGTTAGGTAGACATATAGACATAGACAGTTATGGAGAATTACGGCATTATAGTATTGCAAAAAAGTAAGCAAGTTAAGTAGAAATATTGCACTTAGTACAGAATATGAATATAACACGAGTATTACACGTGAGTGAGGTAAATAAAAAAAGTTTAAAAAAAATATATATACAATAAAAGAGTAATAAAAAGTAATACTGCACGGTGGTGAGGTAGTGATGGTAATAGTTATAATAATGGTAAAGGTGTAGCACATGATAGTGGCTATGGACAGCAGTATTTAGTGACTATTGTTAAACAGTCTGACAGCAGTAGGAAGGAAGGACCTGCGGAATCTCTCCTTCACACACCGAGGGTGAATCAGCCTGTTGCTGAAGCTGCTCTCCAGAGCGGACAGTGAGTCCTGCAGGGGGTGTGACTCGTGGTCCAGCATGGTTGTCAGCTTTGCCAGGACTCGTCTGTCACCCACCTCCTGCACTGAGTCTAGAGGGCAGCCCAGGACTGAGCTTGACTTCTTGATGACTTTGTCCAGCTTCTTCCTTTCCCTCTCAGTGATGCCGCTGCTCCAGCAGACCACACCGTACATGATGGCCGAGGCCACCACTGAGTCATAGAAAGACTTTAGGGGTGCCCCCTGCACTCCCAAAGACCTCAGCCTCCTCAGGAAGTAGAGCCGGCTCTGACCTTTCCTGTACAGAGGTAAAGGGCGACCGGTGGTTGCTGGCATTCAAGGGAGCAGTTCTTCGCACACACCATGCACAAGTGATGGTGAAAAAATAGTGAAGGATAAGTTTACCTCTATGATTTGTCACTTAAAGGCTATGCTTTGCTATGCAAACTATGCAAGATAAATTTTTATGTAGGCTTATTTTATTTAACTGCTGTATGATGATGATGTATATGCTACTGTGATCTTAGTGACATGTTCCTCTTTTCATGTATTATTTTCTTTAAATATATTGAGAATTTAATGGATTGTGTGTTCTTATAGATAATGATGGACGGATTGTATTATTGGACCCTCCAGAAAGAACACAGTCTGTCACAGTTGTAAGTGATTTGTTGTCAGGTACCTTTAGTCGCTTTTATTTTTTGGGCCAGATAATGTATACTTGAATATTTCTCCTGTAGGATGAAGATGATGAAGAGACCACATCTGCTGTGACAGAAGTGGACAATGCTGGTAGATCCACTGAGGTATGATGCATACCATTATAATGTGTGGCCCCTTTTGGCATTAGAGTAACACACTGTCATTGTCCTTTCACAGCACATACCTAGGGATTTGGAACAATCTCGTTCATCATTATTTTCCACTTTCCTAGTTGCCAGCAAAGGAGCTGTATAAGGTCCATCTTCAAAAACAAATAAGAAAAGGTGACATGGAGATGGACCTTATACAGCTTCAAATGGAAGAGAAAAGGCTCCTCATTAAAAAAAAGCAGCACTCGAAATTGAATTACTGGAGCATCGCCTTAAGGTGAGAACTTGTCTGAATATTAATCTGTTGCGTGTTAAATGTGGTGTGTGTGTGTAAAGCAATCTAAAAAAACATTTCATTGAATTTTACTTTTATTGTTTTTCAGGAAATAAAGTGGACCAATGCAATTTCTTTCACGTAATTTAGACAGATCCTGTCTGTCAAAAGTCTTCCGTCTCTGTTCGCCTCACTTCCTCGAGGAACAGGAAGTGAGGCGCACCCTGCGGGCGGTGAATCCAAGGAAGGCGGCTGGTCCGGATTGCGTCCCGGGACGGGTGCTGAGGGAATGTGCAGACCAGCTGGCTGGAGTCTTCACAAGGATATTTAACCAATCCCTGGGCCAGTCTTCTGTTCTACCCTGCCTGAAGTCCTCCATCATTGTCAAAAAGCCACACATCACCAGCCTCAACCACTACAGACCAGTGGAACTCACTCCAGTGGTCATGAAGTGCTTTGAGAAACTGGTGTGTGATGTGTGTTGTTGGGTGTGGATGTGCACCAGGTGTGGGGCTGTTTCCATGGAGACCCATGTTGTGTTCTTCCAGGAAGAATTACTCTACCTGGCACAAGAACAATGAGGAGTAGCCATAGGACAATTTAAACCCTGGGTAGAGGGGCTCAGAGAAGGAGGTGTTGAACGTGTACAGGTGAGTCATGGCATCAGAGGAGATGCTGTAGAAGGACAGAACGCCAGCTGGCCAGTCCAGGTAAACTCCTACTCTTCTGGGTGGAGGGAACCAGCCAGGTATTAAATTATCTTCTTGATTGTGACAAACAAAGTATCTATAATTTTTCTCCAAACCCAATACAAAACTAGACCTGCCCAGACACCAGGATCTGTCGTTGTTTCCCATTGTGCAGGCAAGACACCTTCCTCTCCTCCTGATGCTTCTATACGTCACTCCTACCTGAGCGTCCCCCTCCACCTCCCAGTAATGGCGTCCAGTCAGACCCTCTTTACACAGTACCTGGTGAACTTCATCAAACCTCTCTGGGTGATCAGGATACGATTGGTCCTCCTCCACCCTCCTGTTGTCCTCTTTTTTAAACCAGGAGACACTCCTGTTGTCCTCAGACAGAAAGAGACTTTTGTGAGCTGTGTTTGGGTCCAGTGTGAGATAACAGGCATCTACAGAACAGAGGAAAGAGGCTGGATCAGAACTGTGTGTGTCTGGATGGAACCGAGTAGAATCGGTTCAACTCACTCTTCAATGAATGAACTGATACAAATGTTGATACAATTGATACAAATCAATTTCCATCTGTCAGTGATTGAGAGGACGTGAGATGGTCATGTGTTATTTTCAGTCAGAGGATTCTGGGATTGAGCTCAGTAAGAGTGCAAGCATTACTAACAAGCAACATAGTGATGCCCCCACACACACAAACAGTATATCAACATCAAGTATCAATGTTGGATTTACTGATGTACAAAACAATACTTACACTTCTTAAGCAGCTGTGGTTTTATCCAGATCTCTTCATTATGGTCCACACTGTGGGAGACAGAGGAACAGACAGTGACACATACACACATCTGTATATGAAGAGTGGTCAGGCATAGAGCTCATTACCAAAGTTAATGGATTTAGCTGTGTGTGAAGAGTGACAGTAAGATCTCAGTATCAAGACCTGACTGTTCTCAGACCAACATGACGAACACAAGGACCATTAAAACACAAACAGCTTCTGTAACCAGATGGCTAGAACCTCACCAAAACATAATTATGGGTGAAGTAATACCTCATTACTCATTCACACACCTCATTTTACATCATTACTCATTCACACACCTCAGTATACATCATGACTCATTCACACACCTCAGTGTACATCATGACTATCAGGGGGAATATATCTCTATTGCTCCATGCTCATGTCATATGTATGCACGTATGTGTCGCTTCGTGGCGGAAAGGGGCGCTTCCCTTTTAGACATTCCCCTCCGCCAAAGTCAAACATATTTCCACGTCATGGTTAATCAAAAACTTCTCAGCATTAAACATGCCAGATGAAAAGGAATACATTTACATTTACCAGACGCTTTTATCCAAAGCGACTTACAGTAAGTACAGGGACATTCTCGCTGAGGCAAGTAGGGTGAAGTGTCTTGCCCAAGGACACAACGTCACATAGCCACAGCCAGGATTCGATCTCACAACCTTCCGATCATGAGACCAATGCCTTAACCCGTTGAGCCGCCCCCCCACTTGAGAGCCTTGCCCCCCCAGCTGCCCACGTACTGTTGTCCCATGACCCCCTGCCAAGACCTCTTGCCACCTCTTTGCCCCTCCATGTAAAATTTTCTAGATCCGCCCCTGCCCCCAGCGACCAACACTAACTTGAGTTTCTCCAGTCTACAGAGTGGACCAGAGAGAGCTGTGTCTCCTGGGTGATTGTAGCTCAGGTCCAACTCTCTCAGGTAGTGGTTTGAGCTGAGAGCTGAAGCCAGAGAAGCACAGCCTTCCTCTGTGACTCCACAGAATGACAGCCTGCATAGAGAAGTCATCAGGATGTTACAACACTGCTGCTCTCTGCTGGTGGCTTTTGTTAACATCACTAGATAGATACAGTGTATTTACTTCTTCAAAATGTTCTCCCTGTCTGGTTCCATATGTGTCTGATAACTGACCTCAGGATTTCCAGTCTACAGTGACGACTCTTCAGTCCATCAGACAGTAGCTTCACTCCTGAATCCTTCAGGTCGTTGTGACTCAGGTCCAACTCTCTCAGGTGAGAGTTTGACCTGAGAACCAAAGACAACTTTCTACAACTGTTCTCCGTCAGGAAACACCTGATCAACCTAAATCAGACATAGGAAACAGTGACAACATGAAGATTAGATTAGATTCAACTTTAATGTCATTACACAGGTACAAGTAAAGGGTAACGAAATACAGTTAGCATCCAACCAGAAGTGCAAAACAGTTTTTACAACAGAATATAGATGTAATTGTATACTCAGAATCTACACAGTATGTACAGTATAATCAGAATATATAAGATAAGATAGTGTTCCCATAAGATCATCATGTGCATTCTTTGCCTGTGACAGTCTATCTATATATTACTGAGTGTACCGAGTTCTGTTCATGTGAAGACTCCTCTACAGGTACTGACCTCAGTGTCTTCAGTTCACAGTGTGGATCACTCAGGGCAGCAAGCACAACACTCAGGTCACCATGATTATCCTCATCATAATCAAACACGTTAACCCCCTCTAGGTGCAGGACTCTCAGAGGACAGTCTGCTGAATGGAGAGAGGAGGCCAGAGACACACTGTCCTCATACCTGAGCTCCATGTCAGCCAGTCTGTAGAAACACAACATTCATGAGCTGTAGTGTGGTGAAGTGGTTCAGACTGTTGACTGAAGGTAGCTTGTTAAGCCAGTATCACATCGACACCACAGTCATATATCTGTGTTTCTCCTGACATGTTAGGAGAATATTCCTGTTGTAATCATTTTGTTTACATTACTTTGCTAAAGTGTATGTACTCCATACAGCCAGTGATGTACTACATGCAAAGTGTGTTTAGAAATACACTGATTCACTTTGCTAAGGTCAGCTGTCTTTTGAAAGGTTACTATGGTAACCCAGTAACTATGAGTTGTAGACTTCAATCAATTCAAACAACCTCCCCATCTCTCCTATCTTCTGTACCTTTCACTGTATCAGAAGGACTGTGAGTGAACAACTGAACTAAAATAAACTGCTTCATAACTGTCTCTGGGTGACTATGTTAAACGAAACAACTGTCCAACAATGTGTTCATGTGTTCCTCTACAGGTACTGACCTCAGTGTCTCCAGTTGACAGTGTGGCCCTCTCAAGGCAGAAAGAACCACACTCAGATCAGATCTCGGGTCACTATAAGGGCACAGGAGCACCCACCACAGGTGCAGCTCTCTCAGACGACAGTTTGGTGACTGGAGCGAGGAAGCCAGAGATGCCAAGTCCTCATATCTGAGGTACATGTTAGTAAGTCTGTGGAACACACAACACTGATGAGCTGTAGTGTGGTGAAATGGTTCAGGCTGTTGACTGGAGGTCTCTTGACATCCAGGATTCTCATCAGAATCAGAATATTTTATTTTATGTCAGTTGCACAAACACAGAATTTACTGTACCTCTAGAGGTACTGACCTCAGTGTCTCCAGTTTACAGTGTGGACTTCTCAATGCAGAACCATGCTCATCTCCAAAGCCCGGTGCTAGTATCCTCCACAGGTGCAAGTCTCTCAGAAGACAATCTGGTGACTGGAGGATGGAGCCCAGTGTTGCACAGTCCATACAGTTGAACAAATACGCAGTCAGTCTGCAGAAACACAACATTCATGAGCTGCAGTGTGGTGAAGTGGTTCAGGCTTGACTAAAGGTGTCTTGGTATCCAGGATTCATATCACATCTACACCTCTGTCCTACCTCTATGTTATATAATATTAATATAATTTAGAACATAATAATATATAATATTCCCTCTGATTTTACATAAATACATAAAAAGACCAACAATGAAAGATACAAATCTGATCATTTTCGTTTTCTTTTTTGCTGGCTTGAATGTAATAATAGAATGGCTTATCTCTACAGTCTGTAGCCCTGCAAAATCTGTATATTTAAAAAGTGTATTTCACACTGAAAACAAATGTAAAAACCACTGAAAATGTTCTACGTTTTATAGTGATTGCGCCGAGTTAAATTTAATTAGCAGTGTAAAACTCAGAACAAAAAGAAACATTTAATTAAATATCATTCAGATCTACATATTTGATGTATTACATGTGAGTTTAAGATGAATACCTACAGAACTTTTCTGCATTTTCTCACTGCTGGGATCAGTCTGATGTTTCCCTCCATATGTATGTTGTTATATTCCCTCTGGTCCATTTCATCCAACTCTCCTTGTGACATCAGAATTGCATTAGCCAACACTGAGCACTGATCCTGTGAGAGAGAACATTCTCGATCCGGTGATGCAAGGAACTGGTTTATGTCTTCATGTACTGAATGGTCTTTCATCTCAGTCAAGCAGAGGAAGAGATTGACATGTCTGTGTGCTGACATATTCTCTATGTCTGGCTTCTTGAGGTATTTCCTAATCTCTTCATCAGTCTCTGAGATGTTCGCTGTCTGGGGCAGAAGGCCTTGTAAGAGAGTCTGGTTGGACTCCAGTGAGAGGCCAAGAAGGAAGCGAAGGAACAGGTCCAAGTGTCCGTTCTTACTCTGCAGAGCTTTGTCCACGACTCTCTTCAGCAACTCATGCAGGGGCTGCTCTGCAGACACATTCTCCAGGAAGGACTCCAGCACACTGCTGTTCTTGGTGACACAGCAGTAGAACACATAGAGAGCAGCGAGGAACTCCTGAAAGCTCAGGTGCACAAAGCAGTACATCTTCTCCTCATACAGACCATTTTCTTTCTTCAGAAATTCTGTGCACAGTCCACATTTCACTGTAGCTTCATCAACATCAATCCCACAATTTCTCAGGTCTTCCTCTGGGAATTCAAGATTTCCCTTTTCAAGCTCTTGAAATGCCAACTTTGCCAGCTTCAAAATGAAATCTTCACTTGATTCTAGAATTCGCTTTCTATTTTTTTCTTTCTTCCCATGGTATTTTGCATTTGCCGTTCCTGTTTGAATAATGAGGAAGTGGATGTACATCTCAGTCAGAGTTGTAGGAACGCAGTCTGTCTTGTTTTTCATCATGTCTTCTAGGACCTTGGAGGTAATCCTACACATGATAGGAATGTAACACATGGTGTAAAGGCTCGTGTTTGTCTTGATGTATGACAGGATTTTGGTGGCCAGCTCCTCATTGTTTATACTCCTCCTGAAGTATTCATCCTTCTGTTCGTCGGTGAAGCCACGGATTTCTGTTATCTTGTCAAAGTAGCTGCGATCGATCTGACTGGCTGCAGCAGGGCGAGAGGTTATCCAGAGGAGAGCAGAGGGCAGCAGATTCTTCTTCATGATGTTAGTCAGCAGAACATCAACTGGACACTTCTTGGTGACATCAGAAACTCTCTCGTTGTTTTGGAAATCCAGAGGACATTTGCTTTCATCCATCCCATCCAAGATGAACAAAACTTGGTAGTTCTCAAATTCCTCCGCATCTTCTATCTCATTAAGCTCTGGATGAAATTCCTTCAGAAGACCTTGAAGACTGAAGTCACACTTGATGGCATTCAGCTCTCGGAATGGAAGCACAAAGATCAAATCTATATCCTGATTGCCTCCCCCCTCTGCCCAGTCTTTGATGAACTTCTGAACAGAGACGGTTTTTCCGATGCCAGCGATACCTTTTGTCATCAGTACTTTTGTCTCTTCATCATTTCGTTTGAAGATGTCATTAAAGTGGATCGTTCTTCCAGACCATGGTTTGTTCGTGAACAGCTGCTGGATATGCACAATCTCATGCTGTTCATCAACCTCTTCGTTCATCTCCTCGGTGACGTAGAGCTCTGTGTAGACGTGGTTGAGAAGCGTTTTCTCCTCTTGGGTGATTCCTTCTAATAAGTGTCTGTACCGCCTTTTCAAACTCTTTTTAAGTTTCCCTTTAACTGTGAGTATCACTGCTAGGAAAGGTAGAAGCACATGTTATCATGGACTCCTTTTATTACCAAAACAATAGATTATAAACAATGAATTACTTTATGTTGTTGTGAGATAAGAATACGTAATTGTACTTCCTGTAATACGTGCAGGATGTGGTCTGGACTTCCGCACAGAAAACTGTGCAGAGGAGACATTCTACTCACTGTAGAATTAGACAGAGGAAGAGAGATAGAGAATGAATATGTATCTATCATATATAGAATCACAACCAAGTTCTTCTGTTATTATAATGTCATCCCAGAGTTTCATCTGTCTCCAACGTAGAAGGCAAGTCATCTTACCCTGGTGGTGTTGCACTGCCTGCTGGGTCCTGGGATGTGCCCTCTACAAACATGATGAAAGACAGTAAGATTTCAACACAAGAGTGAGTGTGACTTGATAGCAGCCTGGACTCATCCAGACTCTAAACACCACATTGCACCAGTGAGATGTGGTGATCAGGTGGACTAAGTGAAGACTTGACCAGGTTCACTTTTACGTAGCTATTCCCTGGGAGTAGACGGATACAGACAGAAGGGTTTTCTGTACAATTCACATTGTTAAACCTTTGACATTGTTTGATTAGATAAACACCTGATCTTAGCTGAGCTTACCCAGGTCTTGGACCAAAAAAGGGTCGTTCTCCTGGAGGATCCTGTACAAGGCTGATTTGACCGTTGATGTTGTTAAGGCCCTGTACAGCTCCCTCATCTTGTCCTGGCTGGTCCGGCCTGCTTGGATGTTGGAGTAGTGCTCAGCATGGATCATACTCTTCTGGAGCAGGGCATCTGCTATGGGCATCACCATGGTAACCCTCTGTATGAGAGAAGACCTGTGTCTGTCCACAAACTCTGCATCTGAAGAAAGAGAGAGAGAGGAATAGAGGGACAGAGGGAGGGAGCGAGACAGGGAAAGGGAGAGAGGGAAAGAGAGAGACAGGTAGAGAGAAATATAATAGAAATAATAAATACTACATACAAGATTTCTGTCAGGTCCAAAACAGAAAGTGTTATTAACATGATACCTCCTGACAGAGATGGAAAGGTACTTCATATTCTGGTTCATGTGTGTGTGTGTGTTCGGAGTTCCATCTCATTATAAACACAGTCTCACCTCTGTCTTCACCTCTCCTCATCATCTTTATCTCTGTCTATCAGTAGAGGGGAACAGAAGTGGAAACAGAATTAGATTGTGCATCTTGAGCATTGTGCTGTCCCTCTCTTTTACCCTCCCTCCCTCTTTTTCTCTTTCTCCCTCTCTTCAGATTCAGATTACTTTATTGACCCCGAGGGAAACTCCTTTGTATCAACAGCACACAGTCTTGCAAAGCACACAGGGGTAAGGGTGTGAGGTAAAATATTAGAAAGTGTACACAGGGATAGGGGGGTGGGGGCAATAACAATAAGTAAAAAACGGTACTCGCTTTCTCTCTCCCACCCCCTCTCTGTTACCCTTGCTGCCTCCCTCTTTCTCTGCAACTCTCTTTTTCTATGGCTCTTTCTATGGTACCCAGTTCGAACCCCGGTTGTATCCACATCAGATCACTCCTTATTAGTGGTTCCAAAATCAAGGAGGAAACTTAGAGGGGATCGCTCCTTTTCTGTCGCGGGTCCAAAACTTTGGAACGCGCTGCCCCTGCACTTTAGACAGGCAGAGTCCATATCTGTCTTTAAGTCGGCTCTAAAGACTTATCTTTTTACCTTAGCTTTTGAGTGATGTGTTGACTTTTTACCGTGTACAGTGTGTCTCTATTTGTTGAGTTTTTTACCTATTGTTGTGTTGTTTTTACTGTGTATAGTGTGTCTATTTATTGCATTTTTATATTGCTATGTACTGCACTTTGGTCAACCGCGTTGTTTTAAAGTGCAATATAAATAAAGTTGGATTGGATTGGATTGGAACACTTGGGAAAGGCAGTTCACCCTGCTTGCTTCTGGAAATGTCTCTGTAGCCTACTTGCTGTAAATCGCTCTGGATAAGAGCATCTGCTAAATGTAAATGTGAAATAAGAATCATGCTATGTGAAAATAAATGATGTTGTATATTACGCTGTAGCAGTCCTTGATACCAATAAAGGTAAGAAAAATCAAGGGCCTAGGTTTGGTCTCGACATTGGTGGGGACCTAATTATGCCATCACCACATAAGAAGCCAAACACATGCCTTCGCTTCTCATTAACTGAGATAAACTGCTGGCATATTTGTTATGCATCTATAGTATGTCCTGGTGAACATGGCATACAGCAGTATTGTTTAATAGCGATAGTGTGTCTTTACAGCTTTCTTTGAAAAATAGCTCCTTATGTCCATATTCTTCTTTCTTGCTGCTATCCTCACTCGCTTCACCTTCCAGGTTTTGGCGCTCCTCGCAACCAAACTTAATTCCAGAGTCTCACATGGAATGGAGAGGCACAGCCAATCACGTTGGTCAAATGTGAAAGAGGGAGAGGCACAGCCAATCACGTTGGTCCTATGTGAAAGAGGGAGAGGCACAGCCAATCACGTTGGTCAAATGTGAAAGAGGGAGAGGCACAGCCAATCACGTTGGTCAAATGTGAAAGAGGGAGAGGCACAGCCAATCACGTTGGTCCTATGTGAAAGAGGGAGAGGCACAGCCAATCACGTTGGTCAAATGTGAAAGAAGGAGAGGCACAGCCAATCACGTTGGTCCTATGTGAAAGAGGGAGAGGCACAGCCAATCACGTTGGTCCTATGTGAAAGAGGGGAAAGGCACAGCCAATCACGTTGGTCATATGTGTCTGCGCTTCAGTAGTGCACGTGATTTAACCCTTTCTACACTGCTAGGTGAATGAGACGTTTACCGATAGTTATTTTTTATATTTTTTTGAAGTGACCAAATAATATTGGTGGGGACATAACAATGACTGCTAGATATTGGTGGGAACACGTCCCCTCCGTCCCTTGAGCAAAATACCACTTAATGATATATTTCCTACTTCCGGGTCTACTAAGTCTTATTTATCTAACAACTTTCGTCTACCGTGAAACATGGATTGTTTTCGTTTTGAAAAAAGGCGTTTTGTACCTAATATAACCTGAAGAGCAGATATTTTACCGTTGTTGTTCTAACAACTTTCCCTCTTCCCACCTCTACTGTCAGTAGCCCTGCTACGAGTGAGGACAAAAGCTGTACCGTACAGTGTACGTTGTGTAGTTCGCATTAAAACAAACAACAACAAAAACGCTGAAAATATTGAAAGTTTTATAGTGATTACGCCAAGTTAGATTTAATTAAAACTCCAAACAAAAAGAAACATAACTCAGATTTTGGTGAACATTCATTGTAGAAAATGGTATGTCCATTACACTGCAATCAGTCTGATCTGTTCGTCATCCTGTACAACTTACCTGTGTCAGGGAAGAGACGGAGAGAGACTTTGAAATCTCGAATAAACTTAAGATTGATTGTGTGGGTGTAACTCATCCGTAAAAATTATTTAATAAAATGTATATTTTCTCTGTGTGGTTGAGAAGAGAACAGTGTCTTACTTGGGTAAAGTTGGAAAGATATTCACAGATTCGTCGATCTCTACGAGCAGCTAGCTACAGACGAGTGCGCAGGAAGCGTCTGAAAAGTTCACTTCCAAGAGAAACGCAGCAAACAAACAAAAAAGTAACTCCACTGTTATAGTGTATGGAGACTCCAAAATCACTCCACACATCAACAGTCTTCTTGTGGTCGAACTACACAGCCGAAAGTTAGGGAATCGGGCTGGTTTCCGAAGGTTCCCATCATTTACGAAGAAACAGTGACACGAATCAGGAAACAGCTTGCATTAATGAAGGAAGAAGGAGTGTGCTTGCTCCAAACTGAAAGGTATGAACTGTAACACTCACACACCCACACACTCACAGGCATGAACCACATTTCACAAGATAGGGCAGTCAAGTGGCTGAACGGTGAGGGAATCGGGCTAGTATTCAGAAGGTTGCAAGGTTGAGATCCTGGCCGTGCCAACATTATGTTGTGTTTTTGGGCAAGGCACGTCACCCTACTTGCCCCAGGGGGAATGTTCCTGTACTTGCTGTAAGTCGGTCTGAATAAGAGCGTCTGCTAAATGACTGTTTGGACTTTTTCAGTCTCAGGCAGACAGCAGAGCAGCTGAGGGTTAAACTGGAGGATGACCGTCGAGCCTCTGCAGAGATGGATGTCGCCATACTTAGCCAGAGGAACAGCATTCGAAACATGGTGGGTGTTTGGAAAGTTCAGGAGCACAAAAGACGTGCTTTTGCCTCTACCGACCTCTACCAATCTACAACAAAACCCTCACAGATTTCTAACTCCACTGCACTCTAATCTTTTTTGGTTGTTGCAGGAGTTGAACTTTCAATGTTTTAGATGTCTTGCTTCTTATCTAAGATCCAAGCTGCCCATTCGATCAACAAAGAGCGGGCCAAGTTGCTCAAGCAGCAGCGGGCCTACAGGTATCTCATCATCAACTTTTCACACACACATTTATTTACATGTTTAAAAAAAAGGAAAAATATTAATGGTTGACTACTTGGGGTTTGACTCAGGAAAAACTGGAAGAATACAGACGCTCCCTTGATTCATGCTGTCAGGACTTGGATAAGTACCTACAGGTAATGTGAAATACATTTGGTCAGGCATGTCAAACATACGGCCGCACCCGGGGGGATTCCAGAAAGCTTGGTTAATTTACCATTTGGTAAATCTTAACCTCTGGGTTGCTTTACCCCAAACAGGCATACCATGAGTATGTCGGTTCCAAAACAGCTGATAAGAGTTAGTTTAATCAACCTCCAATTAGTTACCCAGAGATTATGAGCGTGCACCGTGCATATGTAAAGATATTTTCAATGGATGGCCGATTTCACGAATCAACATTAAAACTCTAAACGAAAAAAAGAGAGCGGCGTATTTTACAAAGGCGGAGTTGGAGGTTTTAATGCACGCTTATGAGGAGTTTAAGTCAATAATATTAAAAAGAAGCAATACAGCTGCATCGGCTAAAGCAAGAGAGTTGGCTTACCAAAAAATAACGGACAGAGTAAATGCGTGAGTACGGAGCCCCTAAAGTCCCAAAAGTTGGATTTTTTTATCTTGTGCGCACAAGTTATTATCTTGTGGGAACAAGATAATTATCTTGAGCGAACAAGTTATTATCCTGTGCGTACAAGATAATTATCTTGAGGGAACAAGTTATTATCTTGTGCGCACAAGATAATTTACTATGAACTCATATGCATCTCTAATGACTTCCGATGTACACAGCCACGATATTTACATTTACATTTTACATTTACATTTATTCATTTAGCAGACGCTTTTATCCAAAGCGACTTACAAGAGAGAGCTTTTACAAAGAGCATCAGTCATTGAGCAAAGCAACGTGATAGACCCCGAACACAGTAGTTTTTTTAGATCGTGAATCATACATCATGAGAACCAATAAGTGCCAAGGGAAGAACTATAAATGCATAACACAACGATTGTGTTGTGTTGTGTGTGATTGTGTGTGCGATATAATGGAGAGAACTGAGCTAATCAAGTTTTATTTTCATCTTGGAATGAAAATGCAATACGTGATAAATACATAATAATACATAAAATAAAACTTGATTAGCTCAGTTCTCTCCATTATATCGTGGCTGTGTACATCGGAAGTCGTTAGAGATGCATATGAGTTCATAGTCAATAATCTTGTGCGCACAAGATAATAACTTGTTCCCTCAAGATAATTATCTTGTACACACAAGATAATAACTTGTTCCCTCAAGATAATTATTTTGTTCCCACAAGATAATAACTTGTGCCCACAAGATAATAACTTGTGCGCACAAGATAATAATAATAACTTTTTGGACTTTAGGGGCTCCGTACGTGAGTGTATTAAATTACACATTTGGTATTGGCTCCCGTTTTATTATAGTGCAAAATAATGAAGTATGACTTATACATCCTTTTGAATATGTTATATCACTATGAAAGCAATTACTTTTCCTGCCATTTATTCCTTTAGTTTAAAATAATAATGTATATTTTTTTATATAATAAGGTGTAATCCTTCTGGAGCCAGAAGAACTTTAGGCCAAGTCAAAATGAAACACAAAAATATTCAGCAAAAATGTAATATTTGATTACACAATACTGAACTATTATTATAACAGGATTTAGTATATTCATTCTGTCATGTAGCTAATAGAAAGAAGACCGAAGCCCGTCTTTCTGGCGGGGGTCCACCACCACCTCCCCTCACTCCATCTGAGGAGCTGGCTCTGTCCCTTAATGAAGGGCGACCGGTGGTTGCTGGCATTCAAGGGGGCAGTTCCTCGCACACACCATGCACCACAATTGTAAGTTTACCTCTATGATTTGTTTTCCTTTTTTGTTTCTTTTTGTTTCTTTTACTGTCACTTGAATTTTTTTTATGTAGGCTTATTTTATTTAACTGCATATGATGTATAGGCTACTGTGATCTTAGTCTGACATGTTGCTCTTTTCATGTATTATTTTCTTTGATAATATTGAGAATTTAATGGGTTGTGTGTTCTTATAGATACTGATGGACGGATTGTATTATTGGAGCCTCCAGAAAGAACACAGTCTGTCACAGTTGTAAGTGATTTGTTGTCAGGTACCTTTAGTCGCTTTTGTTTTTTTGGGCCAGATAATGTATACTTGAATATTTCTCCTGTAAGATGAAGATGAGGAAGAGCCCACATCTGCTGTGACAGAAGTGGACAATGCTGGTAGATCCACTGAGGTATGATGCATACCATTATAATGTATGGCCCCTTTTGGCATTAGAGTAACACACTGTCATTGGCTTGATGCAAAGCCAACAACGCGGGCAAGACCAATGAGATGGTGGTGGATTTCCGCAGACACCAACCTCCCCCTCCACCGGTGAACATCCAGGGAATGGACATTGAGAGAGTAGAGTCCTATAAGTACCTGGGTGTTCACCTGAACCACAAACTGGACTGGACTCACCACACTGACGCACTGTACAAGAAAGGTCAGAGCCGGCTGTACTTCCTGAGTAGGCTGAGGTCTTTCGGAGTGCAGGGGGCACCCCTAAAGTCTTTCTATGACTCAGTGGTGGCCTCTGCCATCATGTACGGTGTGGTCTGCTGGAGCAGCGGCATCACTGAGAGGGAAAGGAAGAAGCTGGACAAGGTCATCAAGAAGTCCAGCTCAGTCCTGGGCTGCCCTCTAGACTCAGTGCAGGAGGTGGGTGACAGACGAGTCCTGGCAAAGCTGACAACCATGCTGGACCACGAGTCACACCCCCTGCAGGACTCACTGTCCGCTCTGGAGAGCAGCTTCAGCAACAAGCTGATTCACCCTCGGTGTGTGAAGGAGAGATTCCGCAGGTCCTTCCTTCCTGCTGCTGTCAGACTGTTTAACAATAATCACTAAATACTGCTGTCCATAGCCACTATCATGTGCTACACCTTTACCATTATTATAACTATTACCTTCACTACCTCACCACCATGCAGTATTACTGTTATTACTCTTTTATTGTATCTATATCTGTATTATATATTTTTTTGCTTTTATTACTTACCTCAATCATGTGCAATACTCATGTTATATTGATACTCTGTACTAAGTGCAATATTTTTACTTAACTTGCTTACTTTTTGCAATACTGTAATGCTGTAAATCTCCATTCTCCAAAACTGTCTATATGTCTACCCAACTTATTTTTTTTATCATACTCTTGCAAAATACTGTAATTCTGTATCTCAAGTGCAATAACTGCCTGCATGTCGACTTGTCGACTTAACTTACTATTTTGTACACTGGACTACTTAACCAGACTACTTAATTACTTATTTTCTTATTTTTTTTATATATCTGACCTTATCGTGCCCGCCTATTGCTATTGCCATTGTTACTGCTATTGTTATGTTATTGTCATTATGTATATTACCCTGCAACTCTGTGTGCTGTACTTTACCCTGCTGCTGTTGTGAACTGCAATTTCCACCTCCTGGAGGACAAATAAAGGTTCATCTAATCTAATCTAATCTTCTCCTCAACACGGTGTAACCCAGGGTTATTTTATGAGTAAATATATAATTTTATTTGTATTTGTTGTATTGTAACCCAGAGTTATTTTATGAGTAAAATTATAATTTTATTTTTATTTGCTGTAAATGTGATGTTTTATTTTTGTACGTTTATTTTGATGTTCAATGAATGCACCTTCGCGCCGCACACGGTCCTCTTGCGCAGCCGCGAGAGACAATTAGTTTTTCACTTTTTTTCTGGAAGGTCAGATGAAGGAAAACCGCATGGTGTCAATACCGAAAAGTATAGCTAAGCACTGAAATGTTCGTAATAGTACGGAAAGTTGTTATATTATAAGTTAAACCAAAGACAGTGAGCTATATTATAAGTAAACCAAAGATAGTGACATATTTTCGAAGATTTATCCTGGTAAGTGTTGTTCAATTTATGCATTTAGCAGACATGTGGTATTGAAATGTATGAACGTTGGAGTCAGTGAACATTTCGAGTTATGAAACCAGTCAGGATATAATTAAATGTATATATTTTTTTGTGGATAATGAGCTTGTTAAAACGTGCTAGTATGTAGTTAGCTACGTTTGGCTTGTGAAAAGTAAGCTAGCGCAACCGCACCTGTGTTTCTTACGAGCATTACACGTGGGTAACGCATGGCTGCGATGATGCTGTTAAATTCAGTATTTCTATTAACTTTTCCGTTGGTCATTTATTGTA
Source organism: Protosalanx chinensis (assembly GCA_030340685.1). Lineage (NCBI taxonomy): Eukaryota > Metazoa > Chordata > Actinopteri > Osmeriformes > Salangidae > Protosalanx > Protosalanx chinensis. Next base: position 6,331,457 of record CM059342.1, on the reverse strand, counting down.
CTTTTATTTTATTTTGGATAGAAATATATTGATAGTGGATCAGTAAGATAATTGTGAAGAGATAGCAACGGGCAGGACAATGCAGATGTATTGTACATTAGTTTCGTGTTAAGTAATTGCTCTGCACGTGTTGTGCAGGCTGGTTTTTTTTCCTGATCATCCGCATACTGAGGTGTGCTTTTCCTAACTGGACACCGCTGGAGAGTTCTGGAGCCGAGGGACACCCATTTCCAAGGAGGGTGGTAGGACAAAAAGGAATTTTCCTATTTCAGTTGAAGTATTGTTTTTATATACCTGAGATCTCAGAAGAATTAATTTTTGGGTCAAGCCTGATAACCATATAAACTGAAAAGACTAAGTATTGGACAACAACAAAAAGAAGAAGAGTACATTCACTCAAGGGACAGTATCGAACTGGAACTTTATAGTTTTATTCGAATTGGTGTTTTTTCCTTAACTTTATGAGTAGTCATTGAATGACTTTTTTTTTTCCTAAAAAGGTGACCGCTTGAATGTACATTTTTTTGTTTACATTTTGAAATGCAACTAATTTTCCTAAATAGGTATGTGTCAGTGTCTTAATGTGGTTGGAAGTTTCTTTGAACTCTATGCAGAGTAGCCACTGCCAATCTCCTTTCGAATCTTAGAGCCCTAAATTGTGTAAGATTTAGACAATTTGGATCCTCGGAAAGACTAGATTGAAACAGATTTTTATTTCCCATACTACACAGTTAAAAAGGGCTACACCTAGTGGCGAGCCAGCCAGGAGATTGGTATAGCGGCTTGTTATTTCCAACCCATAAGACACACTTTGAATTAAAAGAAAATGGATCTCTGTGAACGCTTTCAAGCTGATAGCCAGAAAACCCTGTATGTTACAGGAGTTGAAGAAACTGTACCAATGATGACATTTCTAATGTGTTTGTGGCGAATGGTAAAATATCTAAGGTCATTAGAGTTCCAGATGAGCCACATCAACCCCAGGGCAGAATACTAGTCGTCTATGAGTCAGAGCAGGCCATTATGAAAATCGATCCTATAACTTTGGGTGAACTTGCAAGCCCTATTGACCCAAACGCAAATTGGTCTTCTAAAACAGTTAGAGATATCACCCAAGAAGAAGTGGGTAAAGAAATTGCCCGCCTGTACCTGAGAGAACTTGAGGTTATGGGGGGTAGTGGGAAAGCAGGCTTCCTTAGCTTCCTTCAAAGTGAGTTAGAGGTTGGCCCCACACCCCAGACTGACACACAACTGACTGTTGACCAAAATAGTAACACCTCCATTTCAGACACTGACCAAAGTGAACCTGTAGAGCCCACCAGTAACTCAAGCCCTCGTGCTGAACCCTCTGCCGGTCCAGTTCACTTAGATGAGAGTATCTACAATCCCTCTCATATTCAGAAAGTTGTAGTTGAGCACATCATTCGTACCGAGCCAACTCACACTCCAAATGTGCATGCAAAGATACGCACCTTCTCAGGCCGACTGGTGAAGTTGACTACGAGACATGGCGCACCCAAGTTGACCTTTTACTCAGTGACTCCTCTTTGACTGATGCACACAAAGTGAGGAAAATACTAGAGAGCTTGCTTAGCCCAGCTTCAGAAGTTGTGAAGCCTCTAGGAGTCACTTCATCACCAAGCGCTTATGTCACACATCTTGAATCTGCTTTTGGTGTGGTTGAGGATGGAGAAGAGCTTTTTACTGCATTTCTTGGCTCAACCAAAACAGTGGGTAAAAACCCTCTGCCTTCTTGAGCCGTCTCCAAAGTCTCCTCACGAGAGTCATTTCTAGAGGGGGAGCCTCTGCTGCGAATGTAAACGAACTGCTCCTTAAGCAATTTATTTGTGGCTGCTGGGACCAAAGTTTGATAATAAGTCTCCAGCTCGAAGCGAAAAAGAGTTCTCCTCCCTCATTCTCCGACTTCCTTCTCATGTTGAGGACTGAGGAAGACCGACGGTCAGCCAAGTTGGATCGTATGAAAAAACACTCGGGCGCAACAAGGGCTGCTGCACATGCCCACACAGTCTTTAATATTTCCACTTTCGACCAAGCGCCACTTGCAAGCTCCGTCTCAACAGACAATGAAACTGCGAAGCTTGAACCAAAGGTCATTGAACTCACAAAACAAGTGGAAAGGTTAAGTCAGAGGCCAAAGAACACAACCCCAACTGACAGTATCCCTGTGAACTTACAACCAGTGGAAGGAAAAACACATGAAACCACCAAGCTTGAAAATCAAGTAGCTGAGTTGACCAATCAAGTCCAAATGCTTGTCCAACACCAAAGGGTTCCGGCCAAATCTGAGAAAAACGGAGCCTAAAGAATCTTAAGCTGTTGACGCCAGACACCCAGGAATTTCAGCCAAAGTCCCAGGCATGCCTCGTGCGTGGTTTTGCTTCAAGTGTGGGGAAGACCATCATATAGCAGCTCGCTGCACAAATGAGCCAAACCCTACTCTAGTCAGAGAAAATAATTCTGTGTTGAAGAAGAAACAAGCCGACTTTGCTGCACGGCAGGCTACAACTCCTTTCACTTTAAACTAGTGGCAGCTCCTGCCGTGGGACACCCAGGAGCTGAAATCCCTCATTCCTCAGTAGGGCTGCAACTAACGATTATTTCAATAATCGATGAATCGGTCGATTATTTTTTCGATTAATCGATGAATCGGATAAAAAAAGAAACATTTGTAATTGCTGCATATTTATTCAAAAACTGAACATTAGTTCAAATTCACAGTGCAGACTGAAGTGTAAAAACAACAGGTTATTGCTCCAATGTCCCTGAGCTATTAAAAGTAATATTAAATGATAAAAAATATATTAAAACACTTGAATAACACAAAAAAACATACAATGTATGTTATACATTTATATATGTATATACTGTGTATAAATATACAAAAATGAAAATGGTCCTTTCTTTTATAAAGTGCACAAAATTAGGGTTTTAGTTTTCAGTAAAGTGCCTGATCTTTCAGAACAATAAATGATAAAGCAAAATGCAAATTACCCATCTGCCAGTGTCCACACTGTATTAAACACTTGAATAACACAAAAAAACATACAATGTATGTTATACATTTACTGTATATACTGTGTATATATACAAAAATGAAAATGGTCCTTTCTTTTATAAAGTGCACAAAATTAGGGTCACACTTTTCAGTCAAGTGCCTGATCTTTTAAAACAATAAATAAATGATAAATAAAGCAAAATGAAAATTACCAATCTGTCCACATTGTATTCGTTTCAACATTAAAGCGGTCTTGCTTGGTGCTCGAACACACACACACAAACTCACTGTTCACTTAACCGTTTTAGTCAGGAACTTTGCATTGCAATGCAAAAATGTAAGCATGTCTACATGCTCCTGGCTAAGGCTGGCTCTTTTCTTGGAGGCTATGTTGCCTGCTGCAGAGAACAGCCGCTCTGATGGTGTCGAGGTGCCAGGAATGCACAAGTAGGACTTGGCTAGCCTGGCCAATATCGGATATTTGTCCTCGTTATCCTTCCACCACTGCAATGGGTTTTCTTCCTTAGCAAGTTTCTTTTCTCCAAAGTATCTGAGGACTTCTTCCCCTACTTTGGTGTTGACATCATCATCATCTCCGCTTGCTCCATCCCCTTCTTCACTGCTGGAACCAAGGAGTGAATCGAGTAGAGTGGCAGGAGGTGTTGATGCAGAAGCTGGTTCTGTGGAAGTGACGGGCTGCTGCACATCCATCTCCATCTCTCCCAGCGCCAGTCTTTGCACTCTGGTTTGAACACGGAGGATTTCTTCAGGGCAAAGAAACTTCAGTTTCTTAAACCTTGGGTCAAGTGCTGACGCAATAATCACTGTGTTTGCTGCTGTGTCTGAAAAGGAAGTCTCTCTTTTCCATCGCTCCTGTAGCTGCTTGGAAGCAGTGATTTGAAAAGCCTGCAACGGGCCAGACTCGTAGGCAGCACTCTCGGTGGACTTCAATAGCCCCTTCACAAGTGGAGGTATTGCAGATATTGTTGTGTATTTCTCTGCACTCATGAACACAGTGGCACATTCAAAAGGCTTGAGGGCTGTTAAAAGTTCTTCCAGCAGGATCCACTGTTCTGGTTTCAAGTCAAGGTACCTTTTTCCTTTCTGTGTGACAGAGACCTGTGTGAAGTTGGCCCCCCGTCTTGTTCAAAATAAAAAAATAACACTGCTGTTCGTTTGTGCTAGGTTTGTGCTGGTTTGTGCCGTAAAAATTATCGTTTGTGCAGTTAAGGGTTTTGAGTAATTCAAAATTAAATGTTCTGGCCAGTGACGTCACTCAGCCCCCCGTCAACGTCCAAATCGAGTCAAAATGATCTATATGGTTTGTGCTAGGTTTGTGCTGGTTTGTGCTGTTAAAATAAATTGGTTTGCAATTATGGTTTTACAGATATTCCCGTTTTATTTTTCACACGTGACGTCACTCAGCCCCCCGTCAACCTTCAAATCGAGTGAAAATGGTCTGTATCGTTAGTGCTAGGTTTGTGCTGGTTTGTGCTGTATAAATAAATTGGTTTGCAATTATGGTTTTAGAGATATTACAGTTTTATTTTTCATACGTGACGTCACTCAGCCCCCCGTCAACCTTCAAATCGAGTGAAACTGGTCTCTATCGTTTGTGCTAGGTTTGTGCTGGTTTGTGCTGTTAAAATAAACATTTGTGCTACTATAGTTTTCAAGTTATTCTTAAAACTTTATTTTGCCCACTTGTTATGTAACCAGCCCCCCGTCAAAGTGCAAATCGCTTCAAAACGGTCTATATGGTTTGTGCTCGGTTTGTGCTGGTTTGTGCTGTTAAAATAAATTGTTTTGCAATTATGGTTTGAGAGATATTAAAGATTTATTTTTCACACGTGACGTCACTCAGCCCCCCGTCAAGCTTCAAATCGAGTGAAAATGGTCTCTATCGTTTGTGCTAGGTTTGTGCTGGTTTGTGCTGTTAAAATAAACATTTGTGCTACTATAGTTTTTAAGTTATTCTTAAAACTTTATGTTGCCCACTTGTTATGTATTTCTTACTCCACCTGCAGTGCTTTTCAGTTAGGGGCTTTAATCATATCCAACATGACCCTGGGCTGGGCATGAAAACCAAAGGTTTGAAAAAAGCAACTGAGCCATCAATGGCAGTGGACCCTTCCATGCCGGAGTCCATATGCAATGGTGAGGTCAACCACAGTTACTCCACAGGAGCAGCACTGTGGGTTGAAATTGCTGCAGAGTGCACCTACCTACTCCAAGATGTTCCCATGCACATCACACTGGGAAATGAGCAGTTCCTCCTGAGGGGCATTGTTGCTTTTATTCCGGGGCCTTACAGGGAAGCTATGGGACACTATGTGGCATACTGCAGGAGGACTTTCTCAGCATGGGAGCGGTATGATGACCTGTCTAAGGGGGTTTCCACAGCACAGGAAAAACAAAACGTGCAACCTCATGTTGTGTTCTACACAAAAGAGTTGTACATTTATATTTTCATATATTATTTGTTGCTATTTTTGCACTTTGTTGGTTCATTAATAAATGGCACACACAGTTGTGTTGTCAACATGAAAAATTGCCTCTTTACTTCTCTTATCACATACATTCAAACCTTTGGTTTTCATGCCCAGCCCAGGGTCATGTTGGATATGATTAAAGCCACTAACTGAAAAGCACTGCAGGTGGAGTAAGAAATACATAACAAGTGGGCAACATAAAGTTTTAAGAATAACTTAAAAACTATAGTAGCACAAATGTTTATTTTAACAGCACAAACAAGCACAAACCTAGCACAAACGATAGAGACCAGTTTCACTCGATTTGAAGGTTGACGGGGGGCTGAGTGACGTCACATATGAAAAATAAATCTTTAATATCTCTCAAACCATAATTGCAAAACAATTTATTTTAACAGCACAAACCAGCACAAACCTAGCACAAAGGATAGAGACCAGTTTCACTCGATTTGAAGGTTGACGGGGGGCTGAGTGACGTCACATATGAAAAATAAATCTTTAATATCTCTCAAACCATAATTGCAAAACAATTTATTTTAACAGCACAAACCAGCACAAACCTAGCACTAACGATACAGACCATTTTCACTCGATTTGAAGGTTGACGGGGGGCTGAGTGACGTCACGTGTGAAAAATAAAACGGGAATATCTGTAAAACCATAATTGCAAACCAATTTATTTTAACAGCACAAACCAGCACAAACCTAGCACAAACCATATAGATAATTTTGACTCGATTTGGACGTTGACGGGGGGCTGAGTGACGTCACTGGCCAGAACATTTAATTTTGAATTACTCAAAACCCTTAACTGCACAAACGATAATTTTTACGGCACAAACCAGCACAAACCTAGCACAAACGAACAGCAGTGGTATTTTTTTATTTTGAACAAGACGGGGGGCCAACTTCACACAGGTGTGACAGAGATGTCAGACAGTGTTGCTGTTACAGGCCATCTTTGCTCAATCAGTCGACTGACCATGTAAAAGGTGCTGTTCCACCTTGTGCTTACATCTTGAACAAGGCTGTGCTCAGGTGTGGCCATCTGTTGCTGTTTTGCTCGTAGCTTACCGCTGGCTAACTCACTTTTTTTTAAATGCTCCACAAGACATCTTGCAGCCCCGACAGCCTTTTCAATGCTTGGATGCTTTAGCGCAGCATTGATCACAAGTTGCAAGGTATGACCAGTGCAACGCACAGAGGACCACCCATTCTTCTCCTCCAGGATGCGTGCCGCAGCCACAACATTGGCACCATTATCATGGACTATGGCAATGATGTTGCTAAGAGGGATTTCAAACCTAGCTACAACTTCTTCCAACCATTCTGCGATGTTGGATGCAGTATGTCTGTCCTGCAGTGGCATGGTTGTGAGGCAGATTGACTTCATGTCCCAATCGTCTGTGATGTAGTGACAAGTAACCCCGAGGTAGGCCTCAATGGCTACACTTGTCCAAACATCAGTGGTGAGCGCAAGTTTGCTGTTGTTGCCGTTGTTTAAAGCAGTCTTCACTTCATTGAATGTCTCTTCATATTTTCTCTCCATAAGCTTAGTGAAATGGGTCCTTGAGGGAAGAGTGTAACCAGGATTCAAGGTGTGAATCATCTTCCTGAAGCCGTCATCTTCAACCATTGACAGAGGCCTCATGTCAGTCACTAGCATGTTAAGGATGCTATCTGTCAGGATAGATGCTTGCTGTGGTGTACATGATTTTGTTCCAATCAGGAAGCCACTCATAGTTGGTTGTTTTTTCCTGCAATGACAAATTTAATATTAGTATGTAAAACAGCACAATTTACATAAACATAATATGCCTCATTGTTTTAGTTATTCATTACTGTTATGTTAAGGCCAGTTAGTAACCCAAAGATCAATTACAGACAATACACATTTTTATAATAATTATTTATTCATTATTTATTCATATTCATGCAGGTTTAAGTAAAATAGTACTTATTTACACTCATTTAAGTAGAAGTAGTGTAATATGTTGATTTTTGACCCTGTCTGACTACAAAATGTCCTACCCTCACTAGCATGTAGTGCAGTGTTTTTTTAATCTAACCTGGTTTACTACAGAAAATTTACACTTGAAGCTTAATCATTAAATTATTAGCCTACATCATTGTAAGTAAGATAGTTTTTAATAAATTACAGATTAAGTTGTAATTGCTTTAAAAAAAAATAAAGTGACACAGACACACACACTCTCTCTCACACACACACACACACACACACACATTAACTAGCTAACGCTTACGTTAGTTTAATAAACGTTTCATGCTTGTAAAGCTGGATAACAAATACATTAACACACCAAACGAGAGAGGAGAGACTCATGTTGCATGTTCTTACTTGAAAACGGAATAAATGTGCGATTTTGCATTAACTTACCCTGATGTCGAGCCCCCTTCCTCGTCACGGATGGCTCCGACATGTTTTCTTTTTAAGTGCTGCATCATTACCGTGGTGCTGCCGTGCCACGCCATTTCGCTTTTGCAAAGATTGCAACAAACACAGTTTTTAGCTTTATGCATTGTAAAGTGCTCCCACACTTTGGAAGATTTCGGCCGAACCGTTTTCTCTGCCTCCGCCATGTTTCGCTGTGGGCATGCATGGACCTGTCGGCGTCAGTAATCAGCATGGACATCGCGCATATGGTCCCGCGCCTACCAGTGACGTATTAATCGCGCGACTCAACGAATCGATGACCAAATTCGTTGCCAACGCTTTCAGTCATCGATTTTTATCGATTTTATCGATTCGTTGTTGCAGCCCTATTCCTCAGTCCCCACACCTTTGACACTGAACAGCAAAGTAAAAGCCCAATACAACCTAGCTTGCCAACTTTGCCCCATGGTCTTATAGGCCCACGCTGCGAAGCCTCGGTGCTTGTTGGTGGTGTATCATGTGAATCCATAATGGACTCCGGGTCACAAGTTACTACCATCTCTGAGCCCTTCTATAAAGCCAATCTTTCTCATCTTCCCATCCAACCCATCCACGCTCTAATTGAAATTGAGGGAGCGGGAGGGCAGAATATCCCATACTTAGGTTATATTCAAACACATGTCACCTTCCCCCAGGACATTGCAGGCAAAGAGCAGCAGTTGGTTGTGCTAGTCCTTGTAGTTCCCGAATGCCACTTTAACAGCAAAATCCCACTGCTGATAGGGACAAATGTGCTTTTGCGACTTTATGAACAGTTAGTAGAGCAAGATGGGCCAAGCTTTATTCAGAAGTTACATTCTAAACAATTTGCTATGATTCTCCAACATGTTTCCCAGGTCCAGAGAAACGACACCTATTCTCACCCTGTTAGGTTACATAGTAAGAAGCCAGTGACAATTCCGGCAAACCAGAAGCTATGTCTTATGGGCAATGTAAGATTTAGGAAGAACAACCGAAACACAGTCTTTGTCCTTGAACCCCATGAGCAGCACAAGTTACCAGGGGGGCTGCTCATTGAGTCAGTTTTGGTAGGCATTCCCCTTAAAGCCAGCACCAAAGTGCCTGTCATTGTGCGTAATGTAAGTGAACACAGTGTCACATTGCAGCCAAACAGTGTTGTTGCTCAAGCTTGTGCCGCCCAACATGTTTCTCCGCTAACACCCAGTCAAACTCACCTTCCCCTAAGTCAGACAAAACAGGAAAACAGTCAACTCGCATTCAATCTTGATCAGTCTCCAATCTCAGAGCAATGGAAAGAGCGAATCAAGGAAAAGTTGCAATCAGTTTCTGAAGTTTTTGCTCTCGACGACATGTCCTATGGCCACACTACAGCTGTAAAACACAACATCAGATTACATGATGAAACTCCTTTCAAAGAACGGCCAAGGCCTATTCACCCAAGTGACAGAGAGGCAGTAAAACAGCACCTTAAAGAGCTGTTTGATGCAGGAATCATTTGTGAATCTCAAAGCCCTTTCGCTTCGCCAATTGTATTGGTTAGGAAAAAGAACGGTTCAATCAGGTAATGCATAGATTACCGCAAATTAAACCTAAGAACGATACGAGATGCATATGCCCTACCAAATATTGAAGAGACATTCTTAGCTCTCAGTGGAGCTAAGTGGTTTTCTGTCATGGACCTCAAGTCCGGCTACTATCAAGTAGAGGTAGCTGAAGAAGACAAGCCTAAGACAGCCTTTGTGTGCCCCCTTGGCTTTTATGAATTTAATAGAATGCCACAGGGTGTCACAAACGCCCCAAGCACCTTTCAACGCCTAATGGAGCGGTGTGTTGGTGACCTCCACCTCAACGAAGTGCTTGTCTTTTTGGACGACTTGATCGTGTTTTCAAACACGTTAGAAGAACACGAAACCAGGCTAATGAAAGTGCTCACCCGTCTCAGAGACTATGGGCTTAAATTGTCCCCAGAAAAGTGTCACTTCTTCCAGACCTCGGTTAAATATTTGGGACACATTGTGGACGCTCATGGAGTCCATACCGATCCTGACAAAATCGCAGCTTTGAAAAGTTGGCCCCGGCAGTCTACCTTCAAAGAACTGAAATTTTTTTAGGCTTTGCCGGATACTATAGGCGTTTTGTTGAAGGGTACTCCAAGATAGCCAAACCTCTCAACCGCCTCACTGCAGGGTACCGCCCACCAAAGAAACGGGGAAAGATTTACAAACGCGAACAACCCCAGCTAGTTCACAGTCCCAATAAGCCTCTTTCTGAAAACTGGACTCCTGAGTGTGAAACAGCGTTTCAGACAATAATCAGGAAGCTCACCTCTGCACCTAATCTTGATTTTGCAAATCCGCAACTCCCATATATATTGCACACCGATGCTTGTCGTGACGGGTTGAGGTGAAATCGAATTGCATGTGTGAGAGGACAAATTGAACATCGAAAGACTCTCCAACATGTGGTATGTGTTAATGTTTTATTTATTGTATGTAGCGTGGGACATGTCATACAATGAAAAATGTGGACAAACACAGTTTTGAGAAAAATTGCGTATTTCCTTTTTTGGTTTTTCATACACTGCAGTTTAAACTTTCAACCAAATGTGAAAAGACACTTCTCCTCTTGAATTTAAATGCAAACTGCATTTATTTCACAATAGACAGTGTGGGGTAGATGGGAGTGTGTGTGGGGTTGAATGGGGAGGTGTGTGTGGGGTAGATGGGGGGGGGGGGGGGGTGAGTGTGGTAGATGGGGAGGGGGGGTTGAAAAGAGCTGGGAGTAACGCTGGAAGGTTACACGGGAATCATGCCATCGCTGAATGGATGGACCTGATTGGGTCTGATGACCTTCCTTATGCATTTCCTCAACCCCAGGCAGCGCATGGCATCCAGGCAGAAGGTGCCCATGCGCTTTACCACCTTGCATAGACTCTCAGCCTGCCGACGCCACCAGCTGGAGACAGAGACAAAGGCACAGGAAGTTAGGGAGCGCAGGAACAGGAAGAGAAGAGATACAGTGGAAAACAACTGAGAATGTGGGTTAGATGGTTGTAACGTGGGTGTGTCCTCTGAAGACAGACAGGACAGCATGGGAAGTGATCCAGGAATTTGGACTCCATCTCTTGCTGGAGTTGTGGACCGTATAAACTCTGACCCTTTCTCTCTACACTGAACTGGTAATGCACCTTTTGGTCTGGTCCACGCTGGGCTCCTGCTCTTTCCTCTCTACTTCTGGAGCAATCGGCTCTTCCTCCACATCAGGAAACTCAACCTACGGAATTACCAGACTTGTCAGCAAAGGTTTCCGGAAGCTAATCTTTAAGGTAGGAAACACTCTGAACTTTCAGGGTTTGCTGACTATGGTGGTATGAGGGCAAGGACGTGCGATCTATTGGCTAAACAAACAGCTCTCTGCAGTGCTACTCACTGCCACAGGAAGGTGGAGAGAGGCAGAGGACCGTCATAGAGGGTTTCACTTACGTATGAGTGAGGCAGCTGTCCCTCTTCTTCCATGGAGATGGGCTGGTCAACTTGGGGTTCACCAAACCTGTCCATCAGATTCAGATTCATTTAGCAGAGGCATTGAGATGCAGTAGCAAAGTGGGCATGTGATGTGAGTCAAATGTGGTGTTGTGCACACTTATACCTCAGCCTTCTCCAGCTGGACCTCTATGTCTTGGTTGTTGATCCTCAGACACTAAACACACACTCAAGGTCAAGAATGAACGTGCCAACGCTGTCGTCACAATGTCAATGGGAAAGAAAAGCAATGAAAGAACGCATTCTACTATACCTGTATAATTGTGAAGAGCTCTTCAACGGTATGTTCCAACTGTTCGATGGTCATCCATCTCTACAAATAAAACAGAAAGACACAAACCCTCTTTGTAATAACACAGAGTAGAAAACCGGCAGCATGCAGGACTCTGATCTTCCAGAAACTCTGTCTGATATCACATTCGGAGACAGATCCTACCTGATACAAGTCCTCACAGCATGCATCAAGGGCAAGTCTGTATTCCTGCAGTTGTTCCTGAGTCAAACCCCAAGCAGTCAATCATTCATATTTTTCATTTTCAAACATGTAAATAAATGTGTGTGTGTGTGTGTGTGTATGTGTGTGTGTGAAAAGTTGATGATGAGATACCTGTAGGGCCCGCTGTTGCTTCAGCAACTTGGTCCGCTCATCGTTGACCAAATGGGCAGCTTGGATACCAGAAACGAAGCAAGACATCTAAAACATAGAAAGTTCAACTCAGTGTTTCCTACAAGCTAGCTGACGAGCTCTGTCCATACCTACAGTACATGTACAGTTAGCATTACAAATAAATGTTTTCTTATCTTCTTACCTTGCTTCTCTCTTTTTGCATCTCTTTGATGTCCCCAGCGATGCTGTCATTCAGGGCTTTCAGGAGCCGTTTTCTCTCTTCTGCATCAACAGAAAAAGATTAGAAAGAAATCTGTGAAGGTTTGTTGTAGATTGGTAGAGGTCGGTAGAGATAAAAGTATGTCTTGTGGGCTCCTGAACTTTCTGCACACCCACCATGTTGCTGATGCTCTTCCGCTGGCTGCAGATGGTGACTTCCAGCTCTTCAGAGTCTCTAAGGTCCTCCTCCATCTGAACTCTCACCTCAGAAATCATACCCTGCAGGTCCTCATGATTCCTACAGACATCAACAGATCAATTTCACAGGTTATAGAGACCAGCCACTGTAAATCCCACTCAAGCCTGTAACTGGCTAACAGAGAGTGAAGAAAGTGTGAAGAATATGCTGTGTGTGTGGTAGGTGTTTTTGAATCAAATCTTACAGGTCTGGAGCTTTTAGGAAGCTCTTTCTCTTTTCTTCCATCGCTGATTCAATAACTTGTAACTTGCTCTGTGTCTCTTCTTCAAATGAGCCTTATTAAGTGATGGCAACCTCCTGGAACTTCCGAATGTCTAACTTGCGGCGTGTATGACATCATAATGTGACATTCAGAGCACAAATACCCGCCAGAGCTGTTTCAACAAAAAGGAACTACAATACCGTGTGGTAGTGGACTACAAATATGGCCGATTCTCGGCTTCCAGGCGCTCGGTTAGAGCGCCTGGAATTCGAGCCTGGAATTCGCCTAGAGCGCCATCTGCTGGAGGGGCGCTGCCAGGCACCCTTAATCATGCCGTTTTGTGTGAAGAAGTTTTATAAGTTTTTGCTTGCTAGCTACACCGTGTTTAATGTGAAATGCGCACTGCATCGGCGCTGTTTATGCTTGTGATGAGTTTTTATTAGTTTTCTCCACAGTTATCATCTCCGGTCTGATTTGTCCGGTATGATTTGATATTTTATTTCAGTTTCAAGCAGTGCAGTAATTTCGCATAGGGCACTAAATTAGGTAGAGCCGGCCCTGAGTAAAGGTATTGTAATGACCAGCCTGGGTCGAAAAGCAACAAGCACGCGATGTTTATTCATGATAGTTTCTTTAAAGTTAAACAGGCTACTGTTTGGCCGTAGCTTACGCCAAATTAACAAACACAAACGTATCACGACACAGAACATTCGCGACCAGCTCTCTTGAAACTCGGGCATAAGAGAGCGCTAAAACGGTAAAAACCTGTCTTTAACAATGTCCCAACCCTTCAATACAATCCCCCTCACGTGTCCCTCCACCAACCAACAGGATGCCCTGCAACTGAACATCTGTGCATGCCTGTGATTGGCAGATAACAGTTTGATGGGCATGTTAGACCCCGCAAACACCGAACAGTGGCCACAAACCCAACAGCCCAACATGCCGCAAACACATGTCTGTGCGGGTCGCTACAGTATTAATAATATCAGCCTACAGTGTATTGTCAGTATATTTGTGATGAACTATTGTGCTGCTTGCAATGCAATGTTTTAAGATAAACGTGCACTGACTCCACAGATGTACAGCAACAACAACAACAAAATATTCCCTGTTGTTCAATTGGCATTTTAATTAACGTTGTGATAAACCATACTTATGAAGATGAAAACTTAAGTCATGTATAGGCCTATCTCTTCAGGGAGGACACAAGGTGAGAAGGGTTGAATGTTATGAAAAAACAGTTGCCTCCCAGCTCCATTCTCACCTATCCCACAATAATCTGTATGAACAGTTCCAGTCCGGCTTCCGCCCACTCCACAGCACAGAAACAGCACTCGTCAAAATCACCAACGACCTGTTTATGGCATCTGACTCTGGACTCCTCACCATCCTCATCCTCCTCGACCTGAGTGCAGCTTTTGACACCATCTCTCACACCACCCTCCTCAGCAGGCTATCCTCCATTGGCATCACCCACACTCCCCTGGACTGGTTCACATCCTACTTCTCTGGCCGCACTCAATTCATCCAACTCAAGTCCCTCAAATCCACCCCCTCCTCTGTCACCTCAGGTGTCCCCCAGGGCTCTGTCCTGGGGCCCCTCCTCTTCATTATCTACCTCCTTCCCCTTGGAAACATCCTCCGCAAATTCAACATCCACTTCCACTGCTATGCCGACGACACCCAGCTCTACCTCACCACTAAGCCTTCATCCTCTCTCCCGCCCACCTTCCTCACTGAATGCATCTCCGAAATAAAGACCTGGTTCACCCAAAACTTCCTTAAACTAAACAGCAACAAAACAGAGGTTCTCCTCATTGGCACAAAATCCACTCTATTCAAAACCGACAGCTTTTCACTCAATATCGACAGTTCCTCCGTTTCACCCTCCCCCCAGGTTAAGAGTCTGGGTGTCATCCTTGACAGTTCACTATCTTTTCATTCCCATATCAATAGCATTACCCGGTCTGCATACTTCCATCTACGAAACATCAACCGCCTCCGCCCCTCCCTCACCCCCCACACCACCGCCATCCTTGTCCACAGCCTTATCACCTCCCGTCTGGATTACTGTAACTCTTTACTTTTTGGCCTTCCTCACAAAATCACTCCATAAACTTCAACTGGTCCAGAACTCAGCTGCCCGCATCATAACAAGAACCCCTTCTAACGACCACATCACCCCTGTCCTTCAGCAGCTCCACTGGCTCCCGGTTCATTTCCGTATCCAATACAAAGTCCTCTTGGTAACATTTAAGGCCATTCACAATCTTGCCCCCCCATATCTGTCAGACCTCCTCCATGTTCCTGCTCCCTCCCGCTCCCTCAGATCCTCCTCATTCATACACCTATCTGTCCCCTCCGCCCGGCTCACCACCATGGGGAGCAGAGCATTCAGCCGCTCCGCCCCCCGCCTCTGGAACTCACTCCCACCCCAACTCAGAAACATTGAATCACTCCCCGACTTCAAATCACTACTCAAAACACACCTATTTAAAATGGCCTATTCCCTCTGATGCCACTTGCCCTGTCTCATCCCTTAATCCAATTTTAATTGTGTTTATTTTGTGTGTTTTTATTTATCTCTATTCTTGTATGTTGATATTGGTGTTCGTTGTTGATGTGTTCTTTTGCCTCATTTTGTACGGTGTCCTTGAGTGTCTAGAAAGGCTCCATCCAAATAAAATGTATTATTATTACCCTTCCAGGGTATTGGATACTAATCCAAAAGTTGCCCCCATGAGAGCTTCATTTAGACATCCCACTTACAACTAGTGCATTCAGGCTACTCGAACCAGCAAATACACGCATATTTATAAACCTAATATATTTATAAAGCCAATATTTTTATGAAGCTGATATATTTATAAAGCCGATATATTTATAAAGCCGATATATTTATAAAGCTGATATATTCATAAAGCTGATATATTTGTAAAGCTGATAGTGGTATATGTATAAAGCTGATATAAGGATACTTGTAAATCTGATAAATTTATAAAGCTGATATATTTATAAAACTGATAGCTGTCATAGCATGTGTTGTTTGACGCACTGTCACTGTTAACTGAACTAAATTTACATTTAGGAAGGGAAGAACTATAAGAGCATTCAGCTGAACATTTTACAAGTTTTAAGGTGAGCCTCTGCCGGACAGTAATGTGGCGCGAGTAATAAAGCAACAACAACACAACAATAGCGAGTTTCTGAACAACAGCAACAAGTGATATTTCTAAGTGCCATAAAATTCTCGGAATAAGTGGGTTCTGACCCTTTTCTTGAAGGTGAGGAGCATGGCCGCTTCTAGACAGGCATATAGGGGGAATAATTTATTTATGTGCTTATAGTAGTGTTACTTCATTGAATGCATGCACTTCTGGCCGCGTGCTCTCTGTATTTCGTTCTGGGCGACCCCCGGTTGAGGCTGCGCAGTGGCCCGTTGCGCGCGGGTGGGAGGCCCGTGTCCGCACGAATATTGTTCCCAAGGTCCAGGCCTTTACAGAGAGACCTCACACGAGTTTGTGGGTGCTTCGGAACAGGAGTTACGAATTTACAACTGGCATGTTATTTCACTATTGCATTTCCGCTGACTTGTTTGAGAAAATCTCACTTTATAAATTATATCATTTTGTCTGTTATGTGAATGCAGCAGGTATCTGTAAATTCCAGTAATTCTAGCCTAGGCATATTTAAAGCCACACACACCAAAAATTTGAGTGAAAAGTGAAGAGTTAGCACACTCATTTCTTTGTTCAACTAGTAGTCCTTGGGTAAACTCCTATTTAGGCCTGGAAAAAATTGCCTGTTTTATGTAGCTTGGCTAGAGACAATTTAAATTTGCCTACAATGAAAGAAAATACAACTTTTTTTAAATAACATAATTTGGTTCATTACTGTTAGTCCATAACTAACACCTTGTTCAAGCACAAGAGTGTCCATCAGTGCACGTGGCACCAGGACACTCTAGGCCGGAGGTCGATGATCGACTTTGTTGTCGTGTCTTCTGACCTGCGGCCGTGTGTCTTGGACACTCGGGTGAAGAGAGGGGTGGAGCTGTCAACCGATCACCACCTGGTTGTGAGTCAGATCCGCTGGCGGGGGGGGGAAGTTAGACAGACTTGGCAGGCCCAAACGTATCGTGAGGGTCTGCTGGGAACGCCTGGCGGACCCCTCTGTCTGAGGGGTCTTCAACTCACACCTCCGGGAGAACTTCTCACAGATCCCGGGGGAGGCTGGGGACATTGAGTCTGAATGGACCATGTTCTCGACCTCCATTGTCAATGCGGCAGTCCGGAGTTGCGGTCTCAAGGTCTCTGGTGCTGGTCGCGGCGGCAATCCCAGAACTCGGTGGTGGACACCGGAAGTAAGGGATGCCGTCAAACTGAAGAAGGAGTCCTATCGAGCCGTTCTGGTTTGTGGGACTCCTGAAACAGTTGACCGGTACCGGCAGGCCAAGCGTGCCGCGGCTCGGGTAGTCACAGAGGCAAAAACTCGGGTCTGGGAGGAGCTCGGGGACGCCATGGAGAAGGACTATCGGTCGGTCCCAAGGAAATTCTGGCAAACCGTCGGCGCTTCAGGAGGGGGAAGCAGTGCTTCACCAACACTGTTTACGGTGCGGGTGGGGAGCTGTTGACGTCGACTGGGGATGTTTTCGGACGGTGGAAGGAATACTTTGAGGATCTCCTCAATCCTGCCGTCACGTCTTCCGAGGAGGAAGCAGAGACTGGGGACTTCGGGGCGGACCCGCCTATCACCCGGGCTGAAGTCACTGAGGTAGTCGATGGGCTCCTTGGTGGCAGGGCTCCGGGGGTGGACGCAGGGTTCCTACGCAGTATGGAAAAGTATGGAAAATTATGGAATTTGATTTTAGTGTTTTCCAGGTCTGAAAAAGTATGGAAAATTGAAATGAGAGTATGGAAAAATATATCTGTTTCCAGACGTTTGCCACTACATGGTATGATGATAAAATGCAGCTCAACTTTCAGACAGTCATTCAGAATTTTGCCTAAGAAATGTGCTGAAATGCCCGCGGAGGGAGCGGTGCAGAGTTTTGCGATTGTGACGTAGCGTACAGCAGCGAGATGAGCAAGTGTCAAAAGTTGGGCACTGAGCAGGGATCAGAGATTAACATTATGAGCAGCGTTGTTAATGCTGCCAGTTTTTTTTCTTCATATGGGGTTGTTGCTTACATGTTAAACAATTAGTTATTAGGCCTGGGCCTACAAGTAGGCTAATCACTGTTCTGACATGACACTTAGCCAGATAGATCTAGTTCATGCGATTAGGGAAGGGTAGAGAAAACATCAGTGCAATGTAAAGTCCCTTTGACCACAAAGTTCCATACCGTTCAGAAAAATATTCCTGTTGCATTTGTTAAGTTACATTCAATAAATATGCTCCATGCTCATCTGGTAATTTAAAAGGAAATTTAAGTGAGACGTTGTCATAAGTCTCAGAACTCTGCGATACCGTTTGACTACGCCACCTGTGTTAGATCAACATAGTCACGCGCATGATTCTGAGTAATATGGTGGTAGCAGAGACTTCGTTAGCTTGACAATTATGGGTAAATGCAACTTTTTAGATGTATGGCTATCGAAGCCAGAATACAATGGTTGGCTGGGAAAAGATCCCAAGTGGCAAAGGAAGGCGAAATGCAAGCTTTGTGTGAAATCATTTGACATCTCAAACATGGGGGAGGCAGCGATTTTAAGTCATATGCAGGGGCAGAAACACCAACGTTTAGTCACAGCATCGTCCAAGTCGACGGTTGCTTCTTTTTTCACTCAATCGAACGTGGGACCAACAACGACCGAAACGTCAAGCAATGGATTCGTTCAAACAACAAATGATGAAAGGTGAGAATTTGATCTTGTTATTCTATTCTTCAAATGTGCAGAATAATTTAGCCAAGTTTATGTCTAAGGTACTTGACAGTTAGTGCGTTTTTTTCCGGGAGTGGTAGGCTTGGTAACTATCCGCCTAGCTTGTAGGCTAACTTATATAAGCTAACGTTGTGTCTAATGACATGACATGGGGGGTAAATCAGTGTAGGCTGGACTACAGGCTCTTTTTCGAAAAAAATAACGACATGTGGAGGCACAGCGTTAGAAAGACACTATTGGGAACTTGTCGCGTTCTTTCTTGCCGAGCTCCCCCCACCGCATTTGACTAGGTAAATGCAACGCCGACGCAAAAAAACAACAAGAGTTGCTGAGCGCTTCTTTAATTATTAACTTTTTTGTTTGTTTGTTTTCAGAGCCACAGCTTCATCCAGTAGCTCAATGAGGACCTTTGCGATTGGATCTGAAGTACTGTCTGCGGAGGTTTTGTGGGTGCTGGATGTTATGGAGAAGCATGGCTCATTCAACAGCTGCTCTAAGAAGAAATACCTTTTTCGTTTGATGTTTCCAGACAGTGTCATCGCCTCAAAATTCAGCTGCGGTGATGACAAAGCAGCTTACCTGACGACGTTTGGAATAGCACCTCATTTCTCATCGCTACTTTTGGCAAAAGTTAAATCTGCCACTGACTACGTTTTGCTTTTTGATGAGAGTTTGAACCGACCTCTCCAAGCTAAGCAACTTGACGTGCATGTCAGGTTTTGGGATGGAGACCTTGTTATGTCAAGATATTTAGACTCTCATTTTCTTGGACATGCATATGCTTCGGACCTCCACACACAGCTTAGAGCCAGCTGCAACAGTGTTGGCATTCACAGCCTTTTACAGATATCAATGGATGGTCCAAATGTCAATTGGAAGTTGTTTGATACACTGTCTAGAGACTTAGAAACGGAGACCAGGTCAAAGCTCCTCAACATAGGGAGCTGTGGACTGCATATTATGCATAATGCCTTTCAAGCGGGCAGCAATGCGACAACTTGGGACATCGAGCATACACTAAACAGTCTTTATTGGCTTTTTAAAGACTCTCCAGCCAGGCGTGATGATTACACCTCTATAACGGGTTCAGATGTCTTCCCCCTGAAATACTGCAGACATAGATGGCTGTAAAAAAATTTCCTGTCCTAGAAAGAGCCATCACTATATGGCCACAAATCAAGGCATATGTTGCTGGAGTGAAGGCTGCAAGGGTGTCACACCCCAAGAATAAATCCTTTGAGTCTGTGATGAAGGCTTGCACTGACCCTCTGTTTCTAATCAGAGCCAATATCTTTCTGTCAATAGCGCAAGAGTGTCATCCTTTCCTCACAAAATATCAAACGGATATGCCCATGCTGCCTTTCCTGGCTGATGATCTTTTCACTACAGTGAAGCGTCTTCTTCAGAGGTTCGTGACAGATGCCACTCTTGAGCGAGTGAAGAGCCCCATGAAGCTCTTCTCTGAAGACTTCAAAAATGCAGCAAATCATAAAGATGCCTCCCAAATCAACATTGGATTTGTTGCAGAGAAACAACTGAAAGACTTGAAGGTGAGGAAAAAAGTGTCAGAGAGAGAAGTCCTCTTGATCAGAAAAGACACCAAAGACTTCCTCGTTACAGCTGTGAACAAGCTACTTGAGAAATGTCCTCTAAGGTACACAATAGTGAGAAACCTGGGATGGCTCGATCCACAAAAGATAAAGGAGAAGCCAGACATGTGTGCAAAACAACTGAGGCAGTGCCTACAGGTAATATCCAGTGCTGGACACATTCGAGATAACCAATGTGACCCGATCCTTAACCAGTTCAAGGACTTTGTGATTTTCTGCAAAACAAATGATGATGCCATGCAGTGGCCCACTGGTGCATACTCCAGGTTGGATACATTCTTTCATGCACTTCTTTGCAAGGAGCAGACAATGAAAGATCTGTGGACTCTTGTTCAGAAAGTTCTTCTCCTCTCCCACGGTCAGGCCTCCGTAGAAAGAGGATTTTCCATAAATAAGAACATTGTGGTCACAAATATGAAGGAAAGAACAGTAGTGGCTCAGCGGGTCATTGTAGACCACCTCCATCATGTGGGTGGGGTAGGTAACGTGACAATGACAAAGGAACTGCTACATTCTGCATCAAGTGCAAGGCAACGCTACCATGCATTCCTTGATGATGAAAAGAAGAAGAAGGAACTTGGACAACAAGCACTGAAAAGAAAGGCAGCACAGGATGAACTAGACCAACTGAAGACAAAAAGAAAGAAGATCCAGGCAAACATAGAAGCACTTCTCAAGTCTGCAGATGAGCTGGCAATGGAAGCAGAAACCACTGATAACATGTCCACTCTGAGCAAATCTAATGCCCTCAGGAAAGCAGTGCAAGAAAAAGAGAAGGAATTAGAGAATTATGATAAAGAAATTGAAAAAAAGGGCAATGAAATAAAGAGCTAAGGGTTTAGTCTTTGACTCATGTTTGTTTGTAGGTGCATTTACTGTATGTGAATATATGTGTTTTCAGTGACGATCTTAGCACTGGCATTTTTGCATTTACTGCCCAAACAAAAATTTTCTTTGCCTTTGTGATTTTTGGTTTAAAACTTCAAGTTCTAAATGGAAATCTATTCTAAATAGTGCCATGTCAGTTAAGCACTTTTTTCTTTTTGTTTTAGTTTTATTTATTTGGTTCACTATCAGGCATTGGTCAAAATAGTTGACATGTTTTCTATGTTTCCAAGCAAAAATAAATGTCAACAAACCTTTCATGTGATTGTCAGAACTGTTTGTTTTACTCAATATTTTCCTGGTATGGGGAGTATTCTAAAAAGGTGGTCAAGACCCAAGGCAGCACATATATACAAATATGCTATAATGGCTGTTTTAGAATTCTATAAGCTTTAATAAGCCTATGTGTTTGCACTTGCACTTAATATATACTTCTTATATATATCTTCACACATATGTGTTTCAGTCTGTCTTAAAGTAAACTACTTTGTGAGAATATGCGTGTGTCAGAGTGAGGTCATGTATTTTGAGTCATGCATATAATTATGACAAAAAAATAGGGCACTGACACAAATTATAGGCCCAGCTAAATATGTTGTAGATTTTGGTGATATGCTACAATGCATAAGAGTATGTGTTTAATTAATTTAACCCCTTTGAGCAGAGCCTTTGCTCTCTGTATTGTCATACCAATGTTGTTGTGACAGTGTTAAGTTGTTATAGTATAGTGAATGTGCCTGCCGGCAGGCACATCTGCGCGAAGGTGCTACATATATTAGTATTTGGTAGTGCGCTGATGTCTCCAAAATCTTCCAAAATTTGAGTATGGAAAAAGTCTGGAATTTTAAATTTGAAAATGTGTAGGAACCCTGTGGACGAGATCCGTCCTGAGTACCTGAAGTCTCTGGATGTTGTGGGACTGTCCTGGTTGACACGCCTCTGCAGCATCGTGTGGCGGTCTGGAACAGTGCCTATGGATTGGCAGACCGGGGTGGTGGTTCCCCTATTTAAGAAGGGGGACCGGAGGATGTGTTCCAATTACAGAGGAATCACACTCCTCAGCCTCCCCAGTAAGGTCTACGCCAGGGTACTGGAGAGGAGAATCCGGCCGATAGTCGAACCTCGGATTCAGGAGGAGCAGTGTGGTTTTCGTCCGCCATATAACTGTGTAAGCAGTCTATGTTTTGTTGAAGTTTGGAACATCCAGGCTTTTAATTCAGTAAAGGATACTCCGTTGACAAACTCCACCACCACTCCACTGTAGTCTAAGTCAAATGATGTGGCAACTTAATCCTGGGACATCTGTTCTTCCCCAATGTGGTTTTTAAGTGTTTGTAACTTGCCTCAAACGGAAAACAGATAACCTCAACCCAAATTTCTTGCACAAACGATATTAGCACAAGGCGACCATACCCTGTTCCAGTTGCACTGTAGTTCTGATATACTGGAGGAGGTCTACTGAAGTTCCCCATGTTCCACATGGTTCCACAATATGAGGCAGGCTGAAGCTTTTCAGCTGGAGAATCAATTCAGACAACAGATGGACAAGAAATTGTTTTACTGTATTGTTTTATTGTTGCCTGCTTTTTGCTTGTAATTTGTTATTTTAATTGATAGGTAACTTTGCCATTGTCCTTCTGGCAGGGGGACTACCAATAGAAACTAGCCTTTTGGCTATAACTGGGTGCATTTACATTTTATCTGTAAAATGTAAATTAATGTATACTGTCCCTCTATAACAAATAAAAAGTAGAAAAAGACGAAGAAAAAGAAAGAACGACAAGAAAAATAGGCCAACGCCCAAGCAGGTCCACGGTTCATATTTTATTCATAAATTTATTCTGGGATTTCAAGACATTTTGTAATTGTCAGACATGCGCTCAGAAGTGTCAGCCGCTTCTCAGAGGATCTCATTCATTCACTCAAACACACGCGCACGCACACACACACGCACACAGGAACATTAGGCACTCGAAAACAAACAGTTTTGTTGTAAAGAAGTCAAGATGTGTAGACGTTGATATTTATCAAAAGTAGGCACTTTTGAAGAAGACAGCAGTTAGTTGGTGCTTTTGTAGTTGTCGATCCTCTTGCATTAGGGTTTTATACTAACACAGTGAGGGGGGATGGGGGGGGGGTCACAAAACAGGATCGTATTTGGGATCGGAGCTTTGCTACTTAAAAAAAGACTAACCAAAAAGTCCATGCATACAATTAACATCAAGGGATCGCTGTATTATTGTCACTTTAAGACAAATTTAATTAATATAATTCACAGCCAATTTTCATGCTTGATGTAGCTCCAACATCCAGCTTTGTAGGAATAATACCGAGAATCGTGTGTATATATATATATATATATTATAGTTTTTTTTCTTCAGGAGAACTAATTCCATTATTTAATAAAGATTTGTATCGAATCGAGCAATTGAGTGGAAAGATCCATTTAAATCCACTAAGGTCAGGGGGTCTATCAGGTGGTACTTTGATAATATGCTACCTTCTCTAAAACGACTGAGCAACGAGAACCTTCTCAAATCAAAGTCTGACGTCAACTGTTTTAAAACTTTGCATTTCTGTTCACACATCTGAATACCATTAAAGGAGCGGTTGTGTGTTTCGAGTGCTACAAAACCCCTGCAGTTTACTTTTACTGACGAAATAAAAAATATAAACCCATCAGGTGTCATGACACTTTCCCCATTGACAGTAAATCATAATTTATTCATCTGCAATAATTAATCGTCTAGTTGAATTGCACACAGTGAGATGAGGTGACAGCAGTTTAAAAGGAGGCACTGCGATGCAGCCCTGGTCTCTCAGCCCCAAAGAGAGACCGTCCATGAGGAGTTCCTCCATGAGGAGTTCATCCATGAGGAGTTCATCCATGAGGAGTTCATCCATGAGGAGTTTCTTCCATGAGGAGTTTCTTCCATGAGGAGTTCCTCCATGAGGAGTTCATCCATGAGGAGTTCATCCATGAAGAGTTCCTCCATGAGGAGTTCATCCATGAAGAGTTCATCCATGAAGAGTTCATCCATGAGGAGTTCATCCATGAAGAGTTCATCCATGAAGAGTTCATCCATGAGGAGTTCATCCATGAGGAGTTCCACCAAGAGGAGTTCGTCCATGAGGAGCCTCCAAGCTGTGCTCATCCCTGGGGTTTGGTCCCACATCGTTCCAAGGCAGTCTAGTTCTAGTTCTGGTGGTTCTCTGTCTCTCCCCCCCCTCCCCCCCCCCACCCCCCACCACCACCACCACCACACCCACCCCCAGACAGCGCCCTCTACTGACAAGCTGCAGCCAGTGAGGTCCATGGTCCTCAGGTAGGCCCGGATGACCGGGAGGAGGAGCTCCAGATGGGTTAGCCTGATCCGAGGCTTGGCCGGCGTGGTGGTGGTGGAGGCGGTCGTGGGGGGGGGGGTTTCACCATTTCACGTGAGCGCTGTGGAAAGTCATCACCTCTTCAGGTCCCAGATCTCTGCCATGTTCCAGTCCAGCTTCTCTAGTGTCCTCAGGGCCTGAATGTTCTCAGTGTAAAAGGCAACGTCCACCCCCACCAGCCTGGAGAGGAGAAGCGCAGCATGAGGTCAGTATGAGGCAACAACAAAGAACTCACCGTCGATAAAAAACGTCATGAATTGCCCTTAAACCTTTTGGTCTTAGTATTGAGGAGTCACAGGACAAGCACAGTGACCCTCTTTTGCTGTGTCGTCCTCCCCCCCCCGTCCCCCCCGTCTTCCAGTACCAGTCCTCACCCCTGTTGCGGCCCGCCATCGTTCACCACTCCCAGGCGAGACAGCTGCCGCTTCAGGTGCATTTTAAAGCTGGCGTTGATCCTCAGGAACAGCATCTGCACCGAGCAGTAAAAGAAGAAGGGATTAAGCGTCGTGATCATCATGCGTCTCCCCCAGAGGACTCTGGGATACGGCCGGTCCTCCCTTACCTGCGTTTGTCCCTCAGGCAGGAGCTCGTAGATGGCCTCGTGCATTTTGGCCATTTGCTTGCAGATGTTTCGAAAGCACACCGACGGCATTGGCGCCTTCACCTCGTACTGGCAGGAGAGGAAGAGGAAAACATTCACAACGACGAACACGTCATGTTGACGGGAAATATGTCTCCATGACGACGGTCCAATAAGCAGAACCATGTCTAGATGTCGATAACGGTGACTGATGGATACTGACGTACGCTTTATCATTTGACTACCCATTCATGTTTGAGGACTATCAGAATGTTATGACCAGTGACCGATGCTCTTTTGTAAAGCGCCTGCTAAATGAATAAATGTAAACGAATAAAGGTAAATATTGAAGAGTTAAGGCATTGGCCTCATAAACAGAAGGTTGTGAGTTCGAACCCCAGAGACTGTGTATGTGATATTTTGTCCTTGGGCAAGGCACTTCACCCAACTTGCTTCAGGAGTAAATGTCTCTGTACTTAAATGTTAGTCGCTTTGGATAAAAGCTCTCTGCTAAATGAGGTATTATTATTATTATGTATTTAGTAAGTGTCCAATTGCTGTGAAAGTATCAGGTCAACAAAGTGAACTGCCAAGCGCAAGTTCAAGACAATGTCAACGTAGTTATTCCAGATCATTAACCTCATGGCCAAACAAAGAAAGATATTGTTTATTATGTATTATATTCAGAGCATTCGAAAACAGTATCATTGTAATAACGTCATTCGTTATTGTTAATAAATCAAACCTCTTCATTACCATATCCCAATACTGAGTGTCAATATCCCAGTGGTCCAGGTAGCACAGGGTATTAACTTACCCTGGATAACGACTTCTCAAACAAGCTATCCATGATCGCCACCAGCTTGGCTGAGATCTCCGCTATGTGATCGTTGTAATCCTGCCCCGCAAAGAGAGAGTCAAACAACCATTGGTTTTAGACGGAAGTCACGCCCCCTGACCTCCCTCAACCTCCTAAGACCTCCCCAGACCTCCCCTGACCTCCCCCAACCTACCCCCACCTACCCCGACCTTCCCCAACCCCCCCCGACCTTCCCCAACCCCCCCCAACCTCCCTCGACCTCCCCTGACCTCCCCCAACCTCCCCAGAACTCCCCCAACCTCCCCAGATCTTCCCAGACCTCCCCCACCTAAGCAGCCATGCGTGGTCAGCAGCCTACCTTGGTGATGTGGTCAAAGTGCCTGAGGATGCTGTACTGTTTGGGCTGCAACTTGGTTTCAAAGTGGGCTCTGATGACTGGAATGTAGTGAACCACCAGCTGCAGGCAGCGAGAGGCCAGGGCTGAGGACAGAGAAGCACACAGGGGGGACTCAAGCTGAGGCTGCCTCTGTTAGCCATGTGCTGAGGCTGCCTCTGTTAGCCACGTGCCGAGGCTGCCTCTGTTAGCCACGTGCCGAGGCTGCCTCTGTAAGCCACGTGCCGAGGCTGCCTCTGTTAGCCACACACACACACACACACACACACACACAGAGACACACACAAACACCCACCCACTTTCTGAATCAGATTCTTTTTTGCAGTTCTTGTGTGGCTACTCCTCAGCATGGCCGCTCTTAGGAATCTGCAGTCAGTGTGTGTGTGTGGTCCTAGCACAGTACAGGCCGTGCGTGGGTTCCTTACCCAGGTTTTTAGTGGTGATGGTCTTCAGCCCCACCACCTGCAGGGCTCCAGCCCCCAGGACCAGCTGACAGCTCCGAGAGTTGAAGTGCTGCCGTAGACAAGCAAGACCACCACAGTAGTTCAGCAGACGCTCTTATCCAGAGCAGCTTACAGCAAGTACAGGGACATTCCCCCCCTGAGGCAAGTAAGGTGAAGTGCCTTGCCCGAGGACACAACGTCATGTTGACGCAGCCGGGAAAAACGAACTCGCAACCTTCCGATCGCGAGCCCAACGCCTTAACCCACTGAGCCATCTGACTCCCTTGGTCAGCCCGCCTAACTCCCCCTCACCACACGTACAGGGAAGCGCGTACGGTTTAAGAGCCACGGCGCACAGGAAGTCCTGCGGCGGCGTACAGGAAGTCCCGCCACCCTGGGGCGGAGCCACAGCTTACCTTCAGGAGATCCGACAGACGGGTTAGCATGTCCGTGGCGATGGAGGGGATGTCGTTGACGCACTGACAGTATTCCAGAAAGATCCGGATGAGCAGCAACACGGTCCTGAGGGTGGGGGTCAAAGGTCAGAGTCAGAAGAGACTTAAGAGGAATATGACGGTTCGAAAACAGCAGCGATGATAACCGTTCTGTCCGGAAGATGTCAAATGACTCACCCAACGACGGCGTACTTCTGACTGTCGATGTGTAAGTAGTCACTTGGCTTCCTGTCTTCAGAGGCTGGGGAGGGCAAGAACAATTAAAAGCATGTTAGGTCACTTCCTGTCCTGACAGCTTTCAAACCCCACCCTCCCCCTCCCCTACAAAGCTGGACTGGTAGCCAGTATGAAGGGTAGGCGGCTCCCCAGTATGAAGGGACGGGGCTCCAGTATGAAGGGTAGGGGGGTCCCCAGTATAAAGGGGTGGGGGCTCCCCAGTATGAAGGGCAGGGGGCTCCCCAGTATGAAGGGCAGGGGGCTCCCCAGTATGAAGGGCAGGGGGCTCCCCAGTATAAAGGGGTGGGGGCTCCCCAGTATAAAGGGGTGGGGGCTCCCCAGTATGAAGGGTCGGGGGGTCCAGTATGAAGGGTAGGGGGCTCCCCAGTATGAAGGGTAGGGGGCTCCCCAGTATGAAGGGCAGGGGCTCCAGTATGAAGGGTAGGGGGCTCCCCAGTATGAAGGGCAGGGGGCTCCCCAGTATGAAGGGTAGGGGGCTCCAGTATGAAGGGTAGGAGGCTCCCCAGTATAAAGGGGTGGGGGCTCCCCAGTATCAAGGGGTGGGGGCTCCCCAGTATAAAGGGGTGGGGGCTCCCCAGTATGAAGGGTAGGGGGCTCCAGTATGAAGGGTAGGGGGCTCCAGTATGAAGGGTAGGGGGCTCCAGTATGAAGGGCAGGGGGCTCCCCAGTATGAAGGGTAGGGGGCTCCAGTATGAAGGGTAGGGGGCTCCCCAGTATGAAGGGTAGGGGGCTCCAATATGAAGGGTAGGGGGCTCCCTAGTATGAAGGGTAGGGGGCTCCAGTATGAAGGGTAGGGGGCTCCAGTATGAAGGGTAGGGGGCTCCAGTATGAAGGGTAGGGGGCTCCAGTATGAAGGGTAGGGGGCTCCCCAGTATGAAGGGTAGGGGGCTCCAGTATGAAGGGTAGGGGCCCCAGTATGAAGGGTAGGGGGCTCCAATATGAAGGGTAGGGGGCTCCCTAGTATGAAGGGTAGGGGGCTCCAGTATGAAGGGTAGGGGGCTCCCCAGTATGAAGGGTAGGGGGCTCCAGTATGAAGGGTAGGGGGCTCCAGTATGAAGGGTAGGGGGCTCCCCAGGTGTACCTGTGGGCTTGCGCTCCGGTAGAGTTATCCTTCCATCAGAGATGGAGTCCACCAGATCCTGGAACTCTGCAGGGACCTCGGCCTGCTTCCAGCGCTCGTTATCCAGCAGAAGACTGAGAACGAACGCACACACACACACAGACACACACACACACACACACACAGTAAGCTTAGCGCCTAACTGGCGGTCTGGTCCCGTTCCTCCACAGGCCGTCCTCTCCGTCACCTGAGCTTGGTCTTGCGCTCCTCGTGGAAGCGATGGACGAAGCGGTTGGCTTGACTCTGCAGCGCCCCCCGCAGGGACATGCTGCGCCTGCAGCACAGCTCCTCCGTGTCCCTCACGAAGCCCTCCACCGCCCGGGACAGGCACACGAACTCTGCCGAGTTCAGGCGCTCCAGGGAGCCGTCCTTCAGAAACAAGGCAGAGAGGGAGAGAGAGACGATCCTCTAAGACTGGGGGTCCAGTCCTGGTCCTCAGGGGCCGCTGTCCTGAAGGTTCTAGATGTTTCCCTGCTCCAGCACAACTGATTCTAATGAAGGATCATTATCAGGCTTCCACAGACCTTGATAACAGCCTCTTCATTAGAATCAGGTGTGTGAGAGCAGGGAAACGTTTACATTACACGGACATTTACTCATTTGACAGACACTTATCCGAAGCGACTTCCAAGAGAGAGCTTCACAAAAGAGCATCTGTCACTGATCATAACAACGTGATAGACTCCAGACATTGTGGGTAGTCAGATTATGAAGCATGCATTGTGGGAAACCAAACAAGTGCCAAATGGAAGAACCACAAGAGCATTCAGTTCTTCTAAAACAGGGGTCTCCAATCCTGGTCCTCGAGGGCCGCTGTCCTGACGGTTTTAGATGTTTCCCTGCTCCGGCACACCTGATTCTAATGAAGGGTCGTTATCAAGCTCTGTGGGGGTAAACTGGAGCAGGGAAACATCTAAAACCTTCAGGACAGAGGCCTTCGAGGACCAGGATTGGAGACCCCTGTTCTAAAACACCTCAAACTTCCCTCGAGGACCCCTTCGAGGACCAGGACCTCACACCTGTGATGTGTGCAGTCTAAACACTGGAGTACTTCTAAAGTAGCCGAACATTTCCAGCATTCTCAGCATCTGATAGCAATTTTACGTCTGTCAATCTAATTTCCAACGCAAATGGCACTGGAGGAACTGGACTCTTTCCCAACCGTTGAATTCAAAAAGATTGTCAACCTTGCACCTTTAGGGACTGTGACCCTGAAAGACAGTCCCAGATCCAGGGACTGTGTGTGTGTGCCGTCCCAGTGGAAGCCTACCTTGGCTCTGGCCATGAGGACCTTGACGCAGCGGTCGTGGCTCACGTCAGAGGCGGTGTACAGAAGCTCCTGGATGTTATTGGCTATCCTGCCGAGCTCCAGATCCGAAGGCATCATCTCCTCGCTGGACCTGGAAGGTGAAGGAACAGCAGGATGTTTGAGCAGGTTAAACCGACCACGCAGTTCCTGGCACTAAGTACACAGAACTTTCCGGTATGAAATAATGTTGACCTTGGAATGTGTTTCAGAGACAGTGTACACAGTAGGGCTGTCAAAACTGCTCAAAAATGACGTTTGAATATACGAATATTCCCCACACGTTTTCAAATATATTCGACTATAGTCAAGTTTCCCCGGTTGCGCATTAGGCACGTCAATAACAGGACAAATTAATACAATGAGACATAACTACTTGTATAGGTAATATATTTAAGTTAATTTAACAACATATCACCTACACAAAAATAAGTAGATTAACTAATGGCCAAGACCGCAGACCTTGGCCTCTCGCTCGCACGCACTCACTTTTTCTTTCTCTCGCTCCCGCACCGTTGCGCTCTCTGCGCAAATATTAATTTTCATATTCAAAAATAAATTTTGTAACACAATTCTAATATATATTCGAATGTAGAATATTTGTTGACAGCCCTAGTACACAGTCATTAGTGTGGCATCAGTCAGTAGCACTGCAACTTGAGTGTGTGTGTGCGCGTGTAGACCTACGCGACTCCAGCGCCCCCTCCTGGAGGGTAGCTGTGATCTCTGCTGGACGAGGATTCTGTGGTCCCAGAGGCCGAGTCGCTTCCGCACGCGTCCGTACGAGCGTGGCCCTGCTGGGATCTGGGCCCCACGGCGGAGCTCTGGTCCTGGGACCTGGGCCCCACGGCGGAGCTCTGCTCCTGGGACCTGGGCCCCATGGTGGAGCTCTGCTCCTGGCCCACGGTGGGCGGAGACTGCTGGGCGTGGTTGAGGGCGTCGCTGATGAACATGCCCTCGTGGGTGAGGTAGGCGAGCTCCGCCTCCCCCTGAAGGAGCAGGGCCCCCGGGGCCTCCTCCACCGGCCCCCCGGCCCCCCTCTCCGGCAGACGGCTCTTCTGATTACTGTCCAGCACCTCCAGCACTACGTTCCTGATCACACTCAGTGTCGCCTGCAGGCCAACACAGTCACATCATAGCTTCAAGTAAATGCAGAAGACTATCATAGTAGGAGTATTAATTATTATTTATAGTGATGCTGCTGCTTTTAATTATATAATGTACACAGTGTTTTTTGCACCTGTTCGTCTGGCACCGTTTTAGGAGAAGTCTCCAAATCTTGTTGTACAATTGTATGATGACAATAAAGGGCATTCTATTCTATTCTGTTTACATCGATATTTAAGATGGTTGCTGATGGTTCCTCGCAGGCTGTTGAAGTGTTCCACAGTGACGTGTGTACCTTGATTCTTTTCAAGAAGAGGATGAAGTTCTGGAAAACTCTCTGCAACAGCTCAAACCACTGAGGGAAGGTCATCAGACGCATCTGGTCAGCCAGCCTGGGGAAACCAGAAACCAACGCTCATTCACAAAACCCTTCACCCATCAGATTCAGATCCGAACTGAATCTGAACTGAATCTGAACTGAAGCCGTACCAGCATCAAGTCTAACCACTCTGAAGTGTAAAAACCAGAATTCCAGCTTATTAAATTTTTCCAACCATATAAAGGTTTGACTTTCCGTTAAAGGCACATTTTCTGAAATATTCTGCTACGGTTTGGTCACATCTTAGTTTGAATGGGGCTGTTTCTTATATGCTTGTGCGTTCAAAAAAATAGCAAAGGATGCCAAGGGCAAAATATCTGTACTCACTTGCTGACAATTTCAGAGTCGATTTCTTCAATATGAGACACTGAGTCAATAATACACTGTGAAATTAAGAGTAGGTGTTTAAAACAATGCCGAATAAAAGAAATAATAGCCATGCAAAACACTGACTTTCCTTAGTTTTGTGTGTGTGAGGCTAAGGTGTAAAACAAGCCAGGATGTCTAACCTGAGTCACGATGCTCTTGGCTGAAAGAATCATCTCCTCACTGTAAATATCAAGAAAATCCAACTTCTGCTGCCTCAGTAAACCAAACACTAGAGACTCCAGCCTGTCCTGCATGAGTAACACACACACACACAGAGGCACACACACACAGAGACACACACACACACAGAGACACACACAGAGGCACACACACACAGAGGCACACACACACAGAGGCACACACACACACACAGAGACACACACACACAGAGAGACCCACACACAGACACACAGACACAGAGAGAGAGAGGCACACACACACACACACACACACACACAGAGACACATACACAGAGAGACAAACACACAGACACAGAGAGACACACACAGAGAGAGAGAGAGACACACACACACAAACCAACACACAAACACATACAGAGACACATACACACAGACAGACAGACATACACACAGACACAGACACACTCACACACACAAACACATACAGACACACACACACAGAGACAGAGACACAGACAGACAGACACACTCACACACACACACACACAGAAGGATTAGTTGTAAATAGCGAAACGACATCAGCTAAATTAAATAGCTTAAAGGGGTTTTAAGAAGCCATTAGGAACGATTCGACCAGTAATTTGGACAAAATAACGAGAGTCATTTTGGAGCTGAATCAAACCCAATCCAAATAATCAAGTGCAATTTCGCTGCAAATCGTTGATCGAGACATTGATTATTGATTCCTCTACGAAACGATTTCCCCTGGAAACCCTGAATCATCAGTCATCGTTTAGAAGTTAGAAGTCATGGATTCACTCCCAGACGACCGGCTCCAACAACCCACCTTTACTGGGGCAACATTGGGGGTTCGAACCTGCGACCAACACAACATCCTTTAGGTGTTGGACCTTTAAAAGGTCCAAAGTAAAAAAAACTGTGGAAGTGCCCGGGGGGGGGGGGGGGGGGGGGGGGGGGGGGGGGGGAACCCGGGTGCGTCTCACGGAGGATCAGCAGCAGCGACAGCGTACCTTCTCTAACACCTGCCCCTCCTCCTCCAGGCTGCGGCTCAGGTCGCTCCTGGAGTACATGCTGAAGTCCTCGATCATCATCTTGTCGATGAGCTTCTCCAGTTCGCACAGCTGGGAGCCCAGGTGTCTGTGTGTGTGTGTGTGGGGGGGGGTAAGGAGGGGGGTTAGAACATGCTTTAAAGAGGGTAGAAGATACTAGAAAAGCAGGAATACAGACAAGAGGACAGCTGAACCATCAGGTCCATACCAGAAGTGAGGGGGGAGGACGACGACACTGTAACTGAAACTTGGTACATTTAAACGAGCCTCAAAAGATACTGTAGTGTTCAAATACCCATCATCGGTCTGACAAGAATAATCCTGTAGGCATCCAGCCATATCTGAACTTGACCCCCCCCCCCCCCCCCCCCCCCCCCCCCCCCTAGCCCCGAGGCAGCCTCCCCCTTGCCCCCCTCCTCCCCAGACAGCCTCCTCCCCAGCCCCCTCCCTCCCCACCCCCCCCCCCCCCAGACCCACCTGAAGCTGTGGATCCCCTGCAGTTCCAGCTGCAGCACCTCCTTGGTGGTGGCGATGAGCTCCAGCGCCCCCACGAACTCGGAGGTGGACAGCAGCAGCTGCACGGTGGGCTGCGTCTGGTGCACGGCCGCCATCAGCTTCAGCTTGTTGTGCAGCCGCACGTGATTGGCCCGGGACAGCGCCTGGCGCAGGGCGCTCAGCGGGCCCTGGCACATGAGGCGGTGGACGGCGGCGGTGCGCTGGCGGAGGGCGGCGGCCGAGCGCTGGGTCTCCTGCAGCCGGTCCTGGAGCTCGTGCTGGGAGGACATGGCGTGGAAGAAGGCCTCGGAGCGCAGGGAGATCTGACGAGCGATGCTCACCTCAACCACGTCCAGGTAGTGGCTCAGCTGGAGCCGGGGAAGAGAGAGAGAGACAGAGAGAGGAAGAGAGAGATAGGGAGAGAGAGACAGAGAGAGAGAGAGATTTTGCATATTTCGTATTTGTATCTGTATTTGTATCTAACATCACCGGGCCCTTCTGTTCTGAAGCTCGTTTCCCAGGGGGCAGAGGAAGCCAGCCCACCTTTTCCTGAAGTAACCGTGACGACGCCATGTCGCGGGTGTTCTTCCCGCCGGCACTGTTGAAGTGCGACCACGGTAGGACGGCGTTGAAGGTCGAGGGGTCGTCCAGCGCAAAATCAGGCTTCATGAAGATCTGGGGGATCCCAGATAAATACGGAATGAATCACATCATGAACGAGTAGTAAGCGATGGACGAAAAGCCATTTGGAAAGTCACGAATCGCTTCGTTATTAAAAGGGCTGCTCGTTAAGGTTAGGTGAAGGTCACAACCTTGCTGCAAATACAGGCTACCGTATTTTTCGGACTATAAGTCGCACTTTTTTTCATGGTTTGGCTGGTCCTGCGACTTACTCTTTGTAATAATTTTTATATATTCAAAATATTATATATCAAAATGAAATGTCTGTTCTTGGTATCTGGTTTTATCGAATACATTTCCCCCCCCCCAAACATGTGACATAGTGTTTTATCTTCTTCATTATGCATTTCTTGGCTGGTGCGACTTAAACTCTAGAGCGACTTATAGTCCGGAAAATACGCTAAATCCCATCATCTAACGGTGCATTTACCTTAGGAACCTGCTCCAGTTCTGTCCGGGATTTGTCTAGAGGGGGAGGGGGGGAGATGGGGGGGGGAGAGGTCGCTGAATTAAGTCATTGGACGAAAATCTGATCGTCAGGCAGACAGCTAGGACTCGGCATCTGCACAGACATGGATTTAGTGGTGTGTTGGTGCGGCGAGGGGGGGGGGGGTGATGCGTACCGTGGTTGTTTGTGACGCTCGGGACAGCGTCCACGTCATCCTTGTTGGGACAGATGTTTTTGCAGCGCTCGTGGATTTTTTCCCTCTACAGATCGGTCAAGATTCAAAAAAGGAGGCGTGCCGTCAAAATGATAACCAACCATGAAATGCATTCTCTGACGTTTTTAACGTCATTAAAAAAACTATGTTTATCTCAGATTTCCCCCCAAAAAACAACGTCAGATAACCAATAAGGAAAGCACCCTGGCTTAAATAATAAACGGTAAAAATTCCAAGCATTTTCAACAGTAACATGGCAACCGTCAATCGGTTGATCAACAGACACCTGAATAAGCTGGACCGCTTCTGTCAGATCTACTGAATAATTCAGCGTGCGAGGCTGCTACCTGAGCCGTTTCCTGGAGGTAGGGGCCGAAGTGCTCCTTGGTGATGCTGGGGAGGTAGAAGGAGTTCATGACCTCGGTCTCGGTGAAGTCCAGGCCCCATGTTTTGGTGAAGAAGTCGGACTCCCTCTTGGCCAGGCGGGGGTCGTTCAGGGCGGCCGGGAGGTTCACCTTGGAGCTGAACACCGTCCAGCGGTCGTGCTCCGCTACCACCGACGGACCCTCGCACAGACCCCGGGCCTGTCCTGCAAACGTGGTGGGGAAGGTGGGGAAATTCAAATTGTTAATAAAGTAAAGTTAACTAATAAAGTTAACTAAGAAAGTAACTAATTAATAAAGTTAACTAATAAAGTTAACTAATAAAGTTAACTAATAAAGTTAACTAATAAAGTTAACTAAAAAAGTTAACTAATAAAGTTAACTAATTAATTGAGAGAAAAATGTAACTCATGATAATCCACAACCGTCAATACAGTAAATAAAAGGTTGTTGTTGTTTTTGGAACGTAACCCCCGTGAGAAACGAGGGATCACTGTACCAGACTCCACATAAGACCCCCAGCTTGCTAACATAAGACCCCATCTTGGTCCGCCTACCTGTGGGCTCCTTGGGGCACACATCAGGGAGGGAGCGGACCGGCCGGTAGGGCCGTGAGGAAGGATCCTTGTCCTTGCGGTAAATCCCGTCCTTGCCGCCGCAGGGATGAGGCACTGAGGAGGGGCTGTGACCGGAGGCCATGTCATTGGAGCGCACCTCCAGGGAGGCTAGCTGAGGGGGCACAGGGGGGGCAGTCAACCATTACCATGGGGGGAAAAAATACATTTACGACCACATGAAGACAACACAACAATGACATTTACGTTTATGCATTCAGCTCAATAAACGCTTTTATCCAAAATGACTTCCAAGAGAGAGCTTTACAAAAGAGCATCGGTCACTGAGCATAACAACGTGATAGACCCCAGACATCGCAGGTAGTCAGAACATGAAGCATCAAATTGTGAGAAACCAAACAAGTGCATTCAGTTAAAGAAGTTACAATTAAATGATATGAACCTCAAACGTACAATAGTGTAACTGTAGGAAAGCAAGTATTTATAATATACCTCACAGCGAGTACAATCATTTTAAACTGGTTACAACTGGCCAACAAGCAACAAGTCCCTCAATAAGAGTCCTTGTGATCCTGGGGGAAATATGAATGGCAGGGCAGATTTACGGGCTTGGTTTTCAAGATAGGGTTTGATCAGTGTATCCACGAAGCCAGTGGAAGGCTTCAGACTAGAGGAAACTGAGAGGACGACATAAAGATGTTCCTTCTGCTGCTTAAACTTCTGCCGCAAAACTCTTTCGATAACGAGAGTGAAAGCGTTAGAAAGGCTGCTTGATCGGTGCGAGGATGAGCAGGTGTTAGGTGCAGAGATGTCAGAGCAGGGGTGTCCCATCCTGGTCCTCGAGGGCCACAAGCCTGACCTCATCCGAGCCAGGTGTGCTGGAGCAGGGAATCATCTGAATCAGGGGGCTCAAACCCGTGCCAAGAGGGTGCAGGTTTTCAACCAAGCGCTACACCTGCTGACTTCACTAAGTAGAGAAACTCGTTAGTGAAATCAGCCGGTTGACACGAAAACCTGCACCCTCTTGGCCCTCGATGGCACGGGTTTGAGACCCCTGCTCTAAAACCTTCAGAACAGTGGCCCCTCAGGACCAGGATCTGACACCCCTGGTTTACAGGTTCTCTCACGGTCTGCTTTACACACACGTGGAGACGTTTAACCTCGTCATTCAACAAGGTCTCGTTCATTCATTCATTTTCTACCGCTTATTCCCATTAGGGGTCACGGGTGACTGGAGCCTATCCCAGTGACTTCCGGGCCGTAGGCAGGATACACCCCGGACTGGGGCCAGCTAGTCGCAGTCCACAAGGTCTCTTCCTGACAATTCAAACCAGTGTGCTTGCATGTCTGAAACGCAGCCAAAAGTCTAATCTAACTAAACCTGTTTAACTAACACTAGGATAAGCCTGAGTTAAGGAGTGAACAGCCTCGGACGGTTTGAAGATTAGGATGACAGGTGGGCGGGCTCCTTCTAAACAGAGATAGAAGTGGTTCATACTTAGACAAGGGTCGATTACATTGATCTGCCGATCAATGCTTGGTTGGAAAACTGCCGAGCGTAGCAAGTCAATATGCATGGGCTGCCATAAGCTTTAACTGAGAGACTATCAGACTGATAGTTCGTTATCTAACCAGACGTGACTCACAGACGCAGTGTTATCCACCAGCTTGAGGACATCAACACATCATCAGGCTAGTTGATTAAGATAACTATCATTACTAGAGCAGCTACCTTTAGCCTACTGAGACTGTGTGGTCAGTCCAAATACAGGTAGTAATGCTGGGGTTTATAAAAGCTAAACTAAAAGAATAACACACTGAGCCCTGCCTAACACACTGAGCCCTGCCTAACACACTGAGCCCTGCCTAACACACTGAACCCTGCCTAACACACTGAACCCTGCCTAACACACTGAGCCCTGCCTAACACACTGAACTTTGCCTAACACACTGAACCCTGCCTAACACACTGAGCCCTGCCTAACACCCTGCGCCCTGCCTAACACACTGAGCCCTGCCTAACAAACTGAACCCTGCCTAACACACTGAACCCTGCCTAACACCCTGAACCCTGCCTAACACATTGAACCCTTCCTAACATAACACACTGAACCCTGCCTAACACCCTGCGCCCTGCCTAACACACTGAGCCCTGCCTAACACACTGAGCCCTGCCTAACACACTGAACCCTGCCTAACACACTGAGCCCTGCCTAACACACAGCCCTGCCTAACACCCTGAGCCCTGCCTAACACCCTGAGCCCTGCCTAACACACTGAACCCTGCCTAACACCCTGAACCCTGCCTAACACATTGAACCCTTCCTAACCTAACACACTGAGCCCTGCCTAACACACTGAACCCTGCCTAACACACTGATCCCTTCCTAACCTAACACACTGAGCCCTGCCTAACACACTGAACCCTGCCTAACACACTGAGCCCTGCCTAACACACTGAGCCCTGCCTAACACACTGAACCCTGCCTAACACACTGAGCCCTGCCTAACACACTGAACCCTGTCTAACACACTGAACCCTGCCTAACACACTGAACCCTGCCTAACACCCTGCGCCCTGCCTAACACACTGAGCCCTGCCTAACACACTGAGCCCTGCCTAACACACTGAACCCTGCCTAACACACTGAGCCCTGCCTAACACACTGAACACTGCCTAACACACTGAACCCTGCCTAACACACTGAACCCTTCCTAACATAACACACTGAACCCTGTCTAACACACTGAGCCCTGCCTAACACACTGAACCCTGCCTAACACACTGAACCCTGCCTAACACACTGAGCCCTGCCTAACACACTGAACCCTGCCTAACACACTGAACCCTGTCTAACACACTGAACCCTGCCTAACACACTGAACCCTGCCTGACACACTGAACACTGCCTGACACACTGAGCCCTGCCTAACACACTGAGCCCTGCCTAACACACTGAACCCTGTCTAACACACTGAGCCCTGCCTAACACACCGAACCCTGCCAAACACACTGAGCCCTGCCTAACACACTGAACCCTGCCTAACATACCAAGCCCTGCCTAACACACTGAACCCTGCCTAACACACTGAGCCCTGCCTAACACACTGAGCCCTGCCTAACACCCTGAGCCCTGCCTAACCCCCTGAGCCCTGCCTAACACACTGAGCCCTGCCTAACACACTGAACCCTGCCTAACACACTGAACCCTGCCTAGCCTAACACACTGAACCTTGCCTAACACACTGAGCCCTGCCTAACACACTGAATCCTGCCTAACACCCTGAGCCCTGCCTAACACACTGAGCCCTGCCTAACACACTGAACCCTGCCTAGCCTAACACACTGAGCCCTGCCTAACACACTGAACCCTGCCTAGCCTAACACACTGAGCCCTGCCTAACACACTGAACCCTGCATAGCCTAACACACTGAGCCCTGCCTAACACACTTAACCCTGCCTAACACACTGAGCCCTGCCTAACACACTGAACCCTGCCTAACACACTGAACCCTGCCTAGCCTAACACACTGAGCCCTGCCTAACACACTGAACCCTGCCTAGCCTAACACACTGAGCCCTGCCTAACACACTGAACCCTGCATAGCCTAACACACTGAGCCCTGCCTAACACACTGAACCCTGCCTAACACACTGAGCCCTGCCTAACACACTGAACCCTGCATAGCCTAACACACTGAACCCTGCCTAACACACTGAGCCCGGCCTAACACACTGAACCCTGCCTAACACACTGAGCCCTGCCTAACACACTGAACCCTGCCTAACACACTGAACCCTGCCTAGCCGCACCAGCTTCTTACACGTAGACTGACTGACGCTGACGATGCTAACCTCCAGCTAGCCGACATTAGCTCACTAGCCACTGACAGCTAAACAGAAGCAGCAGCAGTGCCACCTGCGGCCTCAGCAGGCAGACGGATCAAGCGGACCCGTCTGGATAAAGTACCTGTAGTTTGAATCACAGCAGTTCTCGATGCTCCGATCCACCATCACGGTAACATTAGTGAAGGAACATGAACTCAAACAAACAAATATCTATCAAGCCACCGGCTCTGTACCCATAATGCACCGCGCAGGCCTTCTTCCTTGCGGTTGTTCCTGCCTGTCTGAGCTCGCAGCGCCCTCTGCTGGCCAGAGGAACAGTAATCATTCTGGAAAATAATCCAATCATTAAAAAATGTAAAATAAAAGCTTGATCTCTAAACTCACCGTCCACGTGAATGTGAAACCCTTCAGGCTAAAGACGTCAGATTTTTTAATTTATTATTAATAATAATAATAATAATAACAATTATACATAATACTTAAATCTAGAGCACTTCAAGACAATCAAGACCCTTCACATTTCAGATCCAACCAGAAAAAAGAGGCAGTAGGAAAATAATTCCCTTGACCTTTTAGTACCTTTGAATAAATAAGTACAAAATCATCACTCGACAAATGACGAAAATTGAAAAAAACGTTTATTGTTTCCTGTTGATACACAGTCTTGCTCTACAGCTGCATCAGCAGCTGAGACAACTGGTTCAATCCTTAACATCCTGTATCCATGTATGTGTGTATGTGTGAAGATGGTAACACATGAGCAGAATGGAAAGAAGATAAAAAATATAAGTTGGTCCAAAAAAAAAAAAAAACTAATGACACATCTGAACAACTTAAAGTAAGCTTAATTAAAATAGAGGTGACAGTTTAGATTAAAAAAAACTTGGACACATAAATACTGTACATTACATTTGAACAGGGACACGTATGGATCCATTCATATTTCATCTCATTTATTGGTGTAATCGTTATCATGAAAGTTGAACTCATTTTCCCACACCACTCATCGAAACATGAATAAAATACCAGGGGAGCAAGTGTATGTCACTTTAAACTGTATAACATTCTCTGTTTGTGAAGGGTACGCACAGTAGTATATTCTGATGTAAAGATACTTTGTTGGAATTCATCTAAAACAGGAGATATAAAGCACTTTAATGTCTGAACCCCCAAAATGTATCACTTCAGTGAACTAATTTCATTATCCAACTTCAATACAATCACTTCAAAAACTAGCAGCTAGCATTACAAAGTAGCCTAGTCTCTGCTATAACTGGAAATACACTAACAAACTACAAGTCCCACAATCCTTCTCACTGTATTGCGAATTCCTCTTAAAATGAGCCTGTATTGTATTGTATCTTTATGTATAGTTATAATGTTGTGAAAATATAGTTATACTGTATTCAAACAAGTAACATTACTGCTGGAAAGGTCACTTCATTTGTAAGTAGAAGCCAAAAAAATATTCCAAAGCTCTCCAAAATATTTGAGGTTAAGAAAAGTCCGAAAATTCAAAGCTTGTGGTGGCCAAATCGCAGCCTCGAAGTCTATGGGGTTTCCTGCCGTCTAGTCCAGGGGCCCTTGGAAGATGAGTCTGACGTAGCCGCTCTCTCCGGCCAGCTGCTGCACGCAGAAGGGGCAGGCGGCGTGGAAGGTGTGCGTGCCGTGCGGCAGCGGGATCTGACTCCAGAAGCTGGCCGTCTTCTCCGAGCACACGTGACCACAGGGGCTGAAGGCGTGAGTGGGCGGAGCCGCGTCCAGGTAGAAAGCCGCCTCGCAGCCCAGCCAGAGGGGCACGTAGGGGCCTTTGGCCCTGCACATGGGGCACTCGCGCTCCCGACCCTCCTCCGCCGACTCCTCCTCCTCGGCGTCGCGCCGGTGGCCGCCCCCCCACCCGTGGTAGCCATGGACGTGGCCGCAGCGCAGGTAGGCCCACGGCTGCCTCTCGTCCAGGACCTCCTTGCGCCGCAGGCTGGGGAAGGCGAGCGTGTTGAAGCCCACGGGGCACTGGGGGCGGCCCGCGTTCAGCTCCTGGCGCAGGGCCTCCAGGTGTTTGACGGTGGGGGTGTGCGAGAGCCCCTCCGCCGTGCGCCACAGGAGGGTGGCCCCGCACAGGTCGATGAGGGAACCATCCACCAGCTCCTGGGACTCACTGTCCACCTGAGGGGGATGATAAGATTAGATTAGATTCTACTTTAATGTCATTACACAGGTACAAGTACAGGGTAACGAAATACAGTTAGCACCCAACCAGAAGTGCAAAACAGTTATTACAACAGAATATAATTGTAATTGTATACTCAGAATATACACAGTATGTACAGTATAATCAGAATATACAGGGTATTAACACATTAAAGTGATTTAGGACAAATGTACAGCTGTATTGTACAAGATGACTACAGTATTTAACAGAATTGACAGAGCTGCATGTATGTACAGTTAGTGCAAATGATGCAGTGTGCAGATGTGCAAAATGAACAGACAGTGCAAACACAGGCGGTCAGACCCGGAGACACCTGCTGGTACGTATGAACACCAGCGGTTCATACCAGACACAGTCCTGCAGATGGCAACACTTAACTAGGCTCCAACTCTTCCACCCACAGCTCATGATGGGGGATGGGACCAGGGAGTTCCAGAGGAGGAGAAACTCCTGACTAACAGGTTCTCCATTGAGCTTCCTTGTGTGGGAACGATGTGCATTTGGTGTGCGTGTGCGACCAACGCCACAGGGGACCACAGGGTTGGGCAAAAGGTCTTTGGTTTGTAGTCTTGGTCGCGGGTTTACTCAAATTTTTCATATAGCACAGAGGAGGAAGGCACAGAACTGCAACGATGAAACCCGTTTGACCTCATCTGAACTTCAACATGGCTCTAGGGCAGGGGTGGGCAATCCTGGTCCTCGAGGGCAGCTGTCCTGAAGATTTCAGATGTTTCCCTAGTCTAGCACACCTGATTCTAATGAGCGGGTGGTTCTCGAGCTCTGTGGAAGCTTGATAACGACCCTTCATTAGAATCAGGTGTGCTGGAGCAGGGAAACGTCTAAAGCCTTCAGGACAGCGGCCCTCGAGGACCAGAATTGCCCACCCTTGCTAGGGTGTCCCGGTTGGGTGGGGGTCTTTTTTGGGGGAAGAAACCACATTTTATCTATTTAAAACTATGATATTTAAAACTATAACTTATTTACAGATGGAGTGACCAAGGCACAGACAGGTGGAGTCTGCAAAGTGGATGGACAAAGTGAACTGGTTTACAAAATGAAGTGAAAATGTCAAGTAATGGGTTCTTTTGAAACTTGGCTGAATAGGACTCATCCAGACTGGCTCTCCCAAACTCTCTGTGTGGTCTCCAGTGAGGGAGGGGGGAGAGAGGGGGGAGAGAGGGGGGAGAGAGGGGGGAGAGAGAGGGTGGGAACTAAAGCTCTGCAGTTTGAGTTCTTCAGGGTTATTAACAAGTGACACACCAGACCAATCATATAAATCATGTGGATTTCAGACATTATATTCTCTCTCTCTCTCTCTTTCTCTCTCACTCTTTCTCTCTCTTTTTCTCTCTCTTTCTCTCTCTTTCTCTCTCTGTCTCTCTCTTTCTCTCTCTGTCTCCCTGTCTCTCTCTCTCTTTTTCTCTTTCTGTGTATCCCTCGCTCTGTGTCTCTATGTCTCTCTCACACACACACACCCACCCACACACACACAACTACACAAACACACACTCACACACACACACACTCACACACACACACACACAAACACACACACCTGCGTCATCTGAGAAACTCGATAGACCACCAGCATTGCCAGAACTCAAACCACACTACAACTCAAAATAACTGCCGAGTAATTGGCTGAAAACCCACGTCTGTGAGTCTATAGACATATTTACTTGACAATTGCAACCCTACTGCAAGAAGTCAGATGGCTCAATGTTTAAGGCGTTGGCCTTGTGATCGGAAGGTTGTGAGTTCGAACCCCGGCTGTGGCTATGTGATGTTGTGTCCTTGGGCAAGGCACTTCACCCTACTTGCCTCAGGGAGAATGTCCCTGTTCTTAAATTGTAAGTCGCTTTGGATAAAAGCGTCTGCTAAATGAAAAATGAAGCATTATTAAGTCTTTTCTCTGTATAGTCAGATGTCAAAGCTAGTGATGGGTCAGTTCTTAAAGGGTAAATACTTTGGCGCTCTTGAACCTGACAGGTGGGATTAAATCACTTCAATAGGCTCAGAGGGAGCTGTCGGAACACACCTGTGGTACTCTGACTGATCTCCATCACTGACGCAGTTCTGCTTAAAGGACCACAGTGTGTGTTGACATAGCATCACTGCTGTGTTAGCCAAGAGGTTAATGTGGAAACTGTTAAGAGTTGCATTCCATTTTGTTTCATTTCTTCAGCAGTGCGTGTTCCCACGGGCGCCGTTCAATGACCTCCGCTGATAACAATGGAAAACTATAAACTACATAGT
The DNA here is from genome assembly GCA_030340685.1 of Protosalanx chinensis. NCBI lineage: Eukaryota > Metazoa > Chordata > Actinopteri > Osmeriformes > Salangidae > Protosalanx > Protosalanx chinensis. The sequence continues at coordinate 6,287,405 of CM059342.1, read as the reverse complement.
CGGTACTCAAATGTCTCCATTGCGAGACTCGCCAAGGATTATTTTACGACTCGTACAGTATGACAGCTCAAGATTTAAAGTGCGTGTGCTTGAGCTCATGAGACACAGACACGGGTCACGTTAAGACAATATCCAACTCTTTCCCACAAACGCGGATCGCACACACACAAAATATCAGTTGCGTGAATGTGAGGTGGCAAAAATGAGCTGTGGACATTTTTGTTTGAGCTGAAGAAACAGATCGAAGCGAAACCCTGAGTAACCCTTCTCTAGTACGGAGGCAGGGCGCACAGACACCCCAACGCACGCGTGTTCGTTCGCGTGTCCAGCCCACCCACCATCTTGCCCCGTTGCTGCGCGGAGCGCGTCTCCCTCAGGGTGAACACGTTGCCGCAGACAGAGATCTCTCTCCACAGGCCGGGCTTGGAATCCTGGGTGAAGCCGTGCCGCGGGTGCATGACCAGCACGCCGTTGGTGGTCAGCCCGTCCATCTGGCCGTCCTGAGTCCTCCACTTAGCAGCCTTCTCCTGGAAGGACAAGTGACACTTACATCAGACTTTTTCCCCCTTTTATTTGTTTTCGGCGGGCCCCCCCAAAAAAGCTCTCTCAAAAGGAAAACATAATGTGGCTGAGTGGTTAGGGTGTTGAGCTGGTGGTTGAAATGTTGCCAGTTTGATTCCTGGCTGTGCCAACATAGTGTTGTGTCCTTGGTGAAAGACACTTCACCCTACTTGCCTCAGGGGGGGGAATGTCCCTGTACTTGCTGTTTAGTCGTTCTGGATGAGAGCGTCTGATAAATGCGATTTTTATCTCCTAAAATTATATCAAGCCGCTCAATTTTTTTAAATTAAAAAACATTCCTTACAAAGTTTGTCGTCTTTTAAATGTCGTAGATCTTGGCACTTTAAGCGCAGCGCACAAACAAAAAACGGGAACATCCGTCCCCTAGAAAGGTCGCTCTCTCAAATTCCCGTAGTTACAGAACAACAAGCGGCGTCTCGTTCCTCACCCCCAGGAAGATGTTCTTGGACGAGTCGAAGCCGGCGGCGTAGATGCGCGCCGTGTACGGGGGGCTCCTCTGGCACAGGATCCGGCAGGCGAAGCGGGAGATGGTGCTCTGAACCGATTGGCTGTCGCCGTGGCTCTGGCCGCCCCCGGGAACCGTATCGGTCACCACGAAGTCTATGGGGCTCTCTGTCGACCGCCCGATCTGAGAGACAGCAATGGAGGATGTTAGATGGTGTTTGACTCGCTTATTTATTTTTATTTTTTCAGGGCCTTTTATAGATTTATTGGACAGAGACCGTTAGAGACTGACAGAAGCTTCATCAGAGGGAGAAACAGGAAGACATGCAGAAATGGCCTGAGTAGAAATCAATCTGGAACCTTTTTCCTGCGGGCTCGTATTACACGCGCTACGCAGTGACCCGCAGGGGCACCCCAAAGAAGTATCTGTGTCTATCTATCTGGATGGAGAGATTTTCTGTTAGCTTCTGAAAGGATAACCTCTTGGCATTGGTCCCAGTGTGTCATCTGAAGAGTGACGGACACAGACCACATCCAATCCGATCTACCTGCTGAACGATTTCTAGATGTCTCCTTCCATTGACCTCATTGAAGGTTGTGTTATTGAGGCTTTAACCCATCCATACCTTTTATATCAGGGACAATCAGGTGTATGATTTAACACATGACTTACTAACTCTCTCTAGAGATATGACTGTTTAGCCTGTGTTCTGCTCCTCACTTTCCCCAACCGTCCCTGGAGGAGGGGAGCCCTCACTGAATTGCTCCTTCCAAGGTTTCTTCCATTTTTTCTCCCTAGTGAGGTTTTTCCGTGTCTTCCTTGAGGGTTTAGGTTGGTTGAGGGGGCAGTTCTATGGGCATATGTGAAGCCCTCTGCGACATTGCTTGTAAAAAGGGCTATACAAATACATGTTGATTAGATTTTATGTTGACATGAAACAAGTGTTGACATCCGAGACCGGATCGTTCCACCATCAAAGCTAACACGGGTCAAACGAAGCTCTCCTCCATAAGCCAAGGATGCATATTCACTGGAGTGTTTGACCTCTTGTTGACATTGATTAAAATCATTGATTTCCAGTAAAACCTATGAAAACTCTTACAGACGTGAGGAGAGGATGGAGAAAGAGGAGAGTGAACAGGAGATGCTTAACTGTTGCCATTACCAGCATTATTTCTTGGCTTGTGGGGAAAGACTAATTATACAGGCAAAATCAATTAAGGAATCCAGCATGGGGTATGTGTGTGTGTATGTGTGTGTATATGTGTATGTGTGTGAGAGAGTGTGTGTATGTGAGAATGTGTGTGTGTATGTGAGTGTGTGTGGGTTTGTGTGCATGTGAGAGTGTGCGTGTGTGTGCATGTGAGTGTGTGTGTGCACGTGTGTGTTCATGTGTGTGTGAGTGTCCGTGTGTGTGTGGTGAGGTATAGGAGGAGATAAGCGTTGAGACTGTGTGAGTGATGCTTCATGTCTGACACCCATATGGTGTGAAACTGCCTGCTGAACCAGTTAAGGAAAGCCCCCAGCTTACAACCTGATTGGTTAAATCTGTTTGCCGTATCTTATGGCTGTGTGAGACTAAGGGCTTGCCGTTCCATCGGCTGAGAGGATTTAGAAGAACGATCAGTTCCAAATATAAGGTACAAAACGAATGAGAAACCCACATTCAAAAACAAAGACAGTATGTAGAGGTTAATACAGCAAGTTCAGTCCAAATACTCTGCAACACTAATGCAGAGTGGAAGTACAAAACAACACATCCAGTCTTTCTGCCTCAGAATGTTTGACTCCTGTGAACAATCCCACAGAGACCGTGTGGACCTGGTGGTCTCTGAGAGGGTCCACTGACCTGGAACATGTCCGTATTGCTGTCATGAGTGTACTCCACCACCACCGTCTGTGCCCTGGACAAGGTGTACGAGATACTGTGCTGGTCTTTGTTGCTTATGGCCTGCAGAAACACAGAGAGGAGTACGTGTTAGGGAGCAGGGGAGAGCAAGACGAGAGCTGGCGTGGGGGTAGGGGTGGGGGTAGGGGTGAGGGTGTGGGTCAGGGTGGGGGTAGGGGTGAGGGTGTGGGTCAGGGTGGGGGTAGGGGTGAGGGTGGGTCAGGGTGGGGGTGTGGGTCAGGGTGGGGGTGTGGGTCAGGGTGTGGGTAGGGGTGAGGGTGGGTCAGGGTGGGGGTGTGGGTCAGGGTGGGGGTGTGGGTCAGGGTGTGGGTAGGGGTGAGGGTGAGGGTGGGTCAGGGTGGGGGTGTGGGTCAGGGTGGGGGTGTATGAGCTTATGGGGAAATCGAATCATGAAAGCAGAGAAAGAGGAGAACAATATGTATCTGTGTGACTATAATTAATAATTGCATATCAAACACCTGGACTATCTTGACTTTCTTGATTAGTCTGATTACCTCAGACCTAGTTGAACATTGAGTTTGGACGTTTCAACGACCAATGAACTCTTTCTAGATGTTTGACTGTTAAGGAGGAGGGGATCCCTCACTGAATTACTACAGAATTCGTAATTCTTTTCTCCTCTAGTGAGTTTTTCCTTGTCTTCCTTGAGGGTTTAGGTTGGTTGAAGGGCAGTTCTATGGGCGTATGTGAAGCCCTTTGTGACATTGCTTGTAAAAAGGGCTATACAAATACATTTTCATTTTGATTTGACTGTTTTTCACTGAACTACCGGGAATCTTCACCAATCAGGGTTGAGAAGGGTTTCCATGAAGCGCTGAGTCCTCCAGATTGCCGTGGTTACCTTGGCAGCCTGAGGTGTGCAGGTGACGTGGACCGTGCTCGGTTTAACCCCGCTGGCCTTGGGTCTCCGGCACAGAGAGAAGCGGCTCTTCCTCCTTCCTCTGTCTCCGCTGGGCAGAGAGCCATTGTACCTGAGGAGGACACAACCACACCCACTTAGTCACGCTTCAATGCAGGTACATTCATTCATTTAGCAGACGCTTTTATCCAAAGCGACTTACAGTGAGTACAGGGACATTCTCCCTGAGACAAGTAGGGTGAAGTGCCTTGCCCAAAAGCACGATGTCACGTAACCACAGCCAGGGATCGATCTCACGACCCTCCGATCACGAGGCCAACGCCTTAACCTGCTGAGCCATCTGACCCATGCAGGTATAGATACACCTATCCTACTATATCCTCCTATCTTACGTTTAGCTTTTATCCAATGTTATCTCCAAAAATGCTCCAAAAGTGCAGGTAGTGCAGCTGCTTTCCAAGACAACAATGTCATCTTTAAATGTTTCAATTCAATATCAGAATCAGAATTCTTTTTATTCGCCATGCAAGTTGCACAAACACAGAATTTACTGTGGCAGGATGGAGCAAACCAAGAACATACTGTATATGGAACTTAAATAAGATAAAGATTTCGAACAATAAGATCAAAGTGGGCAATAGCTGTACATATTTAGACTAAGTGAGGATTGTACACGCGTATATATAATCAATTCAAGTATATAAAAACACAAATCTGTGAAGATTCAGCATTTCAGGACAGACCGCATGCTACGTTCCTGCAATATTATTTCAAAGAGCAAATCGTGACAGAAATTGGGAATGTTTTCAAAAGAGGAGCCTGGGGTCTCCTTGACAGGATAAACCCCCTCGCTGAATGGGCTCGCGTTCACCCATCAGCTTCTCATTTGTTTACCTGTGGAACTCCGTTAAAACAAAGCTCAATCCTCTTACACCCAATCAGGTTTCCAGTTGGAGGTTATCTTTGGTCACCAGCCCTGGCTTGTCACTGGACAACTTTCCTGAGTGGCTGACAGAACAGAGATGTATAGAAAAACAAGACCTTCCTGTATTCCATCAAAGTATGTACCAGCCACCTAGATACATGCAGAGGTCTGGGAACCCACAGTTACCGACTATTTGAGACATTTTGCACCCTAATTGGCATCTTAAAATCCAGAGTGGAAAAAAACCCGACAAATGAAACTGCTGTTTTTTTATATTCTGTGCACAGTATAAACTTGGTTTCATAGACTGTATCAATCTGTTGTGGAACGCCTTAGAGTAAAACAATACTTACTCTTTTGTTTTATTGTTTAGTTTTCAAATTGTCAGTTTATCGTATTTATTTAAGTTCCATATATGTTTATTGTTTGCACCATCCTGCCACAGAAAATTCCCTCAGCTTAAAAACCAATTCGGACTCTGATTATAGCACAAGAGCGACAATTTAGTGAACAACCCTCCTCTGTAGAGCAACCCAAGAGTTCTCATTTGCTCGAATAAACATTCTTAAACCAGGAAGTGGATTGTTTAGTCTCCTAGCGATTCAGTCTACATGCATTTAACTGGATTAAGAAGGAGCATTGCTCCACTTTTCAAAACTAATAAACACCAAAATCCCAAAATCAAATGATGTGAATAAGGCTGCTCTTTGCGGTTCATTCATTCATTCATCAGACGTTCTTATCCAGAGCGACTTACAGCAAGTACAGGGACATTTCTGAGGGATATTCAAAGGGACATTCTACTCGAGGCAAGTAGGGTGAAGTGCCTTTTCCTAGGACACAATGTCATGTTGCCACAGACAACCAAACCAGAGACTTTCTGGTTACCATCCCAACACCCTCACCACTTGGCTACCTGACTCCCATTAGTACCACAACTCCTTTCACAATATGTGTAGAGGTCAGGTTTTGAGTGGTCGGCACAGAAATATATATATATTTTACACCAGAACCATGAACACACCACAAATAAAGTATGAAAGGTCTCCTCGTAAAACCCACTTTAAATCCCACGTTGAGTGGATGCCTCATCTAAATCCCCCTCTTGCATCCTCAGCTCCATGTGGGTTTAAACCTTTCCCTCACCCCAGAACAACCAGCTCCAACTGGGATGAATTCCCTCTCTCACCCCAGAACAACCAGCTCCAACTGGGATGAATTCCCTCTCTCACCCCAGAACAACCAGCTCCAACTGGGATGAATTCCCTCTCTCACCCCAGAACAACCAGCTCCAACTGGGATGAATTCCATCTCTCACCCCAGAACAACCAGCTCCAAGTGGGATGAATTCCCTCTCTCACCCCAGAACAACCAACTCCAAGTGGGATGAATTCCCTCTCTCACCCCAGAACAACCAACTCCAAGTGGGATGAATTCCCTCTCTCACCCCAGAACAACCAGCTCCAACTGGGATGAATTCCCTCTCTCACCCCAGAACAACCAGCTCCAACTGGGATGAATTCCCTCTCTCACCCCAGAACAACCAGCTCCAAGTGGGATGAATTCCCTCTCTCACCCCAGAACAACCAGCTCCAAGTGGGATGAATTCCCTCTCTCACCCCAGAACAACCAGCTCCCCGTATTTGACCGGCGCTTTGGTGGAGGCTGTGGTGCTGGAGATGTTTTCTTGGTCAGGGGAGAACATTGGTGCTGTTGCTGGGAAGGAAGGTTCTCCCAGGAAGGTTCTCCCAGGAAGGTTCTCCCAGGAAGGTTCTCTACAGTTCCTCAGCCCTCTGTCCTCACAGTCGAGCCATCCTGTCTCCGTTCATGACACGCTTAACCTGCAAACGAAACAAAGCAGCTCGTTGGTCCAAAGCTGGCAGCAGAAGCCACAGACATCTTTACTTGTTTACAACAAAGCTGGTCATTAAGACTAAAATGACCGAAACAAATAAACAAACTGTGGGCATTACGCACAAATCTGAAACTGCCACAGATACACTATCAGAATGGGGTTTATTCGCTATGCAAGATTAACAAACATAGAATTCACTGTGGCAGAAATGAGCAAACATAGAACATATATGTGGCATACTAATAAAAAATGAATACAATGTAAAATACACTACAAATATGATTCAAATAACAAATAAGGTTAGCTATACACTATCAAACGCACATCGTGTTTAAAGGGACTGGTATCAAAAGCAACAGACTGCTAATATAAACTGCTTCTCACCTTCAAAAGAAGGCTTAAAACTCACTTATTTTGATAATTTAATGGCATTTAGGAATAGTATGGCACTTCACATAATCTAATGTTGTTTTGAACTACTTGTTGGTCCCCATATGGTGACTCGCCAGTGTTGTTTTTTTCTTGCTTTATTGTTCACAATCGTTGTGTTATGCTTTTATAGCTCTTCCCCTTGGCACTTATTGGTTCTCACGATGTATGTTTCACAATCTAAAAGCCCACTGTGTTCAGGGTCTATCACGTTGCTATGCTCAGTGACCGATGCTCTTTGTAAAAGCTCTCTCTTGTAAGTCGCTTTGGATAAAAGCGTCTGCTGAATGAATAAATCTAATATGGAGGAAGCGGATTGGGAGAAACAGGATGACATTGGGGACCATCATTGGAGGGTAAGCCTTCACCCCTCTCATGTAGACAGGCCCACTACTGATCTTTAGATCAGCAACTGGCAGGAGAGTTCAGAGGTCAAGCTGAAAACGCTGTGGCGGGACGTTTGTGAGGCGCAAACATGTTTGTTTCACCCTGATGAACTCAAAGAGATATGACAGGTTTGAGTTGCTTTACGTGTGTGTGGGTGTGTGTGTGTGTGTTCAAGATACACTCTATCCAGTTATTAGTATTAGTTAACCAGATGTTTGTAACATTCAAATCAGCGTGATGCCCAGGTAAGTGGATCAGACTTGCAAACCGTTCCCCGTGTGGGGAAGGGGTTAGTGTGGGGAAGGGGTTAGTGTGGGGAAGGGGTTAGTGTCAGCTCCAGGAACTGATCAAAGTTTGACGTGCCCCAACCCCCCACCCCCCCTCCGGGCCAGCACCGCAGGTTGGGACACGCCAACGCAAACACAGTCTTAACACAGAAAAGGCTTATACTTGTAACGAGGACACACAGCCTTCGTCGCTGGTTTGTTTTGGGCCTGGTGTGGCGTCCAGGTCAGAGAGCCAAGCAAGGGAAGAAGGTCTGGGAAGCAGGACTGTGGGGTTGGGGTAGTGATTGCAAGAATGGCAAGGTAGAAACAATGGAGGTGTTGATGTTCAGGCTAAAAGAGAACAACTGAAACTTTAAAGACGCTGGAACTAAACCTTCAGCAACACAATACTCAGGGAGCTAGGACAAGTCGATAAAAAAGACTAGTAATTTTTTTAAATAAATATAGTCAATTTACATTTAGCAGATGCTCTTATCCAGAGACGCAAAATCTAGTGGGACAGCCGGATTTCAAACCGGTGACCTTCTGATTACTGGCCCGACTCCCTGACCACTCAGCCACCTCACTCCCCTGACTCCCTTAATGACAGTTCAGCAGAAAGAGCCGTGGAAATTCGTCCGCCATCTTCCTTAAACGCTTTCCACAGTCAGCTTCTTAACAGGATCTGCTGTGGCCTCGGGTCACCATGGCGATCTGGAGATTACTGTGAGCAGTCACCTGACCTACAGACCAGACGGTTATCAGACAGTTATAGAGGTGCTGCCCGCATTAATCGACCTTCAGTGAACGTTACTTTGCCTTCAGCGGCTACGTCAAGATTAGCAAACCAACGGGTATTTAGCTTTTTAAATGGTACAAAACTTTACACTCCAAACAGTGGCTTTTGAAACATATTATGTTAAGTGTAACCTTTATCAACTCTTTACAGCCAGCAAAGAGAAAGAGGAAAATATCGTATCATCTGTTTCTACAAAGGTTTAAATAAACATAAAAGAACAACAAAGATGAAAGTTCTTAAACGGCCTCGATCGCAGGTCAAACTACAGACCACAATAGACATTTCGACAAAAGATAAGCAGAAACAGGCTGTTCGTTTCGTTATGACGGATCACCGTTTGAAGTCGCGTCTGTTAGATTCCATCAGAAACCACCATCTGGTGGTAATGCACACCTTGGGCGCCTGCACAGATATCCCACACGGGGAAGATAATACGCGTCTGCGCGTTACAGATCCGGGTGTGTGCGTCTTAGAGTTCTCATTTCTTTTTCTCCTTCTTTTCTTGCCTGCTAATTATAAACGATGACGTGTGAAAGTAGCGTGAGAACAGAATCGTTTGAGACGCAGGTGTAAAGGTGAAAACACGCTAATTGAACGCTTCTTCCTGTGGAAGTAACAGCATACTCAGGGTCTCATTCGATGGTGTTAGTCTGATGCTTCTGAAATGCAGGATGATTCAGTATCGACCGATGTTCAATTCAGATCTTATTAGATGTGTTTAGATAGTATTAGATGCAAATAATGTCCAGTAGCTACCTTATTAGCAGGGCTACAGTTAAATAAAGATCAACCAGTTATTTGATCCAAAAAAGGTTGCAGACCACAATAGGACTGAACAGAGAAAAGTCCAGGGGGGGAGATAAGAACCTGAATGTCCCAACTGAAACAGCCATCATGTTGAAGGGGTTACTTAGATATATCTTTATTTGTCATTGTCACCAGGTACAACGAAATTGAAAGTGCTTCTAGTTAGTGCAAAATGTAGAACCTAGTGCTAAATATACCTGAGACATTAAAATGTACTAAAATAAATGGGGGGGGTAACAAGCATCGTACTTCTAAACGAATTAGCCGTTCATTCGTTTCTCAAGCTATCAAAAATGTCAGTCACCGATGCGCTCCAGGTTTGCTCGGCCGAGAAGGTCGCTCGTCCATCCATCCCCAGAAGATCAGCCTCTGTTAGCATCTACTTTGGTCTGAAATCACGCTTCAGTGTTCATCAACAAATACCGTAGCATCTTGTACAATACAGCTGTATAATTGTCTTAAATCACTTTAATCTGTACCTACCCTGTATATTCTGATTATACTGTTCATACTGTGTATATTCTGAGTATACAACTACAATTATATTCTGTTGTAATAACTGTTTTGCACTTCTGGTTGGATGCTAACTGTAGTTTGTTACCCTGTACTTGTACCTGTGTAATGACATTAAAGTTGAATCTAATCTAATCTAATCATGGCAAAGGCTTTGCATGGTCGGTTTGGCATCTTTTGCTGCAGGTTTGAAACACCTTCATCACACCAGTGGAGCAACGACACAGGAAGAGACTTCAGAGCCCTCATAAACCAACACTTCACACACACACACAGTTCATAGCAAAAAAACTATGAGCATTTATGACAGTACCGCATCTTACTGGGAGTTATGTGGCGCAGTCGGTTAGGGTTGGTAATCAGAAGGTCCGTGGTTCGAACTCCGGCTGTGTCAACATGTCAGTGTGTCCTTGGTCAAAGTACTTCACCCTACTTAAGAGCGCGTGCTAAATGACTACATGTAAATGTACTCGAGGAGTGACTATGTACGTAGTTCAATCGTTCAACATTAGAAAGTTTCAACAACAATTAACCAGCGTTTTTATTTTGGAATTGGCTGTGCATCTACTCTGATCTTTCTCTTAATCTAAACAAATACCTTCTCCATCTGTTTGAAAATGCTCTGGTCTTGTTATTGACTTGCTGAGCTCAGTTCTGAATATTTAATATACATCTGTTATGAAACACTGTGCTTGAATCCAATGAATTCAGCTACTGGGGAGCTCAAAACAGGTTTATAGAAGGCTTCACCACCGAAAACCATCAGAACTAGTACTAAACCGCTATTATTTACACACAAACAGAAAAAAAACAGGTCACTTCTCCATTTGACACTTTTACACCGTATTTGTGGTTAAACAAAGACCAAGTCCTGCTAAGCGAGCTATAAGATGGATAAATCCTCTGTGGCTCCGCCGCCGTGCTGACCCGTGCCTGTCAGACAGAGCTGGCAGCCAGTGAATGAGCCCTCGTGTGCTACGCAGAACAGCCGACAAGTCAAACAGCCAGATAGTACCACCACTGTTCTGAGGGTCCCTGTCACGGCTCCGCCCCCTCAGGCAGACCGTGCCAGAACCAGACTGGCAGCGGTGTGGAGGGTGGAGGGTGGGGGTAAAATAAACCTGTCGTCTCCCGAGAACGAGCATCGGTAGCTGGGTAGAACAACCAAAAGAGCTGCCGGGGGTTGGATTATTCTAGAAAAAGTTGACCGTCAGGAAACCGAGTAAACAAGATGGCCTATATCAACTATCCTTCTGTTTAACACACCAACGGTGCCATGCGGTGGTACCAAGATTGTTTCTTAAAGAGTATGAAGAACTATAGATCACAAGCCAGTGGTCTTAATGAGATAACCAAGATGATGACATGAGCCAAACTCTTCACCCTCCTCTTCATCACAGAGGCTGGGCCACCTGTGCACAGTAGGCTCCAAGACCGGCCTACATTTCAACAGACGACTTTTAGTCAGCAGTCAACCAGACAGCTTTGCTCACTACGCGCGATTTCTCCCTCGGAAGCAACCGAAAAATCAAATCAAAAGACAAGCCAACCGAATAACCGATAAGGGGTCAAACCCCCCCGCCCCCCCAGTCACACTTTCTGTTTATTCCCTGTCGATGAATAAAGCCAGTTAACTGCAGGGGACAAAGGCCCATTCACTGACCCTGTAACTGGATAATGGGTCTGGTTTAACAGCTAGTACAGACCCACCCTCTACGAGACAAGGAAGATGACTTTTAAAGTGACTTCACTTCTCCGCAACAGAAGCACTTTTGTGTAACCCCCCCCTTGGCCCTCTCGTGATTCAGACGTAACAATCTCCGGTCCCACCGTTGGGCTGAATCATATCGAACCTCATGTCTGCGGTGTCACAGGGCAGCAACACAATAAACGAAATCAAGTGCACAAAACGAGGGCTCTTTCCGCAAGAGGGGGCTTCACCAAATCTGCATTAGCCACTGCAAGTGTGTGCTTATGAAACCCTTCTGTAGCTCTCATAAACCTAACCAGGCAATAATAACCATGTCATGTACTTGAGGACAAACAGTCATGATACAATAAATCCAAGAACAACCAAAAAATAGTCTTTACAATGTGAAGTTCCCATTTCCATGAACAAATGTTGTTTTCTTCGCAGATATTCACGATTCTTCATAGATATTCACGATTCTTCATAGATATTCACGATCTAAAAAACCCCCACTGTGTTCGGGGTCTATCACATTGCTTGCTCAATGACTGATGCTCTTTGTAAAAGCTCTCTCTTGTAAGTCGCTTTGGATAAAAGCGTCTGCTAAATGAATACATTTAAATGTATATTCATCCACATCCCATGTGGCACAGGTCTTCCAAACACTTCACTGAGGTCCCGACGTTGCGTTTAGAAGAGGTCGGAGGTGATATGTTTCATGATCGAATGAAAGGGTCGCTATCGTCTGTGAGCGGCTGATTTTAAAGACCTCCCCCGTCCCGTCTCAGAGATTACCACAGGAGGGGCTAACTCAGTTCCAAACACCACACATCAATGCTTACCATTCATAAAGGGGTTAGCACCCTGAGCTAATAAGATTAGGGCCTTCTGAAGAGGAACGCAACTTGTTTGAGCAGTGGAGAGAGAATGAAACTGAGATAAAGAAAGAGAGAGATGGACTCTTTCCAGTTCATTTAAACGGATGTGCGCTTTTCGAGTACTGCCAGCAAGTCTCGATACGTGGAATAACATCTAGACTGTGCTGTACTAGCAGATGGGCGATGGTAGTTGAAATTTCAGCCCCCCCATTAATTATTTATCGAGACTGAAGTCACACACAAACACCCGAAGACACATAAACAAGAATTTCCAGGAAAAGGTTCCATTGTTGAGATACAAGAAAGTCTCTTCTTTCTTTAGGTGATGGAAAAAATTCAGCAAGAATTTGTTTGTACTTAAACAGAATTGTCCGAGGTGGCAGTTTTCCTGACTTAATAACGTTGAATGTTTTCCTTTCGCTCTTGACCAGTCTGACTGGTGGAAATGAGTGAACCAGGGGTGCTAAATAAACAACCAGGCTCCATGTTTTCACTGGGCCTCAGAAACGGAAAGGGCCAGACCCTCTCTCCCAAGTTCAGGGAGCGAGACGGAGAGGGAGAGAGATAGCAGGCAGCGCATTTGAGCTGCCCATGAATGAGTCTGTCAAAGACATCAACCCGACCTTGATAACGAGAGGGACGAAAGGAGGAGCGGAAGCTGAGAAGGGAATGTGGGGAGAGGAGGAACAATTAAAAATGCCTTTGTATCCCCCAGAGACAGTTCAGCGAAGCTTACTGCTTGACTCCAGGTTTGAGACAGCCCTCTAACGTAGACGGGATTAAGGCCTATTCTGGGACAGACGGGCGACGGGTGCCAGCTAACGCCATCGTGCTGATTCATCAAGCTTAATTACAAGAAGGTTTAAGTGGTCGGTTGACGTCAGGAATCTTTTGTTCCGTGACTCTGTTCCACGTACACTTCAACAAGTCTCAGTAACCTACAAACCAAACACTGTGCGTATGAACCTGTACAATACAACCCCTCATTGTACACACAGAAGCCCCTTCATAGCCACTGGGACATACGTGGAACCACGTTGTAGAGCCTCGAAGTCCCACATAAACATTCATAAACGTGAGTCAAAGTAGGTCCTTGTGAGACTGTTGACAGTGTGAATGAGTACTAATGTGGCTTTTTTTAGTGCTTCAAGTAAGATTGTTAACTCATCGTGTGCCCATTTGGACTGCCTTAGCAAGGAAGTGTAACTTGACACTCTCCAATTGCTGCTCTCTGGAATCCTGCACTGTTCACACCAACAACGTTTGGCGACTTAATGTTTTTCTTCCCCCAATCAAGCTGTGCAATACACACCCATCCTCTGGACTTGTTCCCTAAACAAATGCACTTGGATAACTGATGTGGGGGGGCAAGGCACTTCACCCTACTTGCCTCAGGGAAAATGTCCCTGTAAGTCGCTTTGGATAAAAGCGTCTGCTAAATGAATACATGTAAATGTAACTGATGTCAGTGAAAGGTGATCCTTGCTGTCATGTTCCAGGGCCACTGGAAGGCAGTGTCAGTGGATGCCGGCAGAAATATACAGACTGAAGTCACTGGGAAGGATCAAGCCCGCACAAAGCAGCGCAACTGCGAACCCCAACCTGCCGTACATGTGACCAGGGCAGCCGGACAAATGAGGCACATTTTTCCGGGGAACAAAAGAGATGCTCATGGAGCCAGATGCTCAGGCGAGATGATGCATGTTAATCAGTTGATGTTGTGGGAACAATAGCCCCCAGCTGGGCTTTCCCTGGGAGAGCCAAACCAAAGAGAGACCCCCTTTATAGTAACACAACCAAGAACGATCAACGCTTATTTTAAAGTCCTGAATGGCTCTAACACAGCGAACCATGGCAATTTCATTAGTAATCAGTTAAATACTTCTAAGTGATCGCTTGGCTGAGATATGTGATATCAAACTAAAACACCAGAAACATTCTTGCTGACTAAGGGGAAATGTTGCCATTGTTCTTTGACTTGCCAATGATTTTACAACCGGTCTACGAGTGAATAAGGCCGTATTATAAGTAATTATAAAGTATGCGTATAAAATATATACGTATGCATTCATAAAAAGAAAGCATACTGAATCCCCACGTTATATAGGCTACTTGCTCAGCCGTAGATTTAAATCGAAATCCCTCAAATGAAACACCAACTTGACTTACCTTAACAGAATGAAAGCATCGTTTAGACTCCAAAACATGAGACAGTTCCTGAGTGTTCACACCTTAACTGTCATTACTAAAGCCTGCATGCTGGCAAAACATCTGATTTTATTCACATTCACACTCTACTTTATCAACCACTAGTCAGTACCATGTGTGCTATAGTTGCTCTCTCTCTCTCTCTCCCTCTCGCTCACACACACACTCTCACACACACACACACACGCCAAGCGCCGCCAACTGGGTTACGTCATTAAGCACTTCGAAACGCTCTGTGGGTTTTGTAGTTCGTCAGCCTTGGAAATGCACGTGTGCTCAAATAAGTACTAGCGAAAGTTGCTGCTAACGCAAGTGAACAGGTCCCTTGCATTTCATTTTTGGATAAGTGAAATGACATCAGCATTGAGATGTTTTATAAACTCTCGAATCGCAGTGATGCCTGATATGCCTAGTTAAATTCGCACGCACACCCGTGTACATCGCAGCATCCACCGTTTCTGCATGTTCCGTCATTCTGCACGTGCACTCCAGACACCTGAGGGAGATGAGCAGAAAATCGCATAGACGGTTCTGCAAAGGTTTTCTTATCTCTAGGCACTAACTATCCAATACCAAGACTTTTTAGGTCATGTTCTCTTGGTTTGGACCAAAAATTATACATTTACTACAGGATACAGGATGCTTAATTGCCATTTACATGTATTCATATAGCAGACGCTTTTATTTTAAAGCGACTTACAAGAGAGAGCATCGATCACTGATCATAACAACGTGATAGACCCCAAACATAGCAGGTTGATAGATTATGAAACATACATCGTGAGAAACCAATTAGTGCCAAGGGAAGAGGTATAAGAGCTTCATTCATTTATGTAAACACATATAGGAACTTGTTGCAGCATTACAGTGAAGTGTTTTAAACCATATAGTGCGGTTAGACAAAGACAGTGATGACGTGACAAGAAAAGACAGAACAGGCATATGCAATGATGTTACTGATTACTACTGGTTCGTTAAGGATTCTTTGTTAACACCAAACCTTAACATTTACATTTATTCATTTAGCAGGCACTTTTATCCAAAAGCTTTTATTTTATTAACACAAGTCATAAGGTCGAAAGCTGATTGGACAGTGTGAACACACCCTTAAGAACATAATCCAACTGTCCCCAGGTGTTACGTAACAAAATATAGTAGGTGAACTGCTAAGACTAGCAAACACTGACCTCACAGACCGCCTAAGGTATGAACTGTTGTCAAGGAGCCATGGAGACTGTAACCATGCACAGTGTCATGTTTACACAGTTCAAACTCTCCCATACCTGGGAGGGCACACATAACCAAGTAGCCTGTTCCTCAGGCTAGGAGAATGTGTGAATGTGTGTGTATGAGTGTGTAGATGTATGTCTGTTCTGTGCTGTTTGTGAATGTGGGTGTGTCACGAAAGGCCAGAGCGACATGTTCTTTGTGCTTGAACACATCCTGTGTGGTGTAGGCCTACAGACGCTCAAAAACAAGGCGTTCTAATGGCCCAAGTTCCCAATAGTTCATTTTTGAACAGCACAGTGGAAACGAATGGGGGAGGAAAACTCCTGCAGACAATAGCTGCTTAATATGCTTTTTTTGCACAGTCATCCCAGTGAATCCGCGGCACAGCGACCACTTCATGGTGCTATGTGGGCTGAAATTGTATTGTGTGGGGGATTCGGTAAAAGGGTGGAAAAGTAGGTTATGACACACAATTTGAACAGGATGATGCTGATGTTTAATTACCTGTGCCGGAAGTCCTTTCAACGTCCTGTTACTCATACACAGCAGAGGGAGAGTTCAGAGAGTTCTGTGTTTAGATTAGATTAGATTCAACTTTATTGTCATTACACAGGTACAAGTACAGTTTAATGGTTCTTCCTAACACTATCTGCTTCTTTATATATTCACTCTTATCCAGAGCGACTTACAGCAAGCACAGGGACAAGTGGGGTGAAGTGCCTTGCCCAAGGACACAAAGTAATGTAGCCACAGCCGGGAATCTAACTCACAACCCTCCAATCACTAGCCCAACGCCTTAAACGCTGAGTCACATGACTCCCCATGTATACATGCATTTAGAACAAAACTGACTCGACGTGAACGGATTGCGCTTCAATTCCATATATGTTCTGTCAGAAAATGAAATTACCATAAATAACTTTGGTTGAGAACCGATATGTTTGACTGTCAAAACCATTTTATGAATGAACGACCAAAAACCTGTTTCATTTATGACCCAGTGTCATGGAGAACAACAAAGCCTTTTTAAAGTCACCACAAAGGGGTCTTGTTTGTTTGTCATTGCTTTCTGCATTTTTATCTTGTTGTGTGCTGATGACAATCTCCACAATATTGATCGACTGACCATCTGACCAGAACTCAGCCTTTATTTACTTTCTCATCTCTTTCTCTTTATCGGTCTGTCAGACTGCCTGGCTCTCTCTTTCTCTGTCTTTCTATCAGCCAGGTGTTCTTGTTATCTGATATCTTGTCTGGGGTTTGTCAAGGTCACCGGATCCAGCGGCCATCGTGGATGAGGCGCTCGGAAGGACGTTTCGCTCTGCTACTTTGTTTAGTACACAAGTGTGATCCAATGGCATTTATCACAGGTTACAACTCCACTATATTCTATGTTTTTGGGGATGGCATTGCTTAATGTTAAAGGCCTACTTGTATGGTTTGGAGGATAAATGAGACAAGCCCATTTATAATTCATGCAGGCATGGCTGTGTGCAAATAATACTGCATGGGGCCAAGATGTCGTAATTAACAAATAGTGCCATCTAGCGTTCTTTTCGTCAAATTGCACAGACCAATAAAGGTCAAAAGACGATCAGGCCCAGATATTTCAGACATTTTCACTTCAGCCTCTATACAGGTTAGCCTAGGATACTAAATCAGACAAAAGCTTACAGGTATCTTTCCTAACGATTAATTAATTCAGTTGGACTATTAATTCAAATGTAATACCGAAACAATATATGTTATTATTTTTATTATTTTAAAGCTTCCCTTGGCACTTATTGGTTCTCACGATGTATGTTTCATAATCTATAAGCCTGCTATATTTGGGGTCTATCACGTTGCTGTGCTTAGTGACCGATGCTCTTTTGTAAAGCTCTCTCTTGGAAGTTGCTTTGGATAAAAGCGTCTGCTAAACGAATACATGTAAATGCAACCTTCAAGTAGCTATAGCCTAATTCATTAGTTATCCATTCATCTTTTTGAACGGATGAGACTATAAAAATGTAATGAATGAGTTTACAATGCAATAATGTGTTCTTCTATGCTTCGCCATAATGGCTTCCTCTTTTGCTTAGTCAGATTGTTCTTATCTATGTTATGGCTAGGTTGGAAGCCAAGGTTCTTCTACACCAGGGTTCACCATTCCTGGTCCTCGAGGTCCGCTGTCCTGACAGTTTTCGATGATTCCCTGCTCCAGCACACCCGATTCAAATAAAGGGTCATTATGAGGCTTCCACAGAGCTTGATAACGACCCATTCATTAGAATCAGGTGTGCTGGAGCAGGGAAACATTGAAAACTGTCTGGACAGCGGACCTCCAGGACTAGGATTGGTGATCCCTGTTCTACACAGTCATTAATGGAGAACTAACAGATGTAGTTATTCTGAGGAGGACTCGACGAGGATTAACATATTTGCGTCAGCACGGAGTTGACTAAGTGGGTTACAGGCAAAGACACAGCCTCCTTCCGCAATTCTATACCAAATTCCAACATCACATTTTGGACACACCTTCATACCTGGGTTTGCAAGCTGCGCTAAAGCTGAGCGGAAGAAACCGACTGGAGCGCAAAGTGGAGTTCAGCTCAGCTGCGCAATTAGTGTTTCACTTGGTCAACATGGCGGAAGGGCTTCCAGCAAAGGACACACATGTAAGTAGGTCACATTCGTTTAAACGTACTCAATGTTATTCATAGCGGATAGATTTGTTAAAGGTTTCCATTGCAACTGTCTAAAATAATTCATCGGGTGCCTTAAAATTTAAAACACAAAAAACACCGCTCAACACAAAACTTGGACAAATATTTTCAGTGGAATGTGGTCTAACTTGGTCCAGCCTCCCGTCATTTTTCCGTAGGTTAGGATTTCATGCAGGATATCATGTGGGTGGGTGCATAGCTGGAATATCTTTGGTTGTTAACAGATGATGCAGATTTACGTTTATCCATCCAAAAACATCAAAGATGCTTTGACTTGTATTGTCTCAGCTGGGGGGGGGGGGGGGGGGGGGGGGGGGGGGAAGAGTGTCCTCCCAATGCAACAAATATTTCCCATGAACTTTACAACAACATATCTAAACCTCAATAAGTTGTCTAAATAATGTTGTATTTGTACTATCTTGTTTTCTTTCCCTCAAGAATAATGCATCTGATGGCCATTCTCACGCAAGTAAAGTGGATGAATGCAGATCTATCTCTCCTGATCAACGTTTCCTGGTAAGAGAATGATGAAAACATCCTGCTCAGCCTCTCAGTCCTTAGACCATTATGAGGGAAGATATATATATATATATATTTTTTTTTAATGCATGTTTGTGTTATGTCTGTGCCTAGTCCCTTCCTTTCACAGGTTATGTCAGTGGTGGAATGACTCTAGGGAAGAAGATCATTATCATGGGCATTGTGGATCCTCACCCGAACAAGTAGGTCAAACTCATACCAACAGTTTGAACATACGAAAGTACCAACATATCGTTCTGATAAGTCGCTTTAATAGGACCATTGATCCCCCCCGCCAAAAAAACGATAGAAGGCTAGTTATGGGAGGCTTTTGAGATTCGATCTCTGTACGGTCTCTACTGTATGCTACTAATACATAAATATATCATAGAGAATACAGATCGTGACTTGGCACTTGCCCTGTGCGGTTCTTCAGGTTTGTCATCAGTTTAACGTGCGGCCGGGACACAGAAGAGGACATGCCCGCTAACGTGGCGCTGGAGCTTTGCGCCCGGTTTAAGGACCGCCAGTTCCTGCGGCAGGCCCGCGTCTCAGGTGCTTGGGGAGACACCGAGAAGCACATCCCCTACTTCCCTTTCATTGAAGACCAGCCATTCCAGGTACAAACGCTTATCTGGCCTTTGTTACATCCCTCTTTCTCTAATCATGTAATCAATGAGAGAGGTGTAAATAATGTAATCTTTGACGACGTTAAAGTTACATTTTTTTTTTTATTACATGCAACTAGAAACCCAAATTGTTTCCAGATGATTTATTAGAAGCCAAAGACAGAATGACTAAACTTTTATCTTCTCTAATCTTAGATCGAGATCCATTGCGAACGGCTGCGATTTCGTATATTCGTGGATGGACACCAGCTCTTTGACTTTTCCCACAGAGTGCAAAAACTCACTGAAGTTGACACATTATGGATTAAGGGCAGTGTTAGAATTACAAAACTGGGTTAAAACAAAAAGACAATCACCATCGAATGGACCGTTCTAGAGTGAAGATCCTTCAAGCACTGTTTTCTATGCATCAAGACAAAACAAAAAATACACAAACTTCAACAACAAAACTAATTTCAAACAGCATTGAATCATGCAAATAATTGTGTTATTTAGTCTATTCAAAATTGCATTGATTTCACAAGGCTGGGACCGAAAGCACTACTTAAAAATGTCCAGACCAGATAATCAATTTTTTAATACTGGTGCTATTGTCTATAAGTGTTATGCCTTAATGCAATTACTGGTCAAATGAGACTTAATCAATGTATTTATTATCATGAATAAGTAGGCAACTGTGCTAACATGTTGATGATTAACAATGGACAGTGAGAAAGTTGAATTAATGGTTAAAAAAAATAAGAATATAAAAAGTGTGACTTTTTAAATGTTAATGTATGTTATATAACAGGTGTGTTTCCTCAATGTTTATTTATTAGATAAGTCACTTATGGGGCTTGTCCCTGCATTTTCTTGGTCTTATTTGAATTGTGATGAATCATTTTGTGTACTTGAGTTGTTTCCACTGTTTAACTGTTACCCCTTAACTGCTGGTAATGAATAATATTATGATCTGAATCCGTTAGGTTAAGAATGCATAGGTAGCCTTATATTTAGCACTAATTTTTGTGAACAAGATGGCAAAAACCTGAATGGGATGGATGAATGAAGACCTGCAATAATAGGTGGAGTTGGTTTTATTAATGATTGTTCAGAAGAGTTTGAAATCCCTCCTTGAGGTCTGATCTGTAGACCACTCTGTTATTCTTCAGGACATACAATACATTGCAATTTCTGAACGATTATGGAACTTGTCTTCATGCCATGCAAGAAGCATGCAAGAAGCATGCAAGCCCTGGGCGAGTCCTGCGCGAGCCCTTCCTGCCACACCAAAGCTCGTGCAGCATGCTGGGTAATATTAGAGACAGAAAGCAAAGTAGGATCATCAGAACCGGCTGACTCAACAATACTTCTGTCTTTAACTCCAACCATTTCCCAACTTCATGTTTCGCTGGATACTATCTACATTGAACAGCAAGTGTCTACTTCACGTGAGCCATGAGAATGAAGCGTCAAGATAATAAGGTGTGATTAAAGGTGTGTTTGTGTGGATACATAGCCTGGAAGCTAGCAGCTAGCACCTAGCATTGACAAGCTAACAAAGTGTTTGATTTCTAACAAACACACGACATCATGTTCCAGGCTTAAATTCATGAAATTGGACATTTCTAATCATAGACTGACCGCGTCTCTTATCTGAAGCTGTGTTGTGAGAGGAGCTGTCATGACTTTGTGTTGTTGTGTTTCTGCTAACAGCAGCTGTAGCTGCTAGGTTCCAGTTAGCTTAGCTGGACTAGCTGTCCTCGCCCAGTCCTGGGCTGCTGTCACAGAATGCTAGGTAGTAGCTTCCCCTTAGTTAGCTCAAGATAGCTGCTTAGCTCAGGCTAGCTGCTAAAACTGTCAAACATCACAACAAACTGACAGCAGAACCTGACCATCGGCCTGTGATGACTTCAGTTAATACAGATAAGATAGTTAACCTACCAAGAGGGGCGGTATTGTATTAATGTTTCATCGATCTTCTTTTTTGACAATCACCTGTTTAAGGATTTTAATTCTGCATTTATGTTAGGGAAACATATGGTGCCTAATGACGCGATCTGCAACCTTCAAAAACAATATTCTTTATTTTTCTTCTTCTCCGTTGCCTAGTTGGTAATGTTGGACTTACACAAGATAATCAACCTCCATATTTGAGAATCAAAAGTGGAACAGTGGAATTAGCATGAGTAGACGGATGCATGTGATTGTATAAAGAAAACCCTCATTGCTTTAAAAAAAGAGTGGCTAACCTTTCTGTTCGGTCTAGCTTGATTATTAGCCATCACAAGTTGTTACAAATGTTTAACTTCCCCCCCTGACACTTGATTACAGGTTATGTGAAAACAATAGGTTCCCTTTAAATCCAGAGTGCCTCTGAGTTAAGCCCTTAGTAACACAAAAGACAAAGGTAACAAGCCTAAAACACCACTGTCCTTCCAAATCCTCTCAGATTACAATGGATTAGTCACTGGTACAGTTTATTGTATGTATCTTTATGATGTTCCATTTTAACACGTCAGATTTTGTGTTTTTACTTATTTATAATGCATTTCCCAATTCTGGGAGGGAATATTTGTGTTTCTAGCTGCTTTGCATCATATGAAGGCTAAAACGTGTGTGTTCTCTGTCTCTTCACAGTGGGACCTGTAACCTCGAGGACGTGTGTGATTGCTTCAGGACCATGGAGCCAGATGTGATACGCATGTACTCGTCCTCCCCACCCCCTATGGAGGATGGCGCCGAAGAGGAGGACGACGAGTTTGGCGACTTCGGCGGGTTCTCCGGCATCCCCAACAGCGTCAGCTTCACGGAGTTCGACACCCCAGCCGCCGTCAACCAGAACCAGGCCTTGACCGCCACCTCGCCGCCCGAGCTCCTCAACAACGGAAGCGTGGTTGGAGTCTCGAACCTCGGCTGCGGTTCTGTAGGTCGGGGTCCGGTGGAAGACCTCTCCAAGACCAACGGGGTTGTGCCAGGAGGGGACGACAGTGCTTCTGAACGGACTGTCAACACGGAGGACTTGAAAAAACACGCCGACCACTCACAGTCCAACCATCACTCAAACTCTCTGGACTTTGACAGGAATTCCCTGACTGACAACAAACCATCGGATTGCAATGGCGGTGTTGTGGAAATCCTAACCAATGGCTTTGCCTGTTTCGAAGGGCAGGAAATCCCCCTCCCCTCTTCCCCCAACGCTGTTCACCCTCACCAGAATGAAACCTCAGAGAGTACGGACCCTCTCAGCCCAGAAGAAGAGGAGGATTTTGCCGATTTTGCCGCTTTTTCGAATGCAGACGTTCAAGAACACCTCGGCCAGTTGACCAACATGACAGAGAGCACAGACTACGCAGAGGGGGGCGATCGTCTCGCAGAAGAGGTCCACCCACAGAATTCAGACGCGGGGCAGGAGAGCGGCTCTGAAGACGTTGTCCTTGACGACCGCGGAACAAACGCAGACGCTCCGGGGCCCGATTCCGAGTCCCATCCTGCCGTGGCTTCCGACAGACTGAGCAATGGGGACGGGGGATTTCACAGGGACGGTAACGCCCAAGAGAGGGATGTAGCCTTTACACAGGAGCCGTCAAGCTCAGAGGGACTTTGCACTAGGGAACCGGTCGCGCAGAACGGCACGGGTTCCGAAGGGTCAGGCGAGGCCCTTATCGAGGAGAACGGAGCGTCGGCAGACACGGCCGGGGACGGGGAAGGGGAAGGAGAGCGAGAAGACGAGAAAGGTTCCGGAAACGAGACGGAGACCGAAACGGAGACCGAGACGTCGTTCGGCCGTCCGCTGTCGACCGAGGCCCTGGAGGAGTACGGGGACATGAGCACCACGGGCTCCGTGCCCTCGCCCCCCCCGCAGGAGGACATGGCCACGCCTGTCGGCCACAGCCAACTGGCCGAGGACGACGAAGACTTCGGAGACTTCGGGGACGCCGGCTCGTTTGGCGGACAGGGCTTTGCCGATTTCGACCAGCCCGAGACGCACGGAGACGGGTTTTCGAACGCTGCGCCTGCGCGGGAACCAGGGGACGACGACGAGGACTTTGGCGATTTCGACAGCCCCCGAAACCCTCCCGCCAACAAGGACATGGAGGACGGGGAGGAGGAGTTCGCCGACTTCCCCGGCAGCGACAGCTTCGCCGATTTTAGCTCGGCCGCTGTCGCTGCGGACTGCGAGGCAGACGGGGGTTGGAACGCCTTTCACGAGCCGGAACAAGGTCAAGGGGAGGGGGGCTCCTGGGCCGCGTTCGGGGGGGAAACGAACGCTGCTCCGTCGGGGAAGAGCGAGGGCGAGTGGCAGGAGGGCGGAGCTGTGGCGTCTCTTCCCTCTGTCAGGGATGACACCGCAAGAAGAGATAGTCTGTCGGTGAGTTCATTTATGTTTTTGTTGGCTTGAGTAACTGAAATGCTTTTGAGCGACGTTTGTCTTCCCTTTGCGCCGAAGCTGAAGTTCCGTGTTGCTTTAATCGACCGTCCTTGCTCCTGGGTCCTCTGAAGGAATTTCCGACGCACTTGGAGACATTTATAACCAGAGTACAGTGCCAACACCTGCCCAACCCCTCCCCTTCCCTCCCTTAGGAATGCAAACTGGCAGGGTATTCCACATCCTAAAGCAGATTAGGCCATTTTTCTTCATCTCATTACAATACATGTTTGGCCACTTAGTAGCCTCAATCCTCGCTAACCATGTTGGAAATAGCACCGTGTTGGGGCTGTGGGAAAGGACCGTGTCAGGTGTCAGAAAGGACCGAACGCTGTGTGCCTGTTCCACTGTTAGGCGTCGTTGTCCTGCCGGCTGGAGAAGCTCTTCCAGGCTGCCTTCCCAGAGAGGCCCTGCCCTGAGGTGGGGGAGCAGGTGCTGCCCCTGAGAACCAGGCTGGAGCCCCCTGAGAGGTTACAGCAGGAGGAGGAGGAGGAGGATGACAAGGGCAGCACGATAACGGATAACAGGTCAGTTGATCCAAGTTAATGTCGATTTTAGGTCGCTAGCGACTTTGCGGCGTGATGTAGCCGTTCGTTTTTGGGGGGTTTTGTGGTTGTGGTTTATTTATTTATTTAGGGGACAGTGCATATTAATCAACATTTACATGTAAATATGCCAGATTTAGCCACAAGGCCATTTTTCATCTTTAGTCCCTGGACAGATGTTAAAATGTCACCCTAAACATAGTAAAATATAATAAAAGTACAGTTGTTATTACGAAGTTAAAATTTCAAATAAAAAAAATATAAAAATGCATCACTCTAAGATCAATCAATAAGCAGACAATGTTTGTTAACAGACAAACATTGAACACTTACACATAAGAAAACAGCAACAAGGCAAACAAGTAACAACAATCAACAAAAAAACAACAAAAAGACTAAAGTTCAGCAGGTTTGACTCGATTTGTTCTCGACAACTTTGACGCCTTTTGCCATTTCCTGCCCCCCACCTTCACAGAGGATTGTGGGACGTGTGGAGGCAACTGCAGGACATCCACAACTCGTTGGGCCTGAGGTACCAGTGGGGGGGCTCCCATAGCAACAAAACCCTCCTCTGCTCTCTGGGCATCGACACCAGGAACATTGTGAGTTGGCTGCTCATCAGAATCGCTCTGCCCTTCCCTCGCCCCTCGTTCAGTTCAGGAACGTCTCCGCTTCGGCGTGAAGCCCAACACATTTCTGAAAGACCATCTTAGATTAGATTCAACTTTAATGTCATTACACAGGTACAAGTACAGGGTAATGAAATACAGTTAGCATCCAACCAGAAGTGCAAAACAGTTATTACAACAGAATATAATTGTAATTGTATACTCAGAATATACACAGTATGTACAGTATAATCAGAATATACAGGGTATGTACAGATTAAAGTGATTTAAGACAAATGTACAGCTGTATTGTACAAGATGCTACAGTATTAAACAGATTTTTACAGATCTGATCTTAGAGAGTCAGATGGCTCAATGGTTAAGGCGTTGGCCTCATGATTGGAAGGTTGTGAGTTCGAACCCCGGCTGTGGCTTTGTGATGTTGTGTCCTTGGGCAAGGCACTTCACCCTACTTACCTCAGGGGGAATGTCGCTGTACTTTATGTGAGTCGCTTTGGATAAAAGGTAAATTAGGTATTGTTATTGTTATTAATATTGGTCAAGTCTCTCTGTTTTGTCCAGATAAATCCTTGTGACTGGGGGTCTTTTTTCGTTTGTTCAGGTCCTTTTAAAAACCCCAGCTGCCCGCTGTATCATGTTGAGATGCACCTGAGTCGCTATGGTTACGGTTAGCGACAGGTTATGGATCGTTATTAGGAATGCGTACGGTAACTTGTCTTCGTTTGATTTACATTTACATGTATTCATTTAGCAGACGCTTTAATCCAAAGCGATTTACAGTAAGTACAGGGACATTCTCCCTGAGGCAAGTGGGGTGAAGTGCCTTGCCCAAGGACACAAAGTCATATAGCCACAGCGGGGGCTCGATCTCACAACCTTCCGATCATGAGGCCAACGCCTTAACCGCTGAGCCATCTGACCCCCACTCATCTCTTCCCCAGTTGTTCACAGGCCAGAAGAAGCAGGCGGTGATCGTCCCCATGTACGCTGCCAGCCTGGTGAGTCCACACTGTGTCCGCTCCTCACCCAAAGACCAAACCAATCAGACCCGCATTTATCCATCGCCCCAACGTTAGCTTCGGTAACTGATTAACGATATATTAAGCTTGACGGGGGCACATATTTGGTGCAATGTTACGTTACATAAAGATCAATGATGTACGTATTTCGGAAGCAGAATTGAATGGCGTGACTTACCTTCGGCCGTGTACCTCGTGTGTTAACACCAGTGGTGTGATTCGTAGCTTCCAACACTTTGCTGTGAATATAATAAATGTCAGTCTTTTTGGTTGCCCCCCCCCACTCCCTGACCCCTCTATTTTAACATCTCAACGTTGAACCCCCCCCCCCAGGGCATGCTGGAACCCACCAAAGAACCTGTGAAACCCGTTTCGGCCGTCGAGATGATCGCATCCATAGCACAAGCGCCGGCGGCGGCCCCCGAGATAAGCACCTGCCCCGTGGACCCAGCCCAGGTAGCCCAGCCATGGAAGGAGGAACAGATCCTGGATCTGGTTAACCTGCACGCGTCATGCACGTTAGAACTGTCGATCCACGATTTATACTTAAATGACAGTTAAGGAAGTTAGCCTGCGTAGATACTTCATATTAGGTTACTGTATATTCTTTTGACAGAGTAACCATTGACGAGAGTTTTTGACGGCACATTCTATGCGAGGTTTAGCCACATATGTCAATGTGGACCCTGCGTATGAAATAAGTCGTGGATTATCCGCGCGGTGCGCCAACCGAGCGATCGCCACCTTCCCCTCAGCCAACGCCCGTTCCCCTTCTCGTCTGCAGGAAACCCTTCCGCCTGTCCAGTTTGACTGGAGCAGCAGTGGCCTTACTAACCCCCTGGACGGTAGGTACCCTCCCCTTTCCAACCCCTCCCACCACCCGGCTCCTGACAGGAGTCCAGCCAGTCTGATCTCTTCACCTCTCCTTTGTTATCCCTCTGCCCTGGCTTCAGTGTTATCTGCAGAGCGTACGGTTATCATTCACTAGTCTCCATTATTGCTGTCACTACCCATTCTCATTAGCCCCTGTAACTCAAGGTAAAAATGATAACTGTCAAGTGGAGCGCTCGGTGAAATGGTTTTAAATCCAAAGACGAATCAAAGAGGCCGACTTTGAAAAGGGACAAGTGATTGTCTGTGATTAAAAACCAAGGGTGACTTTCGATGAATTGTTTTATACGTTTTAAATAGTCATTTTTCTAAGAAAAATGGGGGGGGGGGGGGGGGGGGGGGCATTAGTTCTTTTGAGTTGATTGATGTCAATGTCCATCTTTGAATTTGACATTCCCATCGATCATCAAGCCATTTCCTTATGACTGCATTAAATGCAGCCGTTTCCCCACTTAAACCTCGCTCTCCCTCTCTTCGTCTCACTGGAATTCCTCAGATATATCGAAAACCTCTAAATGACATAGAATGCGATACAACCGTTCCATATTTTTTATCATCCACGGCAAATCACCCATCGCCCCCCCTCCCCCCCCCCCCCCCAAAACCTTTCAGAACTCACTTTTTTAATTAACAAGTCTCTGTGTCACGCCAGCTCGTTAACACCTCTTTTAAACTCCTTCTCCGACTAACGACGAGCAGCATGTGTCGGTGTTCCGTGTCCCTGTCTGACTCCTCTTCGTCTTGTTAACCCTCTCCCCTCCCTCCTCCGCCTGCCCCCCTGTCGAATGCCAAAGCGAGCGGAGGCTCCTCTCTGCTCAACCTCGATTTCTTTGGGCCCGTGGAGGATTCTGGCTCGTGCAGTTCCACCTCTATCCCAGGTTAGCAGCACGGGATGATTCTCTTCCCCGGCGGCCCGGGGGGGGGGGGGTCAAATACACGGATGACGTAACACGCAAATGACCTGAAAGTATTTGAGGTGCGTGAGGGTGTGGTCGCAGGCGTTTCTCCGGACCGTTCTGATTGGGTAAACCCTGTAAGTCGCTTTGGATAAAAGCGTCTGCTAAATGGAATAAATGTAAATGTAAAACCGCGCGCACCTCAAATATTTCGAAGTATTTGCGAGTTGTATTTGAACCGGGTCCACAGTTTCTTGCTTTTCTTTTTTCCTCTACTGATTTGTCTTCTTAACGAGGAATGTCTTCTTCAGTTGACTGATATTTCTCTTGACAGCTTTTTGTCTTTCTTTCTTACAAAATCCAGCCAATTCTCTTTTTATCGGTTGCACGATTGATTACGAGGCTTTCAGTAGCCAACTCATTTAATCCTGAGCATTGATTTCTTCAACGGGTTGGGAATTTAAACAAAAATGCCTTTAACGCAGTATTTAATCAGCTGTTTTTTTATAAATGACATTTATTGCATTTATGTGCGTGTGTGTTCGCTTGGAAAGGAGTCGACCCCGAGCTGTACGAGTTAACCACGGCCAAGATGGATCCCAGCGCCTCTGGAAGCAGAGTGGCCGATGCCTTTGCCCGCCTTATGTCCACCATGGAGAAAACCAGCACCTCAACAAGGTGGGTGTGTCTCAGAACGGCAGAACGTTCCGGAAGGAACGGAGGGAAACGGAACGAGAACAAGTTCCACACGTGACCTAGAAATGGTCTCCAACGTGCAAAAGTGCGATACTTTTATTGACCGAAGGAAAAGGAGTCAGCCATTGTTTTTTTTTTTTATTATGGCCAAACCAAATGCCCAATGTTTACGTTGAGGTGTTGAAACACTAGATGGAGCCCTTTTTCAAAATCCACAAATTTACAACCCCCCCCCCCCCCAACCTTTATTTAGTACATTTACACTGAGCTGGATGACCAAAGTCCAGCCCCCTCTATCTCAACCTGTCAGGCCAGATAACGTATCTATCTAACATGGCCATAACATCGTCCCTCACATCAGGAAGACATCATGGTTCACAGGGTCCAACAACAGTCTGTCTGTCTCCTCTCCACAGGAAACCCCGGAAAGAGGAGAACCTGAGCGAGGAGGCGGTGAAGGTGATCGCGCGTCTGCCTGACCTGTCCTTCATGCAGGCCAAGGTCCTGATGTTCCCCACCACGCTCACCCCTCTGGGCTGCTCGGAACCCACGGCAGACTGACAAACCTGCCCCCCCCCCCCCAAACTCCCCTCAAAAGCCCTCCTCCTCTCCTTCCATCTCCACCTCGTCGCTTCTCGTCCGATGTTCTCCGTTTATGCGTCGTTCCGTTTTCCTCAACTTTATTTCCGGCCGATTTCTTTTTTAAATCGTTATATTTTCTTTCTTTTTTTTATATCACGTGAAACTTTTATCCATTGTCCGTCAAAATGGGAAATGGGATAGTTAGAACAGGAGCAGGACAAGCCTGTGGGCAAGCTGCATTCATAGTAAGAGTGAAGATATTATTTACAGACGATGTTAGATTGTTTTGTTAATTTATAGATCAAGGTCCTAGAAAAGGTGTATCATTTATAATAGGAGAATCAATGTGTATATAATCAGGGACTATTATAGATTTTTTTTTTATTCTTATGTGCTGTGGGAGTGTATACATGTTTGTCTTTGTGTGGGAAATGAAACACTGGTTTAAGTTCTTCAAACAAAGGTCAAATACATTAAAATGGAATATATACAACTTATATAAAATATAAATATATATATATATATAAATACATAGATATATAATGACTTGAAACCACACTGCCTGCAAAATCCATCTGATTGTTTTCCCCAAATGTGTTAATAGCCTTCGTTTTTCTTTAGTTATTTGACCTAGGGCCTAGATTTTTGAATTCTGATTTCTTGACCTCAGGCTAACATGCGCTGTTGTTCCAGTTCACCTGCTGGTTACTTGTGATTCAATGGTAGCCTCCCATCTCCAGTCGGTCTACAACTATGAAACTGACCGTCGGTTGCATTTTGTGTTTGTAGTTTTCTTTTTTTATATAATCGATTTTTGTTTTCCTTTTTGATTTTCTTCAATATTTTTGGTGGGAGTGAAAAGAGGGACGTCTTTGGTTTTAACCACTGATAAAAAATATATATATATTAAAAAAAAACACTGAACGAATTCTGACATCAGTAGCTGATTGGAGGTAGATGTACATCATGAGGGAATTATGGGACCAATTTCTGCTTCCATGTGTTCAGTTACAGTTCTGAAGTGCTTTCTGTGGTTCTTTCTGTCATCATCCATTCCTGTTTCTTTATTTCTCTTGTTGTTTATGTTGTACCACTCGACCAGTCCAGGAGGATTTTGCACATTGTAAAGATGAAATGGATGTAATCATAGTTCACTGTGGCTTTAGACTGTGTACAGTAAAACTATGGACTGTAAAATGTATGGGAAAATTCCTATGGAAAAAAATGAGTCACGCGATGAGCCTGTGAAAAGGTTAGCATGCATGCCCAGGTTCCTATCAGACTTTAAGTGTGTAAATTTACTTTTAGTGAACACAAGAAATTAAAATAATTTAAGAGAAATGCAGTAGTGTTGTCATTGTGTTTGACTATGTATAGATTTCTGGTTTATATTTCAAATATATTTTTTAAGAATTCAGGAAACTTGAAAAAAAACATTTGTAACACACAGGTAGCGCTGGAACAGTTCCCTCCAATAACTCAATGTGGGGAGATTCAGTGGTGCTGCCAAGTTATCCCATGCACCCCTAAACCTGACTTTTCATATATAGCCAATACTACTGTCACTATCAATGCACGATGAAATGCATGTTTTGGGACCTGAATCCTGTGTTGACTGGACGTTAGCAAAATGAGGACAGGAGAGCGATCGCATTTGCCCCCTCCAGCAGTAAAACTACACCCAAAAAACACATTCATTCTTTTCAATTTATTGTAGAAAATAAAACTACAAAAGTGTAATTGCATCAAGGTAGTATGCACATTGTACATAAAAAAATCTAACTTTTAGACAAATTAATATATGTTGCATAGAACAAGGCACAGATTCAATGTCAGCGGTAAGCCCCAAAAATTCCTGATTTCTCTCCCACGTAAGAAAATGATCCACAGCATGTCTTACACACACACTAAACGCTTGTCTATAGTTCTAGCTGAAAAAATGTTCCATGTTCTGTACAACCCCAAAATATGTTAGTGTCACGTTAGAATAAATATATGTACACTGTAAATGCAAGGTAATAAATAACTTCATAATACTTCAAATTAAATTAATGAACCATTTGTAATTCCCTGGCGGCAATTGTGAACTGTAACAAATGAGACTAGTGTAGAAATCCTATTTTGATCAAATTCCAATTAATTAAAAACATAAGGCGTAGACCAACAACAAACTTGTCAAAAGTTCAGTCAACTATTTGACCTTTAGAATAAAATAATCAATGGATAAAATGTAGACGACAGCATTCAGTGTTAAAGTAACACTTCAACAATCACGATAGGGCATTCAGTTTGACATTTTGCATTGTATCAACGAATAAAATGTTTATGACTAAGCATTCGTCAAATATTCAGTCAGACAAATTCATTTAGCCTGTTGAAATGACAACACTGAAATATTTTGCCATAATGGAAAATATTATGAACCAATTCAAACATGAAGCCGCCTTAAGCACATGCTTGCGTTAAGTGCGTTAAAACTGGCTTGGTTTAACTGCAGCGCCACAAGGTTATGATGCATCCTGCTAATGCAACAACACCTTCCTTAGCCTTGGAATTTGGATGTAACTGTTCGACGAGAGGACATTGTGGAAACAGACAGCAGAATGGCGAGCCTTGACACTCGAAGGCACTCAGATGAGTAAGAAAATGCGTTCCATACATTCAAAATCTGTTTTTCATTCTGGAAAGCAAGCATGGTGTTTCGCATGCACAGTGTAGTCCAAAACAAAACAAAACAAAAAAAGACTCGTGATGACATTTGGTTTTTACAATTTACGGACAGGAGTATAAAACTGTACAAGTGGGGGGGGGGGGACTATATTTTTGCAACCTTGAAAAGGCGACATCTGTTTTGGTGCATCAAACTGCCACTCAAGACCCCACCAGCACCTCCATGATGTGGTCCAGCTCGGCGAGGTCCATTTTGAACGGCTGGTTTTGGGACAGAGGGGAGGGCGGGCTCGCCCCTCCCCCGCCAAAGGTAGATATGGTCTTGACAAGGTCGTCCGTGGTCACCGCAGGGGCCATTTTGGAGTTGGGGGCCGAACCGCCGGGGCTGAAGTCGTACATGGAGGTGTCGATGTCCGTGAAGAGGATGTCGTCCAGGGCAAAGTCTGTGAGGAAGGCCCCTGAGGAGGGGGAGGTGTCTGTATTGCTGGGCGGAAGGGGTTGGGCTGCTTTCGCATCGCTGAGGGCCTCCTGCATAAGCGAGCTCAGATCTGGAGGGCTCCGGGTTTCCCCCTCGTCTTTCAGGTCCGTTCCCGAGGCCGGTGCCCGGGTAGTCTGTGGAGGGGCGGGAGAGGGAAGGGAGGGGGAGGTAGCGGACGTTGTCAACGAGGTCGGACACAGCTCCTCGATCTCTTCCAGGGCCGAGGCGAAGCTGTCTTTGGGCGACGGCAGGGGCGGCGGCCTGGGGGAGGAGTGGGGGTGGAGGCTGGGGTAGGGGCCGGGGTGGGGCGAGGACGGCGGCAAGGCGAAGAACAGAGGCGGGTCGTCCTCCAGGAGCGAGGCCGGGGTCAGGCAGGAGTCGAGCGGCGACATGGCGGCCAGCGACGAAGAGAGGGCGCCGAAGGGCGAGGGCGGGGCTTCGTGGTAGCCCTCGTCCTCCTCCGTGGCGGCGCTCGGCGAGGAGGGCGCCACGGAGAAGAACAGGGCCCGCAGACCGCCCTCCTCCTGGAACTCGTCGTGGATGCGGCGGATCATGTTGTTGATGAGGACCCGCCGCTTCAGGCCCGGCTCGCCCGTCGTCCGCGGGCCGTACAGCTTCATCAGGGAGATGTTGAGGACCGTCTGCCGCTGGAGGGTGTAGGACGCCCTGGAGGCTCCGACGCCACCCGACGCCGAAACATCCCCGACATCCTCCAACTCTCCCAGTTTGCGCTTCACACCGTTACCCAACATATATCTGGAGACCACAGGAGCGTTCAGTCAGTCAAATACATAGTTAGGAACAATCATTTACTCATAATGTAATTTGATATAACCTATATAAATGTGTGCTTCTGTTGTTGTTGTTTTCTGTTGCTGTTGATGGAACTTTGACATGAGAGATGTGAGCTTAACTGCTGTATCGAAAGAGCAAATTCCACCAACTCCGTTGTGTGGCCTTTAATAAATGATTGATTGATTGATAACCATGGAAACCTCTTTCTTGGATGAAGTACGTACACAACGAAGCATTTTGCCTTATCAGCAAAGTTGATATTCTGCCCCTTTTGTGACTTTTAGAGCAAAGTCATGATTAGGATCTGGAAAGTCACCGCCGGACAATGTGGACTAAAGTAAAGGCTGCAGGTTGTGAAATGAACTTAATTAGAAGTCAACAAATGCAAACAAACAGGACTAAAACACCACATCTGATTTACAGCTGCCTTCTAAACATCAACAAACAATCGTCACTGATTTTGTCACTGATACTGAAACTCCTTTAGATAAGACAACAAGTGACGCGGAAGTCATATTTCATTTCAAGTCCTTTACAGGAACCGTTGAGGTTTGTTTTTCCCCACAAATGAGACGCTGAGACAGGGAAGTGATCTTGACAGTTCAACACTCGGCTCAAGGAGGAAAGCCCCTGTTGTTTGTGCAACCTTTACGGTAAAAAAAGAAGATCTTTAGTGGGAACTGACACATCTACCGTTCCTCACACTGAGGGGGACGAGTTTCCTGGAAGTCGAGGGCAGTTTCCCTCTGAAACAAGAGGGGGGGGGTGGTTACCCTTTACCCATCAGCTGACCAGCTCCTGTGCGAGGTGGAATCAGCTGACTTTGGGTGGCAGACTGACAGAACAGCCCCTCTGACAGGACAGGACAGCCCCTCTGACAGGACAGCCCCTCTGACAGGACAGCCCCTCTGACAGAACAGCCCCTTTGACAGAACAGCCCCTCTGACAGGACAGAACAGCCCCTCTGACAGGACAGGACAGCCCCTCTGACAGGACAGCCCCTCTGACAGGACAGGACAGCCCCTCTGACAGGACAGGACAGCCCCTCTGACAGAACAGCCCCTCTGACAGAACAGCCCCTCTGACAGGACAGAACAGCCCCTCGGACAGAACAGCCCCTCGGACAGGACAGAACAGCCCCTCTGACAGGACAGCCCCTCTGACAGGACAGAACAGCCCCTCTGACAGGACTGCCCCTCTGACAGGACAGGACTGCCCCTCTGACAGGGCAGCCCCTCGGACAGAACAGCCCCTCTGACAGGACAGCCCCTCGGACAGGACAGAACAGCCCCTCTGAGAGGACTGCCCCTCTGACAGGACAGGACAGCCCCTCTGACAGGACAGGACAGCCCCTCTGACAGAACAGGCCAGCCCCTCGGACAGGACAGAACAGCCCCTCTGACAGGACTGCCCCTCTGACAGGACAGGACTGCCCCTCTGACAGGACAGGACAGCCCCTCTGACAGGACAGGACAGCCCCTCTGATAGAACAGAACAGCCCCTCTGACAGGACAGGACAGCCCCTCTGACAGGACTGCCCCTCTGACAGGACAGGACAGCCCCTCTGACAGGACAGAACAGCCCCTCTGACAGGACTGCCCCTCTGACAGGACAGGACAGCCCCTCTGACAGGACTGCCCCTCTGACAGGACAGGACTGCCCCTCTGATAGAACAGAACAGCCCCTCTGACAGGACAGGACAGCCCCTCTGATAGAACAGAACAGCCCCTCTGACAGGACAGCCCCTCTGACAGAACACAGGACACACGTCAGCACCACAGGAAATGTTCAGCTTCCGTCCGAACGACAGGAGCCGCTTGGAGCTCTGCGCTGCTGACGGTCAAATATGGGCATGTTGAAGACCCAGGTGCCACCAGGGGGGAAAGGCTGCTCGATGGATTATAACGTTGCACTTCCGCCCCAAAAAAACACCATTACGATTCCACGTGTCATACATTTCGTCTTCTGGAGCATTTTAACGTGCCCGATCAAAGATCCACACATTTCGTCTGTGATTTATCACTCAAATTTTGTGTTCGCAAAGAAAGAATGGGAAGAAATCCAAAGTAAAGATGGTCAAAAGATAATCCTCCAATACCACAAGCCACAAGCCCGTACGCTAGGCCAAGCTAAACTGTCACCTAAGATGGAGTACACCTCTCTTGGAGAGCTTTGTTTCAGCCATGTGTAACTCTATCCTGCTGACACTAACCCAGCAGCCTGCTCCAGGTTTGCCTCTCACTGGTTGGGCAACGTGCTGCCTGAAAGAGACAAGATTCAGGACTCCTGTTTCCTGAGGATTTTTCTTCAGCTGCATACCTATATCTCAGCGTGAATGTGTGTGTGTGTGTGGGAGAAGGAGAAATCGTTTCAAAGCCTCACTCGCAAGCTGATCTTGGACTACTGTGAGCACAGCACTCCAAATACCCCCAGGCTACACACACACACACACACACACACAGGAAGTGCAAGCGCTGCCGGGGCAAGATCCACGCTCGCCTGTTACCATGACGAACATGGTTAGCTGGGAATCCAGAGAGCCAAGGAGGGAGGGGAGGGTGGACAGATGAGAGAGAGAGGGTGGGAGGGAGGGCTGGAGTAGAGAGGCAAGAAAGAACAAATTGTTTCTCCGTTGCGTCTGCTCCAGCTGGTACTGCAGCCCAGGGATGAGAGTGGAGGTGAGGGTCCGGGGAGAGGGGGGGGGGGGGGGGGGGCTACGCTGCACGGCAGACGCCTTGACGAACATGCCAACCGGGCATTATTCATCCGCCCCCCCCCCCCTCCGCGCCGCTCACTCCCTTCTTTTCACGCGCGCGGGGGGCCCTTCGAGGTATAGCCATCTGCTGACACTGTCTGAGGACGGCCGATTGGGTGGAGAGATAGACGGATGGAGATAATAGAATGGACGGGGCTAACAAAGAAAGTGAGGGTGGGAAGGTGACAGAGAGAGAGAGAGAGAGATACAGAGAGAGAGAGATAGAGAGAGTGAGAGAGATACAGAGAGAGAGGGAGGGAGAGTGAGAGAGAGAGAGAGAGAGAGAGAGAGAGAGAGAGAGAGAGAGAGAGAGAGAGAGAGAGAGAGAGAGAGAGAGAGAATGTCTGAAATCCTCATGATTTATATTATTGGTCTGGTCTGAGAGACAGACAGAACAAGCGATGGAGCGATACAGAGCAGGAGAGAGAGACCGAGAGACACAGACACAGCAACTGGGGTGGGGGGTGGGAGGGTGTGGGAGGGGGGGTGACAGGCAGCAGCAGCATCAAGACTGAGGCCACATACCTTTCCTTGGACCAAAACAATAAGGAACAGTGTCGGGTTACGACAGCATTACTGCAGCATATTGAGTCCCCTGGCCCTTGCTAGGATCCTGCTCCCAGCCTGGGGCCCTCACACACCTCTCTGAAGGTCCCCTGGCCCCTGCTAGGATCCTGCTCCCAGCCGGGGCCCTCACACACCTCTCTGAAGGTCCCCTGGCCCCTGCTAGGATCCTGCTTCCAGCCGGGGCCCTCACACACCTCTCTGAAGGTCCCCTGGCCTCTGCTAGGATCCTGCTCCCAGCCGGGGCCCTCACACACCTCTCTGAAGGTCCCCTGGCCACTGCTAGGATCCTGCTCCCAGCCGGGGCCCTCACACACCTCTCTGAAGGTCCCCTGGCCCCTGCTAGGATCCTGCTCCCAGCCGGGGCCCTCACACACCTCTCTGAAGGTCCCGTGGCCCTTGCTAGGATCCTGCTCCCAGCCGGGGCCCTCGCACACCTCTCTGAAGGTCCCCTGGCTTGAACTCGCTCGAAACCCCAGGAACATGTGCATCCACGCACTCCCCAATGTCAATGACCAATTACTGGAGTCAGGTGGCTGAGCGCTTAGGGAATTGGGCTGGTAATCGGAAGGTTGCCGGTTCGATTCCCGGCTGTGAAAGATGACGCTGTGTCCTTCACCGCACTTCAAGGCACTTCACCCTACTTGCCTCAGGGGGGGGGAATGTCCCTGTGCTTGCTGTAAGTCGTTCTGGATAAGAGCGTCTGACAAATGACTAAATGGACATTGTAATTATGGCCTGTTAATGGAGCTGGTCTGGAGTGCTCTTCAGGAAGGCTTCATCGCTTCTGAAGGACGGCAGAGGGTCGTCTGATTCTCCTCGGGAAGCAGACTGGAGGGTTCGGGAGGAGGCTGCATCTCGACCACGGCCTGCTCTGAGGCCTTGTCACAGCCAACACAGAGGCCTGGAGATGGAAGACCAGACCCAGAGCTGAGCAGCAGTCTGAGAATTAGTCATCAGCCGTTTAACAAGTTAGGTTCCCCCCCCCCCACGCTGGCCGTGCGCAGGCTGAGCAAGCGCTTTCTCTTCTTCGTTTGAAACGTTTCCCCGAGGTTCTTGGAAGAGAACCACTTCAAGCAGACCAGGATCACTGTTAGGCTCTGGTCATGCGAGGCGCTTGTAGATCGGATTTATCGAGACTTGTTTGGGAAGATGGTGAGTTAAGTTGGATCGATCTCTGAACAGGAGGGACTTTCAGAGCCTATTGGGCTGAAATGTTTCGGTGAACTTTCTTTCTCGTCTTTTAAGATATTGAAAAAACAAAAACAAACAGCGTTTACTGGAAACTGGAGCAGTCAGACTGAAGTCTGAGCACGATGGACTTTACTCACTAGAAGTGAATGATTCGGTTTTACTACTAGGCTTTCCTTCTGTTTATAGGCTGAGTTACTGTATATATCATCATTTGGTCATCTTTGTAATGTTCCAATGCCAATGTTAGTTATTTTAACAATAATTTCCTAACTCCAGCTCAGATTACTAATGTGTTCAGTCTGCACGTGTCACTATTTCTTGCAGCAGGTTCGACATTGTTAAAAATAGCCAGATTTCCATGCGCTGAAATGGAATTTTACAAAAGTCTATGGAAAAGGACACTTTTCTGCGTAAAGTCAATATGTCTTGCATCCAGTTGTTTTGGTGTGTCAAACAGTTTTAGTATGAATACAAAGACTTATGTAAACCTTTATGTTTGTGGATTTTAAGTCTTTCAGCCTTCTACATTCACCTCCAGGATCCACAGCTCATTAAAAAAGGCCAAGATGGCTCATCCTGCAAACTCAACAAGTCTGTCGATATCTTACAACTATGACACGCTGTGGACTAGTCTCATATGGGGGGGGGGGGGGGGAAACACCCCCCAGCCTCACCTTACATAATGCTCACAAAGTAGCAATTGTCCTAAGACCCACATGGCCTGAACAAAGTTGCACTGGTAAGAAACTCCTCCTCCTCTTTTTAAATGGCACCAACAAGTTATCATGCTGTTGGACAACGTGAGTCCACTATGAAAACCGAAACCTAGGTGTGCACGGGTGTGTCCCCTGTCACACACACTCACACACACTCACACACACACACACACACACTCACTCGCTCGCTCGCT
Source organism: Protosalanx chinensis (assembly GCA_030340685.1). Lineage (NCBI taxonomy): Eukaryota > Metazoa > Chordata > Actinopteri > Osmeriformes > Salangidae > Protosalanx > Protosalanx chinensis. Next base: position 6,248,738 of record CM059342.1, on the reverse strand, counting down.
CAAAAAGACTTCCAGTCAACAGGAATGGACAGACTGTGAGTAGACTAATGCAGTCATTCACACAAACACCCATCCGCACTTGCACATCCATTATTAACTTCTGGCTTCAGTATGTGATGTCTTAGAGGATGGAATTAAAGAAAATACAAATTTTAGAGGGCGATCTTAATTATTCCCATGCAGGAACTGCTGGTGACCCATCTTTAAAGGTGTCAGAGCAGCTGCCCTCCCCAGCTAAAGCCTGGGCTGAGATGGGGGGGCGCCAGAGACCCCACCGCCACCTGCCACCGACCCCTCAAACGATCAGGGGGTGGGGGGGGTGGGGGAACAATATGTTTGGAAATGAGAACCTGCGGACTCGAGGCATGTGTGAAAATGTTTCTAAACAGTGTGATCATGTCATGGTGGGGGTGATCTCTGTAAACCCGGTGAGAGCAGCGCTGGTGGGCTTCAGCTCCAGACAAACAGCCCGGCGATCAAACGCGACAAACACCAAAAATATCTCTGTTCATTTGAGAAAACCCATTCAAAGCGTTCACTTCTTCTAATAAAGGCTCCGCAAAACCCGTCTAACATTTCGTAACGGTGAACTATGTTTCATTCGAGTGAACAGAAGCGGTGAAATCATGAACTTACCACATGTACTTCCAGCAAAGGGGTTCAAATCCGGCATTGGGGGTCAATGTGACGCCAAGAACGATGATATGAAAAGGAAAAGATGGACATGGAAGTCTTCCCGGAGGTTTTTACACTGACATGATCCTCCAGTGTTCAGCAGACAGCCAAGGATCTGGATACAATGGCCGAGATCCTCCACCGAGCAGCCCCGATCACAGCAGGCAGCCTGGGTGACGTCAAGCCTCCACTGGGCTCCACTTCCACAAGATCCGCCTCTTCTTCACTTAGGGGAGGAAGAAAGATTTCCTTAAGCGTTCAAAATCGCTTGGAATCTTATCGTTGCCTGATCTCCAATCGGTGTGAGATCTTTATGATTTGGATTTCCCAAACGTATGAAACCTGTACCGCACAATCGTTATAATAATCATCAAGGCTTCCTTAGGAGTTGGCTGTTCTATCAACAACACCCACTGGAAGTGTGCAACCACAAATATGCAAAGCATTCAAGCAATTCAACTTTGGACGTCTTGGTATTAAATAATCAAGCTCTCCTTGGCAGCTTGAAGCATGTATACGTTTTAAGAATTACCATGCAGAGGGTTATTTACAAGATACCATCTAGATCCATGCATAAATATATATATATATATAACATGTATACATATATTACTATGTATAAACTAATTGACTCAGATCATTATTATCATTATCATTATTAACATGGTTATAGAGGGTCCAGTCTTCCTGTTATGATGACAGGCTTGCCTTGTTAACCACAGAATCATTCAACACATCAGACTTTTGTTTAGGAGAGAGAACAAATATTTTTATTTTACATTTCTTAAAGACATTGGAAACCAATGCAGATATAAATAACATTTTAAAAGCGCTGGTCACAGGTATCAAATCATATTATAGGGGACACTGTTCAGTTAGGAAAGAATGACGTGATAATCCTCTGTTCTCGGCCAGCTGTTCAGTAATATGGTGGTTACCCCCAAGTTAGGCCGAGCATGACATAATTGCCACCAGATGGCAGGAATAAAATGCAGTGGATTTCCAAACAGCAGCTGATTCTCCTCAGAGGTGGGAGATCTGTGGATTCCATCTTGGACCAAGGACATCCACAGCTCTTGAAGGATCCCATGAAGATCCCAGATCTTACCGCATGTGTGACTGCGTGTGCCAAGCTGTTTCTAAAAATGGCTGGGAAATCCCTGAAGTCTAAAACATGCTGGATGGAAAAATGTTTGTCAACAAAGGTTGTTCGTTTTCCCCTGCGCGGAGCAAAACAAACCCCCCAAATCCCTAGACTGGAAGTGTTTGGCTTCTGCAACTACTGTGCAATTGGAGCTTGTCTTCCAAACGACCAAATGTCCCCCCTTCTGATTCCACACAGTGCAGCCCAGCAGCTGAGGTGACAATGCCCAGACACTGATAGAAACACAGCACAGGACGATTCCTCCGTCTTGTTGGCAGGGGCGAGAGAGAGGGCATTGGGGTTGCCACAGCCAGAGCTTCTCTCCTATTTTGGGGACTTGGCACCGGTTCAGAAAGCCCGTTTCTGCTGGGGCTCGCGTGGTCCTGGTCTCCTTCTCACGTTTCACCCACAGACCTGAGACTGAACAGAGCGGCTTTAGGACCATAACTCAGGCCAATCAGGGGTCCCACTGCAGGAAATGGACATCTCGTTTCGCGTGGCTTGTAATTACGAATGGAAAAGACTCGAAGGCTTCAGTGAGCGATGGAGGTTCTCGAAGGATACCTCGGAATCGACCAATCCGAGGGCGGGAGTGCAAGAGGAACCGGGAGACAAAAAGACGTGGCGCGTGATTTGTTGGACTGTTGAGCGACTGGAAGCAATTTTAGGTTAGCATAGTCTGAAAATGAGGAGGGGGGGAAGGGGGGCATAGAACTAGGTTTGATCTTTGTCAAGTCCTTCGTTAGTTTGACTGTAAATGCTTGAACTCCCCGGCCTCAGAGCCCTCTGCTGCTCGTCCCACCACACAGACAGTCACGACTGGCACAAAGCACTCTTTTTATTTTTATCACGTTGCCACGGAAATCAAGGCGGACTCCCTTCCCAAATTCCCCTGCATTGGGGAAGATATGAATACTTGAATACTCCCCCCCCCCAAAACAAAGAGTCACAGAGGTTCGGAAAGAACTCTTGAGGGCTCCTGGACCCACCCTTCCCTCCATCCTGCAACGGAAGAAAATGTGTCTTTTAGGGGCCAACACAAGGATAATATATATATTTTTTTTTAAACCATGCTCCTGTGTTACAAGCATCCTAATCCTCAGGTTTCTTCCTCTTACCTGGACCTGCTTCCTGTCGCCAATGTAGATTGACCAGAGCAACAGCAGCAAACGAGCGCCAAGGAATCAAAATAAAAGTGTGTATCTTTAGAAAGTTGGCCACGAAGGTTAAAAGTGGAACAGTCCTTCCAATTCAGCAGCCGAATTAAAATAGACCCAGGCTAGACCGTAAGTTTAGATAGCATGTATCGTTGATGAAATACAGCAGTCATATTTTCCCGAGATTCACCACTTAGCTCCACCGCTTCATTCAATGGTAAAGATCTCCAGAGCAAACAGACCGCCGTTTCTCTGAGCAAAAACAAACCCAAGATGCTCTGTAGAGATGCGACTCTACCATGTCGGTTTAGCTACGTGACAAGATAATGATTGAGTCTATTGGTCTAGTCAGGAGTGAGTTATGTTTGTTCACAGGTTGAGTACTCCGGGAGGGACGTATGTGCATATGTAGGTTAAATAAACACTCAAGTCAAAAGGCTGTTTACCATTTTGCACTTGGTGTCATCGAGGACCACAAGAAGTGAGCTTGGCTTTGTTTGCTGCTCTTGACCTATATAGATCCGCTGTAAAAAAACAACAGGTGTGAATTAAACATAAGAAGGAAGCCTAGTTTAGAAAGAACAGGTGTCCTTCACATTAGACGGGCGGCGTTAAGTCAAGCAGATGAAAATTCCTGGGTGCTCGAGCGTCTAACCGTCTCAGAGCAGAAACACCGGTTTTTGATGCGTAATGCTCTGAGCTGGCTGCTGTGGCTGGAGTCCTGGTGGACTGCTGTGTGTCGGAGCAGGCTGCTCTACATTGCTGTGGCTGGAGTCCTGGTGGACTGCTGTGTGTCGGAGCAGGCTGCTCTACATTGCTGTGGCTGGAGTCCTGGTGGACTGCAGTGTCTCGGAGCAGGCTGCTCTACATTGCTGTGGCTGGAGTCCTGGTGGACTGCTGTGTGTCGGAGCAGGCTGCTCTACATTGCTGTGGCTGGAGTCCTGGTGGACTGCAGTGTCTCGGAGCAGGCTGCTCTACATTGCTGTGGCTGGAGTCCTGGTGGACTGCTGTGTGTCGGAGCAGGCTGCTCTACATTGCTATGGCTGGAGTCCTGGTGGACTGCTGTGTCTCGGAGCAGGCTGCTCTACATTGCTGTGGCTGGAGTCCTGGTGGACTGCAGTGTCTCGGAGCAGGCTGCTCTACATTGCTGTGGCTGGAGTCCTGGTGGACTGCTGTGTCTCGGAGCAGGCTGCTCTACATTGCTGTGGCTGGAGTCCTGGTGGACTGCTGTGTGTCGGAGCAGGCTGCTCCAGGCTGGATCACCCAGAGGACTGTGTGCTTTGCTGCACACTTGGCTATTGTTCAGGAGGGTGTCGAGCATCCAAATGGGAGCCATTCTGGGGGCAACACGCACTCTCACTGGTCGGACTTGGCACGGTGTCACCCCCCCCCCCCCCCCCCCCCCCTTACACTGCAAACTGTTGGGCGATGCTCGAACCCAGTACACGAACGACTCGGCTGAGGTGGGGCGGGGTGGAGCAAGTTGCCGTTGACATAATGGGGGTCTTTCTCTAGATTTTTTTTTAAACACGTACCCAGCTCAGATGGCCTTTTCAGCTAAGTGGGTATTGTCTGAATGAACTTCACACACAGCACCCCCCCTTCTCCCCCTGTGTTAGTATATTCTAGCTCCAGGGCTTCTTCAGTAGATTGGGTGAAAGGGCCACAGCCTCTACAGCTGTCACAGATGCTTTCCCCCCTTCCATTGCCCGGCAACCGAGAACAAATAAAGCCGGCAAACAGGCCCAACTACTGCGCCCCCCCAACGCTCCCCTCTCCCCCACACCCCACCCCCAACACACACTCCCATCTCTCTCCAAACCACCTCCCCCCCACCACCTCCCTCCGCCCCCCTCGCTCCCTTAAAAAACCCTCACACCGAAAACATCCAGCTCTTTGTCTGCGCTGACTGGCTGAATGTATGTTTTGTTTTCCCACTTCAAAGCACATTAGGGCTGCGCCTACAGCGAGGACCGTGAGCGAACAAGGACCTGACTTCGCAGCGGCCTTTTTAGTTACTTTTTACAATACTTGCTTGACATAATTTCTTGAGGGCTGGTGGGGGGAGGGTTCAGGGTAGCAGGCCAAGCAGTTAGAGTGAGTGCTCAGTCTGGGTGCTCGTGTGTAAAGGGGGCGCTCTGTTGGGAAACACCAAGGCCTGTTAGCGTCGCGCCGCTTCGGACAGCATGGTGGAGCGCACCAGATGTAACTCAAACCAGCGCACCCATGTGAACCGATCTCTGGAAGATCTTGCGTGCCGACTTGCTGCTTAAAATGCAGTCCAGATGAACAGAGTCTCCATAACTTCCAGCAGGAACACGTTACGGTCCTCTTAACCTAAACCTTCATGTATTAGTTCATTGACGACTGATCTGTGGTAAAGTCTGTTCTTTCCCTGAAAGACGTTTGCAAAGTGTGAACGGAATAACTGAGTAATAGGTTAACGGCCGTGTCAGATTTCAAGTGCTGCAACTGCAGTTAAGAGACGTGTTGAGGCCTGCTGACCAACAAGAGCTGCTGGTGCCTGGTGCCCCCTACTGGCACACTGACAGAACTGACTCCCAGAGGGAGTGACAACACTTCTCTTAGGTCAGTGGTTCTCAACCCTGGTCCTCAGGGCCCACAGTCCTGCATGATTTCAATGTTTCCCTGCTCCAACACACCTGATTCAAATGAATGAGTCACTATGAACCTCAGCAGAAGCCTGATAATGACAATTCATTTGAATCAGGTGTGTTGGAAGGGAGGAACATCTAAAAACATGCAGGACAGTGGGGCCCTGAGGACCAGGGTTGAGAACTACTGTTTAGGTGGTGAAACCTTGGTAACTACTCATAACTGTATAAGCCGCTAATTCATGTAAGTTGTATCGTCGGTATAAAAAAAAATTGTTTATGTGTTGGAACAGGCTAGCGTAAGGTCCCGTTTTTTTTTTTTTTAAGAATTCTTTGAAACCCTTTAGTGGGGACTACTATATCCGGGGCAAAATCATCATAGCTTGCAGTTCAAGAATACGTTCCATTTAGAAACGATGCCATGTGAGAAATGTGTTTGCAGAACGCGTGCGTCTGTGTAGAAAGAAACCCCCATGAGACCATTGTTTATCAAAGATCTCCTTCATTGTTTTAATAGTTGACATTGCGCCACAAAAAATGTCACGTCCGCAGCCACAGATCACGTGCCCAGATTATGAATTCCAGCTACTTTTCATGTCATTCATTTCGCTTGCTTCTCTACAGGATTAGTTAACTCTACATATATGTATAAATATATACAGTTTGAAGATTTTTTTGTTTGTTGTTGTCGGGATAGTGAATCGTTGTTGTGCTGTTGGTTGAGAAACATTAGCCGATGAGGGGGGGGGGGGGAGGGGCAGACTACATTTGACAGTGCTACCGTAGCCCATAGTAACGTAGCATCGTGGATGTCAGCTGACGCGTTGGCTAATATATACAGGAATGTTTCCTACGACTTGCGTCACATGAACGAACCCAGCTGCGAAAAGAAAGAGCCGGACGCTAGGTAAAGCTAATTCTAGAAAGCCTAAAGGATATGCAGACTGCGCAACGTGCCAACGGCATTATGGATCTTGCCCCGCAAGGCACTGGCACCTCGATTGGGGGTGGTGGTGGGGGGGGACAACAACATTGTGACACAGGACCAAATTACATTAACCCCCACCCCCCCCCCCCCTCTCTCTCTCTCTCTGAAGAAGGTATTTGGACTGATGACAGTGCTAGACGTGCTTCCCCCCCCCCCCCCCATCTAGACGAATGCATTCCAGATGCTCTCTGTGTGTGTGACCTGCTTGGGCCAACATACATGATGCTAATCAAGCATGTGCTAACTGAAGTGCTCGGGATATGCGGTCCATGTCCTGCTGCTGATCACGGACAAACGATACACGACCATCTTAGAAAAAGGACTTCTGCCCAACCTGGAGTTTGTCGGGGCAAGTTGTTGATTTGCTTAACTTTCTCTCATACATAATTCGTTTTTAAAATTGGACGTCAAATCTTGCCGGAATTATTGTGTGTATATATGTATTCATGTATGCGTGTGTATTTAAGTATATGTGTGTGTGTGTGTGTGTGTGGTTAGTAGGTAAAAAACAAAACAGAAAACAAGCCCCGTCATTTCTGTGGGTGTGGATGAGCTTACGGTTCTATTGCTGACCTTGTCTGGAGGTGGGGGGGGGCTTTATTCTAGTGTGGCGGCCGCACACACAATTACAACCCAGGCCACTCAGTTTTCCCCTCTCTCCCTCCTCTTTTCTCTCTCTCTCACTCTCTCACTTTCCCTATCTCTGTTCTTTCTTTCCTAACCGTGCGGAGCTTCCTAACTTTTGATTGGGTTAGAAGTGGGGTGGGGGGGGCGGGGTGGAGGGAGGGAGAGAGGGATGAGTGTAAGAACATCGGGGGGGGGGGGGGGGGGGGGGGGGGGGGGGGGGGGGGGGGGGGGGGGGGGGGTGCGGCGGTCTTCAGCAGCAGCCTCCGGAGGAAGTCTTGACCGGCGTGCTTTGGATCTTGACGTTAGACTTCTCGGAGCCGCCGGCCGTGGCCCCGGGGCCCATCCTCTTCTTGATCTCGGCTGCCATGGTCATGAAGGCCTGCTCCACGTTAGTGGCACTCTTGGCGCTGGTCTCGAGGAAGGGGATCCCAGGTTGTCTGCAAATTCCTGGATGAAGGACGAGGGCGGACGAGGGATATCGAGAACGTCAGACAAGAGTGAGAGAGAGAGAGAGACGGGGGGGAGAGAGAAGGAGAGAGAAACAGAGAGAGAGAGAGAGAGAGAGAGAGAGAGAGGAGCGGGACAGAGAGGCAGAGAAAGAGAGACAGACAGAGAGAGAGAGAGAGAGAGGAAGGGAAGGTGATTCTGAAGGGATAAATAGACTGACGGAAAGCACCAGAATGTGCTGACCCCTCCCTCCCTGACCCCTACAGTCTGCTGGATCAATACCTTGGCAGTTGTGTAATCCACCACCTTCTTTGTCGTCAGGTCACATTTGTTGCCTACTAAACAACTTGTTGACATTCTCACTGCGTAGCGGTCTATCTCCTGTAGCCACTGTTTGACATTGTTGAAGGACTCCTGCAGACAAATGAAGGGGAAACACAGAAGATCTCAACGTCTAAATCCACAATGTACAGTAGTAAACATGCACACTATGCACATTTCTACACATAGCAGGAAATCTCAGAAGATCTTGTGATTGATGGATGGATAGAAAACAGGATGAACTGACCTGGTCCGTGACATCATACACTACAATAATGCCATGTGCCCCTCTGTAGTAACTAGACGTGATGGTGCGGAATCGTCCTGGCCGGCCGTATCCCACTAAACAGAAGTGAAACCAGTCACACCGTGAGACAAAATACAACCTGATGTGTCATTTAAAGGAAAGACAACACTCCCAATGTTCCCTCCTCCCCTGTTCGCTTACAATTTGAAGTTTGATGGTCTTTCCGTCCAACTCTATGGTCCTTATCTTGAAATCCACCCCAATAGTACTAATGTAGCTCTCTGTGTAGGTGTCATCCTGGAGAGGCAAGCCAAAGTATGAGTTCATCTATCGTGGAACTTTGTAGGCTGGTTTCACACACACAACACGGGCAGGGGGCTACTTACGGCAAACCGCAAAAGAAGGGCAGGACTTTCCAACGCCAGAATCGCCGATTAGAAGCAGCTTGAATAAATAGTCACTAAAGAGAAGAGATGTCACGTATTAAGTCACCACTGTAGTCAGTGACCATTTATAACAAGTACTACTTCAAAGTTAAATGTAGGATGGCGTATACACTAGTAGTAGTAGTAGTAGTAGTAGTTACACTACGAGCCAACATATTATGATAGTAGATAATAAAGTTCGCTCATAAAATCGTAATATTTTCCCATTTGCCTGTCGTATGGGATGTGAAGGGTAGAGGAGTAGTCAGATGCTGAAATAAATGATTAGAACCCGTGACATGGTTGACCTAAGATAGACTAGCCTGTTAGAAGTCAACAGCTTAATCAAAACATCAACAAGTCAACAACTTAATCAAAAAACATCAACAACTTAATCAAAACATCAACAAAGCCAGTGGATTGCGCAACACTAGCTAAGGAGAGGCTAGGCTAACACTAGCTGGTCTAGCTGACAACTTGTCCTCGGCATTCCGACCAAAAGTATTAACATTTAAATGCATTCAGGTCATCTGAAATCATGACTTCTAACGAGTCTCCGTCATATTGGTGAAGGTTTATCCTGACATTAATGTGAACATGATGTCAGTTTAAAGACTTCAGCTGCTCTAAGTGTGAACATGATGTCAGTTTTAAAGACTTTAGCTGCTCTAAGTGTGAACATGATGTCATTTTGAAGACTTTAGCTGCTCTAAGTGTGAACATGATGTGATTTTAAAGACTTTAGCTGCTCTAAGTGTGAACATGATTAGTTTAAAAACAAAAGCAGCTGACGGCGGTTTTATATAAACGCTCGCGAGCTAGCTACCTAGCTTAGCATCCTTCCACTAAAACCAAACTGTCATCGTCACCAAAAAAGTGGCACTACTATTCAGGATCATCGTTGACTAAAACACGATTATCAGTTATTACTCCAAGTACTGTTATTCTCTGTCGTTGATAAACCTTGATATATATATTTAATCCCCCGAAAACGAACGTCTTTAATCTAGAACAGCTAAACTAGTTTGCTAGGTTGTCGCAGCATAATCGAATCAAATATGGCTGCCAGGCTCAACCGGAAATACCAGACGCTGAGGATTTTGGGTATTGTAGTCCTACACAGAGACTTCTATACATGTCTGTCTATGCTTCTATAGACCGAAACTGCTTTGGTCTGTAAGGGTCAGAAATGTCACATCGTGTGATAATCATAGCCTTCTACTACACGTAAACCCAAATGAGAGTATATTCTATAAAATGCTGGCTGTTATAAGAAATATGTTATAAGTAAGATAATAATAAAGTATTTTGGAACCATTGTTGTTGTGGGAAACGTAATACAGTAGAAGAATTGTCCAAATAATTTACACTATTTGATAAATGATATTGTTAATCCTCACGGTAAAAAAATTAAATAAAATGTTGGACAAACAGAAGTTTGTCATGACTCTGTACTGTTGTTTCTTTCTGAAAACCAACTACATCTCAAAGCCTTGTCTGTTTTCAGATGTAATAATCTTTATTAACACAATTTCTTTTACAAACCTTTGAATATACAAAATACAAAAATATAATAACATTCTTACACTAGGGGGTGCTTGCTGTAAATTAAAGATTTTTGGGGAAAAACTTACAGGTCCTAAGGGTTTTCATTACTTTTTGTTTCATTGAAAACCTTATTGATATGAAATAATGTTCAATGTCTTTCTGAAATGAAATAAAACAAGGCTTTTTACATGAAAACTTACTTTTGTGAATATAGAATTGTGTTGCATCTCCTTTCCTCTCATAGGTGATGTGTAACATGTGATGTGTAACATGTATGTAACATGTGATGTGTAACATGTGTGTAACATGATGAGTAACATGATGAGTAACATGATGTGTAACATGTATGTAACATGTGATGTGTAACATGTAACATGTGATGTGTAACATGTGATGTGTAACATGTAACATGTAATGTGTAACATGTGATGTGTAACATGTGATGTGTAACATGTGATGTGTAACATGTGATGTGTAACATGATGTGTAACATGTGATGTGTAACATGTGATGTGTAACATGATGTGTAACATGTGATGTGTAACATGTGATGTGTAACATGTAACATAAAACATGTGATGTTTAACATGTGATGTGTAACATGTAACATGTGATACGTAGCATGTAACGTGTAACATGTGATGTGTAACATGTGTCAAACATCCAGGAAGAAGCTGAGTTCCGCCTTCAGAGTGCAGAGGAGGGCCGCTGCTGTGAGGACCCAACATGGACAGCCAGGGAAGAAAAGTAGTCGTTTGCGACAATGGAACTGGGGTAAGTTCCTATGCAGAAGCACATTATATCATGATAATAATAAGGATATGATATAATCTGTGTTTACCGGCTGATCTGAGGCTGATTTGGCCAGTTTAAGATGAGAACGATGAGGAACAGGAAGTCAGACTGCTGACTAGCCTGTTAGCATCGTTAGCTTAGCTTAGGTCTGTTAAAGGAATGTGTCTGTTCAGCTTCATCTGATCAGTTAACTACAGTCTCTGCTAATGTGTTATATACATTTGTGTTTTAGGTTGAAGCTGGTGAAATGCATGTCGACGTGTTAACAGACTGTTTGGTCACTAATGTGAATCTAAATCAGAGTAACTGTCAGTTCAGATTTGATCTGCTGACATGGCGAACTGAGTTCTGCTAACGTTAGCCTGCTAGCTAGCTGATAGACCTTACAGCATCGTATCTGGGCCACAAAAACAGGAATATTACTAATATATTCTGTTCCCCCTTCATCTATTTCATCTAAATACCATCATTGTTCCACGGTCTTTATTACACAGTAGAATAAACTGGAGCTTTGGTTGGGATATTTGTGGCTTTTCTTCGAGGCTCATCAGCAGGTCGGGTTCTCCCAGTTTAGCTCGTCCCCACATGCTGATTTCTCACCAATACAGACGGGAAATACAAAGAACGAATGTAATTTTTCTTTAATAAACACGTCGACTGATACTAGAGATAATCCTGAAGTATTAAAACCTAGTAAATGTTCACAAAGGATGTCGATGTTGCTGCCCCGCCTTGCTGGAACCTCCTTTGAACTTAGAGAGGAAGTGTATGATACAATGTGGTCACTTAAACCTTGCAATGTTACCTTTTATACCAGGGTTATCTGAATATCTATATTAATATATACATTTATTATCTATTACGAGCCACGGTGAAGCTGTCTGGAGCCTTAGATCTTAGATGTTAGAGCGGATGTCTTCAACTAAAGAGTGAGGAAGTGAGACATCTTTCTTCCATTTAAGGACTTAAAGGAACCATTGCCATTGACTCACATTACATTATAGTCATTTAGCAGAAGCTCTTATCCAGAGTGACTTAAAGCAAATACAGGGAAATTCCTCCTGAGGCAAGTAGGGTGAAGTGCCTTGCCCAAGGAGACAACGTAAATTGGCACGGCCGGGAATCGAACCGGCAACCTTGATCACTAGCCCGAGCCCCTAACCGTGCAGCTTATAATAAATATGTCTGTCGTGGTTCATCTGTCATTCTATTTGGGGTTTCTGTTGAATGAAACGACTATCAAACGTAAACTCGATACAGATTTTTGTTGTTCTTGGAACACCTTTTTGAGGTTACAGAAGTGTGATCAGCTAAAGGGAGTAATGACTTGGCTGCATCCTTTTCCTGTAAATATTTATAACTAAATTGATATGACCAAACATATATCTCTGTGTAAAAATTCATTATTAACTTAATAATTAAGTCTGTAAAAAGAAATGGTTAACTTATAATTATTAACTTAATAATTAAGTCTGCAATACCTCCAGTATTACCTCCATCAGTAGACCCGTATCAATGTTCAAAAAAGCCTTACAACCACTACATTAGAAGATGTAGGAGAAATGCGGTGTGGTTTACCTCATCCCTCAGATATGCTGCAGGTGAAGCAGGACTGGAACTGATCTGGAGCTGATAGCACAGCTGTGTACCTCCCTCCATCTCACACTCTCAGCCAGTTAGAGTGGATTGTAACTTCTGATTGGTTTGCCTGGAGCATTACTGCCTTACTGATGTGTCTAGTGGGCACAGAATCAAGGGTCTGAAAGACGATGTTATAATAAAAAATACCGGCATTTTTATAAGCTCTCTGCCTTTTCCTGTGCATTCACTGATGTTTGGTCAGCGATGAATGGAATGGAATGGATATTCTTGTCGACCTAACATATCCGTAAATCATATTTCATTCAAAGGACCAGACAATCCAAATGTGTGTGATTGCTGTATTATAAACCGCAAAAAAAGAAAAGACAATCACACTTTATTCAATGTTTGTCTCTCTCTCTTCTTTCGTAGTTTGTCAAGTGCGGCTATGCAGGCTCGAACTTCCCAGAGCACATCTTCCCTGCGTTGTTGGCAGGCCAATCATTCGCTCCACAGCCAAAGTGGGAAACATTGAAATCAAGGTGAGTTTCTATTGGCTACTTAACGAAATGTCTGTGTGCGTTTCAGAACCTGCGAACCAGCTGCGTTCAAAGCCCAAATGTCGTGCGTTTCAGAACCTGTCAACCAGCTGCGTTCAAAACCAAAATGTGTTGGCACCGGTTATCTCAAGTCTGCTTTACATCATTCACTCAGAGTTCTTTTTTTCCCCCCATTTGAAAGGAAACTGTTTTAGTGTCATTAATGTGCTCTGATTTCACACCCTAGCCAATTCATGAGTACGAACTCCACGAAGAGGGAAGTTCTCAAATGTCTGCTCGTTACTAATGTTGGAACAAACCTTACATTTATTCATTTAGCCTTTATCCAAAGCCGACTTACCAGAGAGAGCTTTACAAAAGAGCTTCAGTCACTAAACATAGCAACTTGACAGACCCCAGCAACCTTCAAGACAACAAAACAGCCATCTGCCCAGTTTATTTTCTTTTCAGCCCAACCACCTTGATTAATGCAGCATGTCACTTGATGCACCTCACATTGCAATTCTATTGGATCATTCCTTCTACATCTGGAATTTGGGTTAAGTATATTTGCAGGGTTCCCCTCCAGAACACAAGCAGAACCAGAAATATTCAGTTTTGTTGTCTGAACTTTAGGTGGATGGTGTTACTCATTGACTTCTCATCTTGATAAGTGCATAGTTACAGCTCCATGTAGCTGGAGCTTCACGAACACACACACCCACATAAATCACAGGTGACAGAGCTCCCTCTGGTCCTCCTTTTGACCTTCTTCCACCTCTTTCCCTGCCTCTCTTTCCGTCTCGTTTTCTTTCCATCTCTTTCTGTCTCTTTCTTTTCTTTATGGTTGAGGTAGAATAACAGGAAGATGGTAAGTGTGATCGGGGTGTGCTTGCATAGAGGCTGAGGTGAACCAGCTCGTCATCTCTCCAATAAAATGGATTCTCTTTACTCCCTGCGGGTGGTTTTGCATTAACATGACCGCGACATTTGTCTCCCCCGCCCCGAAACATCTGTTGTCATTGTAATTTCCTTTTAAACGTTTGACTAACCGATTTGAACACGCAAAGTAGTTTGACTGCAGCTCGTACAGCAGTCATTGCAGAAGGAAATAGTGATGATATCTGGCAACTTCAGAATCCTGCCGTCAGTCCAGTGTCCTCACGATACGGGTCCCATTCTTAAAGTCCAGATGGACCTGCTGGTGAGGAGCTAGTAGGACCGAAGTAGGAGTTCACCGAGTTTGCTGACTAACTCCGGGTTGACGAAGAGTCCAAATTGGACTCTGACTTCTTGAGCCTTTCTCGTACTGCGGCATGTGAATGTTGAGGCTTTAGGCTCTAGTTTGATTCGATTGCATCAAGTGTGTTTTGCAGTGTGTTTTGAGGCGATGCATGTAGAAAACAGCACCAAAACAACGTTTTAATCCTCTTTCCATCGATCTAGCCTAGCGTGGTCTTTAGCCTCCTCTCCACGGGGCTACCAGACCGCTCCAGAAGCCAGAACCTTTTTGGCTAGCTCGACCTTTGACCCCCCCCCCCCCCCATGTTCCTTTCAGGACTTGATGGTCGGGGACGAGGCGAGCGAGCTGCGCTCCATGCTGGAGGTGAACTACCCCATGGAGAACGGCATCGTGAGGAACTGGGACGACATGAAGCACCTGTGGGACTACACCTTCGGCCCCGAGAAGCTCAACATCGAGTCGCGCAACTGCAAGATCCTGCTCACCGAGCCCCCCATGGAACCCCACCAAGAACCGGGAGAAGATCATCGAGGTGAGAGCAGGGAAATGCCCGCCCCCACCCCCGATCCCGAAACCCCATTTTTTCGTACATTCAAACGTGGCCCCCATCTCAAAAATGTATCGCGAAGTATGCTGGGTGGGGAGGGGGGGGGGGGGAGGGGAGGGGAATACTTATAATTCATTTTCCGGTTGCTCGATCCAGACATTTTAGTGCTGAAACGAAAAGGATATGTTGAAGCTTAAGTAGTTTTTCAGCAAAAACAGTCATTCCCTGTCTAAGATGGATGTCGTCCCCCCCCCCCCACACACACACACACAACATCCTTACCCTTCAGAGTGGGCACTCAAACTAGCCCTTATTCTTTTCTTCACCAATGCGTTTATTCATTTAACAGGTATAGTGAAACGTATTGGACGTTAAGGACTCTGCACTCATTCTTTATGCCCAGCTAGGCAAAACCCGACTAAGAGGGGTTAGGAGGGTACGTCTCAAGACCCACATTTATTCGGACTCGCGTAGCCATAGCAAACCGCTCTTTGTGGGTGTCAGTCACTGTTTATAAATGATTCAGGCCGACCTCAGAGTCAGTATAGAGAGCCAAATGCGTGGAGCCCCCCGGCAAACCATTTTAACCCTTGCCAAGACTTCTAAACCTATACAAAATAGATGTTTAAGGAACGTTTAGGATTTCTGGGTTTTTCGTCTTTTGTGCTTATTGTATCCATGGGAGCAGGCTGGTTTTCAGTTTGAGCCATTTTGTGGGCCTGTCACCTGATCTAACAGCCTTTATTCTGTTTCGCCGCAGGTGATGTTTGAAACGTACCAGTTTTCAGGAGTTTACATCGCCATCCAGGCTGTGCTCACACTCTACGCTCAGGGTAGGTCTTTACCACTGGGGAAGCCTAACAAGGCCACAAAAAGGAGGATGTGTAACGGGAGAGGGTCGACCGTTTAACGAAAACCTCCTGAGTAATGTTAGAACGAGTATTAAAGAATCAACGAGAACCAACTTGAATCGGGATCAGAATGGGGGTTTATTCGCTATGCAAGATTAACAAACATAGAATTCACTGTGGCAGAAATGAACAACCATAGAACATATATGTGGCATACTATAAAAAATGAATACAATGTAAAATACACTACAGATATGATTCAAATGATACAAATAATACAAACGATACAAATAACATGGAAGTACAAATAACATAGGTGCAAAGTGGAATGGGTATATATAGTACGGGGGGGGGGTGTATATAACACAGTAGTGTAAACAGTGGTGCGGGAATGTTTTTTTATGTTGTTATTATGCAACACAGGGTGTCCAACCCTGGTCCTCAGGGGCCGCTGTCCTGAAGGTTCTAGATGTTTCCCTGCTCCAGCACACCTGATTCTAACGAATGGTTTGTTATCAAGCTCTGTGGAAGCCTCATAATGACCCTTCATTAGAATCATGTATGCTGGTGCAGGGAAACATCTAAAACCACAGGGTTCAATAGGCTCAACGGTTAAGGCGTTGGCCTCATGATCGGAAGGTTGTGAGATCGAGCCCCGGCTGTGACTATATGACGTTGTGTCCTTGACTTCACCCTACTTGCCTCAGGGAGAATGTCCCTGTACTCACTGTAAGTCGCTTGGATAAAAGCGTCTGCTAAATGAATACATGTAAATGTAAAACCTTCAGGACTGTGGGCCCCTGAGGACCAGGGTTGGAGACCCCTGTTACAGAGTAAAGGAGAACAGAAGGCGGTCAGGGTTGTACTAATGGATGTTGTCGTCCTCCAGGTCTGTTGACCGGCGTGGTGGTGGACTCTGGCGATGGCGTCACCCACATCTGCCCCGTGTACGAAGGCTTCTCGCTGCCCCACTTGACCAGACGCCTGACATCGCCGGAAGGGACATCACACGCTACCTCATCAAGGTCAGCCTCTAATGTCTCCCTCCCTCTTGGGTTGTCACCTCCTCTTGGTTGTTACCTCCTCTTGGTTGTCACCTCCTCTTGGTTGTCACCTCCTCTTGGTTGTCACCTCCTCTTGGTTGTCACCTCCTCTTGGTTGTTACCTCCTCGTGGTTGTCACCTCCTCTTGGTTGTCACCTCCTCTTGGTTGTCACCCTCCTCTTGGTTGTCACTCCTCTTGGTTGTCACCTCCTCTTGGTTGTCACCTCCTCTTGGTTTCCTTCTGCCACCGTTCTATTTTCTTAGGGGGTGGGACGAAAGTAGGTTTACTGTTGAAAAATATTAGAACCCGACCCTGCCAATCAAATTCGAGATTTGACTCAAGGGAGTGGAGGCTAGTAATCCGAAGGTTCCCAGTTCGAAATCCCGGCTGTGTCAACATGACGTTGTGTCCTTGGGCAAGGCACTTCACCCTAACTCGGCCTCAGGGGGGGGGAATGTCCCTGTACTTGCTGTAAGTCACTCTGGATAAGAGCGTCTGCTAAATGACTACAGGGAAATGTAAGATAAATTTGTCGTTTCTTTGAGGAAGCACAAAGAAAGGCCCATGTTTTTTTTTTCTTCCCTGACTGTG